>VDFB02256132.1:122022375-122493379 GCA_007258455.2 Sequoia sempervirens
ATTGAAAACTACTTTTAGAGGGTTGATATTGTAGCAAATGAAGTAAAAAATCAAGGTGGTACTCTGACAGATGAAGATGTAATGAAGAAAATTTTGATGAACCTACCAGAGAGTTATAGTGAAAAGGTCTCAGCTATTGAGGAAGTGAATGATCCAAATAAATTCACTAAAGAACAACTGTTTGGCACTTTGACAGCATTTGAAATGAGGAAATTTGGAAATCAAAGGGAGAAAATAGAAACTACCTTCAAAGCCACTAAGATAGAAGATGATACAGATAGTGAAGGTTCAAAGGAGTTGTAAGCAAACTTTAAAAGGAAATTGAAGAAAGGTACTGGAAAGTACAAAGGTATGTTACCTTTTAAGTGTTTCATCTATGGAAATATTGGTCACTATGATTCAAGATGACTGAATAGAGACATGCACAAAAATAATAGAGATAATAAAGACAAAAATGATAAAAATTTCAAAAAATTATATTATATTTTAGAGAAGATGCCATAATTTCTGATGATGAATTTTATTTTGAGGATGATAAAGATGAATGCTTTTTTCTAGCCTTGGATAAAAAAATTGTGTCTATTAACCATGGAAGATGTCCAAGGGAATGTGGTTGAGAAAACAAGAAGGATTAGATGGAAGGTACTTTAGTTATTGCCTTTTGTGCTAGACAAGACGAAGATTATTGGGTAATTGTCAGTGGTTGTTCAAAACATATGACCAGAGACAAAACAAGTTTACTAAACTTGAATAGTATGATGGAGGATTAGTCATGTTTGGAGATGATTATGGTGGAATGATTTTTGGAAAAGGAACAATTATTTTTGATGGAAAACACAATACTAATAATGTTTATTATGTTAAGGGCTTAAGGAATAATCTTTTGAGTGTTGGAAAAATGTGTAGGAAAGGATTTAGAATTTGTTGGACACCAAGAACCCTAAGAGGGGGAGGGGGTGCATTAGTGTTCCACAATATTTGAATTTCAAGTCAGATCTTAAACTTTCAATAACAATATTAAACTTTAATAGCATCCACAACATACAAGTGGAAGGAAAACATGCAATCACATTAAAGAGACAATGTGAAGACCATAACACCAGAATTTTACATGGAAACCCTATTAGGGGAAAAACCACGGTGGAGATTAATCCAAAAAGTATACTCTGTTAAAAGTATGATCAAAATGGAATGCACTTGCATTCAGGCAGTAGAGGTCACTGCTGAAAAGGAAAGGCTCACTGCCTTACAAGATATTTGAGAATGTAACAAAAAGAATGAACTGGGAAATTAGCATCTCCAAATTCCTGGATTCACCTAATAAAGCACATGAAATAGATTTTGGATCTTCATCCAATTCATACTGCTCTACCTCCTACAAAACCCTTCAAGAGCAATGTACAAAAATTACCAAATAGATCTTGGATACTAGCCCATATAGCTTCTCTTCACTCATTTCTTTGCTTACACCTTCAACACCATATCCCATGCACTTCTACAAAATTATTTTTGATCCCTTTTATATATCCTCATAACAGATTTTATTGTTATATATACATTCTTTATAATATTTTTCCATATGTCGTGGCTCAAACTATTAATTAGAATTAATGTGTGTACCCACACTAGTTGGCTAGACCATATAGGGTTCCAATCAAAATTCTCAACATATTAATTAGTTAAACAAATATTTGTTATACATCCAAAACAGGCCATACACAACAGGTCGGCCATAATGAGAAAATAAACAATAAATCATTTTATTTTATCTCTAAACTCGTAAACCAATTTTTGCATCACCACAAAACTTATGAATAAGGTGACATACATGCTTGAAAATATTCCTTGATGATCCACACAACAAAATAACAATCCGATGAAGTATTTAGACCAATTTTCCAACCAGATACTCTGCTCTTCATGCTTTCTACTGGTAGAGTACAATCTTCTACTTTTCTTGGCAGTAGGAAATACTTCTAAACTACGAACCATACAACTAACTCTAGCTGCCATCAATGAAAACACTAGTAACTAGAAAAAAACTCCCAAAGCCATATGCCAACAATCTCCCCCTTTGGCATTGATGGCAACACTTAGTGAAAAATAACTAAGTGTCAAAACTCAAAATTCCTCAACACAATAAAACACTACTCCCCCTTTGGATGTCAAGGAATTTTTCACTGCATTCTCTCCCCCTTTGACATCAATGACAAAAACTTACTTTTCTCTCCCCTTAGATTTTTTTACTACATTTTCTCTTACTTCATTCTCTCCCCCAATTGGAAAAAGATGTTGCAACTGATGCTAAATTCAGAAAATTATTTTATACTTATCTTTTATTTCAAGAAGAAATGTCTTCCAAGAGTCCACCACAATCCCAATAGAAATTATCAGGCTAATATTTTATGATGTTCTATTGATGACCTAGATAAGAGATTTAGGAATGGTAATGGCTCCTTCTAGCTTTTCTCTTTTCTTCAGAACTTCAATCATTTTCTCTAATATCCATTCAGTCTGATCCTTCACTCTCCAAAAAGTATCCATAAGAGTGTTTCTGTCAAAGTGAACCTTTGCATGCTCAACTTGCAACTCATGAACCTTCTTTCTAACTTCTCCATCCTTTTCCTAAACCATATTGTAATCCTGACCTATTCTGACAAGATCATTTTCAATTTTCTCCAACTTGTCCTTGTATTTTCCAACCACATGAGGCCACCTAAGAAAATAGTTGTAGATCTTGTTTGTTGTGTTAATGCACTATCTTAACACATTCATTTTATTTTTCAGTTTGGCGAGAGATAGCCTAAACTGCATCTTTATATGAGAGATTATTTCCTCCTCTTTTCTATCCTAGGGCATAGATTCCATATCCTCCTTGACACATTCAATCAATTCTTCTAGAAGTACATTCTGCAAACTTTCTAGTTCAATGTTGTTGTCAATAAAGTATCTTCCTAGAGTGTTCTCAATGAGATCATGTTCATATGATGGTCCATTTAACCATATGTCAGATAATTTTTGCATTCCATCTTCTTCCTAAACAATTTGTAGTATCTTTGACTTGAGTAGAGCACCTTCTTCATTAGTCTCTTCTGTAATTGCCACATCCAGTTTGACTAGTTTTGATTCATCTCTTGGTGTATATCCTTTAGATTCTTCATCCACTATATCCACAATCATGTGTTCTTTCCCTTTTCCCTCAAATTTTTTGACTTAGGTGTCAGAGGGATGTCACCAGCCAACTCTCTTTCTCTCTTCTACTTTTTCTCCATCTTTCTGGAGGATGATCCAATTTCAACTACTTTTACCAGGAGAGGAATATAACTTACACCAAACTTTCCTAACAAGTTCCTAAAGAACCTTTCATAAGCTTTTTCACCATTTTCAAAAGACTTTAAATGCTCAAAAAATTTCTTACAAATCGTCAAATTATCCTTCCATACAACATTTTCATTTTGAGGAAAAATTTTTAGGAAATACATCATAATTCATATAGCCAGGGTACCAAACCTGAAAGAATAATCTATGTCCTTTGTCAATTGCACATTCTCCATCAATTAATCCTTTAGCAATCCACATATATCAAAGTCTTCATTTTCTACTATCATCTTGTGAGTGATATACATTGCACGTGCCGAGGTTGATCCTTCTTTGTTTGTGAAGAAAATTTTATAAGAAATTCCATGTGCAATATACCTCGTTAATGGATCTTTTATTGTTGAGATTACCAGAGCCCTCTGATCTCCTGTTACTCTGGCTAGGGCTTTGACTTCAACATTCTGAATTGACTTCTTTTTCAGAACAACACCAACATTACACAATCATGTTAGATTTATGATTGCTTCCTTAGAAATTTGATAGGGTTTATCTAGAGTAAGGATATCACCATCCAATCTGTTCAAGATAAACCAAACTACCTCCGCGTTAACGAAATAAGGAAATTCATTCCAAATGTCCAAGTTCTTATGTTTCGCTTCTCTAAGCTTCTTTAATTCAATGGTAGATAGAAATTTTCTTTCATCCTTGATCTTTTGACCACTATATTCATCCAAAGTTATTGTTCCTTTCATTTTCTTCATTTTCCATACCGAACAGGGTTCTACCGATCACGAAATAAGTATAAAATTGATAATCAATAGAAATACCTAGAGAATTCACCACTAAATTGACTTTCGCTCTTTCAAAATTTTGTTGAAAAGGTTCTCCAACTATTCTTCTTGGGTGGATAGTGACAAATGAGGGTTCCAAATGCCCTTTTATAACTTTGCATACCGAACTTCCTTGTGGCATTAAATGTTTTTCCCTAGAAGTTTTGGTTACTCTTTTTTTAGACAACAAGAGAAAAATCCATGTGTAGACCTTC
The DNA here is from genome assembly GCA_007258455.2 of Sequoia sempervirens. Classification (NCBI taxonomy): domain Eukaryota; kingdom Viridiplantae; phylum Streptophyta; class Pinopsida; order Cupressales; family Cupressaceae; genus Sequoia; species Sequoia sempervirens. The sequence continues at coordinate 122,026,739 of VDFB02256132.1, forward strand.
AAGAAGTGATCACCAATACATTTGAGGATGAATAACACACCAACAAACAACTTCCAATGAACCCATACCAATTATACACATAGGGGAACAAAATATTTTCATGAAAACTCCCCCTAGGCCAATGGCTTGAAATCAATTGCGAGATGAATTACCGGAAGGAGCTTCCGGTACAGCCTTATCACATTCATTAGATTCACTCTTCTTTACCCATGTTTTCTTCATCTGATCTCTTATCTCTTCCAAAAATGATTTTCCTTTTTTCTTATCACCTTTCTATGAATTTATGCCTTGATATACCAGACCTCTTATGTCCTTGTTTTTGTTCCTGCAGAATCTTGCAATGTAACCAAATTTGTTACAATTGTAGCATACTAGATTTTTTTGTCTATACCATCCATTCCACTAATTTCCTCCTGATCTATACTGATTAGCAGCATGCCCAAATCTTCCACTTGTGTATCATCTAACATTCCTTTTGCTAACATACATACTTTTTCATTCTAATGACTTGTTACTAAACTTCATGCATTTAAAACACTGTCCAGAAAATGATGGAGTTCTAAGGTTTATCTTACTTCTACATTGAGAAGCCATATGTCTAAATTTATTACAAACAAAGCAATATCCATGAAACTTCTGAGCATTGGGTTGCCTTACTAGATATCTTCTGCCTTTGTTCTTCTTTTTAGGGTCCTTTTGCTCAGTTCTAGAGCTTTCACCCTTCACATAGCCAGGACCTCATATCATTTGCATCCTTTTTTCCTTTAGTTATCTCATCAAGCTTAGCATAACGATTCTAAAATTCTTAAACTCATTTGTGAGTAAGCTCATCTCCTGAAAATAACTATTTGTCTCTCAAGCTCTTGTTCATTGTTTGATTGTTGCAATTCAATCTCTACTGAATGATCCACTATTAACTCTTGCATTCCCTCGACTTCTCTTTTCAAGGACTAGGCCAAGTTATTCTCCTTTTATCTTTCTTCAATCTCTTTGTTAATCATCACTATAGATTCCATTTCAAGCTTTAGAGTAGTATTGTTAAAGCAATCCTTTCACATTCTTTATTATTTCTTTTAGGTTTGATTGTGATGAACATCTTTGGCTCCACTTTCATTTTTCTTCAATTGACCACATAGTTCCTTCCTCTTTTCCCTTACTCATTTATTTTTATCCTTTAGTGATTGAATGAATTTCTTAGCATCCACAAGATTTTCTCATTCCAATACTTATGCTTTTAGACTAATCAAGATCATCAAGTGCCACCATAAGTTGTTGTTGAATACCACCTGTCCATCAGTAATTCAAGATCCATCTCAAGCTATTAAAAATTGAGGAAGAGGAACCCGGCTTGATACCAATTGTTGGACACCAGGAACACTAAGAGGGGGGGTGAATCAGTGTTCCACAATATTTGAATTTCAAGTCAGATCTTAAACTTCCAATAACAATATTAAACTTTAATAGCATCCACAATATACAAGTAGAAGGAAAAAATGCAATCACATTAAAGAGACAATGTGAATACCATAACACCAGAATTTTATGTGGAAACCTTGTTAGGGGAAAAACCACTATGGAGATTAATCCACAAAGTATACTAGGTTAAAAGTATGATCAAAATGGAATGCACTTTCATTCAGGAACACTGCCTAGAGCTCACTGCTCAAAAGGAAAGGGTCACTGCCTTATAGGATATTTGAGAATGTAACAAAAAGAATGAACTAGGAAATTAGCATCTCCAAATGCATGGATTCAGTTCCAATAAAGCACATGAAACAGATTTTGGATCTTCTATCCAATTCACACTTCTTCTCCGCTCTTCTCTCCTACCAAAACCCTTCTGTAACACAAACAAAAATTTTCTCAAACAGATCTTCTGATATTAGCCCATATAGCTGCTCTGCACTACTTTGCTTTCACACCTTCACACCATCCCATCCACTCTTCTACAAAATAATTTTTTGATCTCTTTTATATATCCGCTAACAAGGATTTTAATGCTATATGTCGCCTTTATAATATTTTTCCATATGTCAGCTCAAATCATTAACTAGAATTAATGTGTACCCACACAAGTTGGCTAGACTGTAATAGGTACCCAAATCAAAATTTCCAACATAAGAAATAGTTAAACAAATATTCTGTATACATCTTAAACACGCCATAAACAACATGTTGGCCATAATGAGAAAATAAAGAATAAATCATTTTACTGAATCTCCAAACTCGTACACCAATTTTTGCATCACCACAAAACTTACCAATAAGGTAACATACATGCTTGAAAAGCTTCCCTGAGGATCCACACAACAAAATAATGATCTAGTGAAGTATTCAGACCAATTTTCCAACCAGATACTCTGCTCTTCATGCTTTCTACCAATAGAATACAATCTTCTACTTTTCTTGCCAGTAGGAACTACTTTTGAACTGCAGACCATACTATTGACTCTAGTTGCCATCAATTACAACACTAGTAACCAAAAACAAACTCCCAAATCCATATGCCAATAGACTTGTGTTCCAAGATAATACATATGAGATCAAAAAAGGGTCTGGAATAGTGGTAGTTGTAGGAAGAAAATATGGAAATATTTATCAACTTAAGGGTGTTGATGGTCAGTGTTTTGTGACTCAAGCTAATGAAATTTGGCTATGGCATTGGAGGATGGGACATGTAAACTCTGACAATCTAATCAAGATTAGTTCAAGAGAAATTGTCAGGGATCTACCTAAAATCACAAAGCCCACCAATACTTTTTGCAAAAGTTGTCAATTGGGAAAACAAACAAGATACGGTTTTAAAAGAAAAGAAAAATCAACTAATAGAATGCTATAATTGATTCATATAGACCTCTATGGTCCTAGAATAAAAAAAAGTCTTAATGGTGACATATATTTTAAGCTTTTGATTGATGATTATTCCAGAATGGCATGGGTTACTTTCCTCAGGGAGAAAGCTCAAGCTCTAGATAGATTCAAAGTGTACAAGGCTAGGATAGAGAATGAAGTAAACCTAAGAATCAAATGTTTAAGGTCTAACAGAGGTGGAGAATTCACTTCCAGTGAATTTAATACATTTTGTGTAGAGTATGGTATAAAGAGACATTTTTCTGCTCCTATAACTCCTCATTAGAATGGAGTTGTAGAGAGGAATAACCAGACTGTTCAAGAGGCTACAAGGACTACGATGAAAGAGGAAAATGTACCTAATGTATATTAGAGAGAAGCAATCCACACTACTATTTATATTCTTAACAGAGTTCAAATTAGAGGTAACAACACAAAGACTCCTTATGAATTATGGACTGGCAAGATTCCTACTATTAAGTACTTTAAGGTGTTTAGAAGTAGATGTTATATTAAAAGAGATGATGAGAACCTTGGAAAGTTTGATGCAAGATGTGATGAAGGTATTTTCCTTGGATATTCAACTAATAGAAAAGCTTATAGATTCTCCAATAAAATATTGAGAAAGACGGTTGAAAGTGCAAATGTAAAAGTTGATGAAGATATGCACAAACTAGTTGAAATAAGTGAAGTTGAACTGGATGAACCTATCTACAGACAAGTACAAGAAGAGTCTAATAAGGAAGAAGAAGAATAGATTGAAGAAGAAGAAGCTCCAGAACTTTCTCCTAAGACCCCAAAATATGTATAGAAAAATCATCTTAAAGAATAAATAATTGGAGATAAAAGTGAAGGTGTAAAGACAAGAAGCAAAGTGGTGGGCGCTGAGGTAAATCTATGTTTACTTTCCAAGAGAGAACCTAAAACAGTGTTTGAAAAATTCAAAGATGAGAATTTGATTAGTGCAATGAAAGAGGAGTTGTAGTAGATAGAGAAAAATCAGACATGGGAATTGGTTCCTAGACCTGTAAACAAGAACATAATTGGTTCAAAGTGGGTGTTTAGGAATAAGCTAAATGAGAATGGTGAAGTATTAAAAAAATAAAGCAAGACTTGTATGCAAAGGTTATTCACTGGTTGAAGGAATAGACTTTAAGGAGACATTTTCCCTGGTGGCAAGAATGGAGGCTATTTAGATGTTTTTGACATTTTTTTTCTCACAAAGATTTCAAGGTATATCAGATGGACGTTAAGTGTACATTCTTGAATGGAGAATTGGAAGAAGAGGTGTACATGGAACAACCAGAGGGATTTCAATTATTAGATAAACTGAACATGGTCTGTAAGTTTAAAAAGGAACTATATGGACTTAAATAGGCTCCCAGAGCATGGTATGAAAAGTTGGACAAATATTTTACATAGCAAAGGTTCAACAAAGGCTCCAAAGATAATAATATCTATTTCAAAGTTGAAGGAAATGGAATGTTGATAGTGGTTGTGTATGTTGATGATATTATCTTCAGAGGAAATGAGGGTATGTGGAAGAGATTTGTAGAGGAGATGCAAAAGGAGATTAAGATGTCTATGATTGGTGAGTTGAACTTCTTTCTTGGACTTCAAGTGAATTAAACTAATAAGGGAATATTCATTTCACAATCAAAGTATGTTAACGAATTGTTCAAGAAGTTTGGAATGGATGAATCCAAACCAATGTGTACCCCTATGGTGACTAGATGCAAACTGAGTAAGGATGATGATTCTTCTAAATTTGATCAAAGCATGTATAGATCTATGATTGGTGGACTGTTATATCTTACTACTACTAGAACGGATATCATGCATGCAATATGCTTGTTTTATAGGTTTAAAGTAGAACCCAAAGAAACACATGTTACAACTATGAAGATGATATTTAGATATCTAAAAGGAACTCTAGATTATGGCATATGGTATCCTAAGGATATTGATTTCACTTCGAGTGCTTACACTAATGCAAATTGGGTTGGTTTTGTGGATGACCAGAAGAGTACAAGTTATGGTGTATTCTTTCTTGGAGGAAGATTGGTTTCATGGGTAAGCAAGAAAAGGGATTCAATCTCTTTATCCATTACAAAGGCTAAGTACGTTGTAGTAACATCTTGTTGCACACAAGTATTACGGATGAAGCAAACATTGAAGGATATAGGAGTGATATGTGATGAGCCTATCCCTATCTTCTATGATAATACAAATGCAATAAATATTTCAAAGAATCTCTTAATGCATTCAAGTACAAGGTTCATATTTATCAAATATCATTTCTTGAGAGAAAAGGTATTGGAGAGTGAATTCAAGAAGGAATATGTACCTATAAATGATCAAATTTCAAATAGATTTACGAAGGCTCTTCTGAAGGATACTTTTGAGTATATATGAAATAAGTTGGGGGTTACTACCCCTACTTCAAACTAGGTGCACATGGAGGTGCATCAGTCCAGTGGATCTACAAATTTTTCATTTTTCTAGACAGATGACTAGGGTCTACTCCTTAGGGGGAGTAGGAAGTATCATTGATGCAGTATAAGATGTGGGTGCACTCCTAAGGGGGAGTGATTAGAATCTTTGTTCTTTGCCATTGATTTCAAAGGGGGAGAGAGATTCATGTTAAAAAGAAAAGTTGAAAGGAGGAGAGAGAGAATATTGTAAGGAAAATAGAGTGCAAGAATATTGTGTAAGTTGTCTAATCAAGAAAATAAAGGAGTGTGTATTGTGTCTTTGGTGGTTTTTCACATCATTGTTTCCATCAATGACAAAGGGGGAGATTGTTGCAAGTATAAATGAGTATGGTGGTGTTGTCATTAATGTTTTCATTGATGTCAACACAATATAGGTTGTTGCAAAGAAAGGAAAAAATTTAGGTTGTGCATCTTTAGTTGAGATATTGTAGAGATTTTGTGAGTACATGGAGCTATCTTTATGATGTTGTAGGTGTGCTAATATGATGAGTTACCAAGCGCTTTTAAGAAATAGTGAAGACATAATTGTGTGTGTGTTCAAAATGTGCTTTGTTTTGTGCTCTACATCTCTTCTATGTTGATCCTATGCTTTTGAAAATCTTAAGTGTTGTTGAAGGGAATCCCTAGGTGATCTATTCTAGATTAGAGCTTTTGGTTTGATGAAGAGTGAAAGTTGTGTTCACCGGTTTGTGAATTGGTCTGGAAGAGTTATTTGTTTATTGACTAGGAGAAATGTATCCCCTTTGTAGTCCTCCGCTAAATTTTTTTTGGCCTTGTCGATTTGGTAGAAGGCTTGTAATGGTGTTATCTATGTTCTATCAAAGGTTTTTGTGGTTTGGTGCTCTAAAACACTAGGTTCAAAATTACTATCTGTCTATATATTTTAGATGGATTAATGGAAAGTATTATGTGTATGAGGGTTGTTGCATTAGTTACAGATGAATCTGAAGGAATCCAAGATGTGTTCCAGTGTATGATGAAGCATGTTATGTGGTCTTCATGTTATCCTCTTTTTACAAAAACATGTACTTCAAAGTTCATTTGTGTTTTCATTAGGTTTGGTATACTTCGTGTGTATACATCATGTGAAGGATAAGTATCAATTAAGGAAGTGTGTGACTGATCTGAGATGTTGTTTTGGGTCTTTCTTTGGTTTGCTCTCATTCTCATCCACCATGAGAATGTTGAGTTCCTGACCTAATTTGAATTTGTAATATGAAGTGTGTGTAGACAACCTTGGAGAAAGTTTCTAAGCTTGAAGATAGTATAAATATAATACAAGATGTTAAGGATTGAATGCCACAACTGTGAGAAGCAAGAGTGTGCAAAAGTGAATTAAGGCAGTAGTACTTTAATGTGTTTGACTCTTGAAAGAAGTGAGTTGATGGTGTTTGCAATTCTCTAATCAAGGTTGCGAATGTGTGCAAGTTGTTGTGGTGGATTTTCTGTTATCTTTCTTTATTTATAGGTAGTGAGCCTCCCTTCTAGACAATGAGTCCTATTTGTAGGTAGTGAGCCTTGTATTTGGATAGTGATTCCTATATTTGGTAGTGATCCTCTTTGTAATTAGTTTTGTAATTACTCTTATATTGTGAGTTAATCCTCACCGTGGTTTTTCCCTTATTGGTTTTTCCACATAAATCTGGTGTTTCTTGTGTTGATATTGCTTTCTTTTATTTTCACCTTAATAACAGATAAAAGTGGATGTGGAGTTAATAATTGTTTGAGATTTGTGAATGTGATTGGTGAAAACTAATTCACCCCCCCTCAATTGTCTTGTGCATTTCAACATCTAAATATCCTCTTCAATGTTGCAGCATGCACGTCTCTCTAGGATCTTCTTGAAATCTAGCAACAAGATAAACTATGAGAATGATATATGTTCTAGTAGTAGTTATATAGAAAATCCACCAATCATAGATCTATACTTTCTCTGATCAGCCTTAGGTGATTCATCATCCTTGCTCAATTTGTAACTAGTCACCATAAGAGTACATACCGATTTGGAGTATTCTATTTCAATCTTCTTCAACATCTTTTTAACATACTTTGATTATAAAATGAAAATTCCTTTATCTATTTGATTGATTTGTAGCCCAAGGAAGAAATTCATCTCCCCAAACATTGGCATCTCAAACTCTTTATGCATCTCTTCTACAAATTTCTTACACATAGCTTCATTTCTGCTAAAGATAATATCATCCACATACACAACCACTATCAAATTTTTATCCTACTCAATTTAAAAGTAAATATTATTATTTGTAGTTCCTTTACTAAATCTTTGTTGTATCAAATATATGTATGATCTTGCATACCAAACTCTAGAAGCTTTCTTTAATCCATATAATGCCTTTTTCAATATACAAACCATATCTAGTTGATCTAATAACTAAAATTATTCCAGTTATTCTATGTAAACCTCTTCTTCCAATTCACCATTCAAGAAATTAGAATTCACATCCATCTGATAAAATTTAAATTCTTTATATGCTTAAAATGCCAAAAACATCCTAGCCATCAAAGAAAATGTTTCTTCAAATTTTATTCCTTCCACTTGTCAGTAACCCTTACACACAAGCCTTTTTTATTTCTTACCACTTCTCCATTCTCATTCAATTTGTTTATGAATAACCACTTAGTTACAATTATGTTCTTATTTTTTGGTCTAGGAACTAGTTCCCAAGTCTCATTTTTCTCAATTTTCATAAGTTCTTCCATTACCTTCATCCAATGTTCATCTCTGCATGCCTCAATTACTATTTTTCATTCAACCTTAGAGAGTAAACATATATTTACCTCAGCTTCAGTATCTCTACTTCTTGTCAATACTCCTTTCCTCTTGTCTTCAATGATCTATTCTCTAGAATGATTTATTTGCACATATTTAGGGGTCTTAGAGGTCTTTTCCAGATCTTCTTCCACTTCATTTTGCACTTCTTTTTCTTTTAGTTTTTCTTCTTCTTCTTCTTGTTCTTCTTCTCCACAAGTAGGTTCATCTAACACATATCCATCTATATCAACTAAATTCTACAAATCTTCATCAACCTTACCTGTGCTAAACACAAATTCGACCATTACCCATGCTAAACACCATAAAACTATTAAGTACATGCTTCCCACTTAATCAAGGTGACACACGGACCAAAAAAATATCCTCTACATGATCTAGAACAATCAAAGTACCACCTAAGATCCAACAAAGACTTCATCCAAACTTTCCTCATAGAAATACTTCAACCTAGAACATCTAATTAACATTATATGGATGCTAATGCATGAAACACACACTATACTACATCAAATCAGGAGCAACCTTGGATTCAAAAAGTTACAACCAACATAGACAACTTCTGAGATCCACACAACCTGAAAAAAAACTATGAAGAAATATGAGGAAGATACATTTCTCCTATACTAGAGCAAACACCACTCAAAACCTAGTTCACACACTATGAACATATCACTCTTGTACACAATTATCTAGAAAATAAAACTCTAGAAATAACAACTAATGACAACCTTGAATAACATATCAAATCCGCACAAGCATATCATCAACATAGAAGAAACACGAAGCACATCCTAGAGCACATTCTAAATACTTGCACAAGACTATTTTCTCTATTTATCTAGTTTTCTCAAAAGCACTTGAAAACCAAGCACCCGAGATGCCATCTTAACACATTACTTCATTGCAACACATTGTAATATAAAGCTAGATCCATTTACTCACAACACTTCCTTAATAGATCAACTATACATGTTGAACCAAATATTTTTGGATGTGGGAGCTCTCTTACACTTCTAGGGTTTTCTACCTAAAAGGAGAGAGGTCTCCAAAAATCTTGATGGCTCACTCAAGAATATGCCCTTGAGATTCCAATGAAAATATGATTGAAATATATCTAAGGGTGTTGGTGTAATTAAATGTGTTGTACCTTGTCCTAGGTCATAATTACACCTTAGTTAAGTTTACTTAGGGACAACATAGGAGGTTGTTGGAGATTTTCCACTTTTGGTGGACTTGACATGTCATTAATTTATCACTTCCACCTTTTGTGGACACATCATGTGATTATCTCTCCACCTTTTGTGGTGATTATCACATTATCACTTTTCCACTTTAGGTGGAGTGATAACTTTTCATAGTTGTCTCATGTCATAAGATTACGACACTTGTCATAATCTTATGCCCTTTTATGTTCTCACCTTGGCTATATAAATAAGGGGTCTCCTATGTACTTTTGCTCATTCCATCATATTTGAATTCTTGGCAAAATACAGTTTATTCTTGTCATCTCGTCTCTATCTCTCTTATGCTTGTACTTTCTATTAGGCCTCTAGATCTTGGGTGGCTACCTTCATAGCCAATTCTTACATGGTATCAAAGCAGGTTGGGTGCCATTGGAGAGTCTTTTTCTAAAGAGAGATACCAAATTTGGGGGTGTCTCATTTTTGGCTCTTTATTGCAGGCACATTTTGGGAGCTTGTTGCATCATATATGAGCTTGCCATTGCATTCGAAGTGTCCAAGATAGTCAGATTTTCCTTTTGTTTCATCTCAGTTGGACATTGGAGGCCAAATCTACAAAGGGTTGAAGATTGAAGGTGGTTGCCAGATCTAGGAGCTAGCTACCATTTCAGAGCATTTTTAGCCAAAAAGGACATTGCCATTGCGTTTAGAAGGGCCAAAAACCCATAAGATCGACTGTCAATTTGTCGAAATCGGAGTAGTTGTCCAGTGAGGAAAAGAAAAATTCCCAGAGATTCGTACGGCCCTCCAGGTCATCATCATTGCATCGGTACGATTTTTTTGAAAAAAATAAAAATTATTTATTTGGGTGAAATTTTTTTAAAAAAAATTTTATGAAAAATTCATTTGTACTGATTAACAAAAATTGTATTTGAAAAATTAAAACAAAAAATATACATTTTGTACACTCTGGAGACTGTACAAATCTATAGAGCATATTGTCAGTACCCAAAGGTACGTGGTAACCTATGAAGGCCACGTGGCATACTGTCGTGGCCCTCGCGGCTCCCACAATCACCAGTAGCCTACGCAGACAGTCTGCGGCTATACACATTGTACCCGCTGCCCCCACCAGTATCCACCACGTGGTGCATCTCCATTCATTGCCATGGATCCTAGGGTTAGGTCAACCATAAACCAGCGATGGAAAGAATATTCTGAAAAATATTCCGCGAAGAGAACATTCTGGAAAGGGTGTTTTCCAGCGTGATGGGCGTTAATCTTAAGCTCGAAGTTTAGCGAATATTCTTGCAGCCAGAGTATATTCTTTTTTGACAGGCCCAAAACTGTCAAATTTAACATAGTGGTTGTTGACATCAGCAATACGTCAGCATTTTCAAAAAAAAAAATCTCCCTTTCACGGTTTGCAATTTGGTTTTCATAGGAAAACTTTGAAGCTTCATATCTTAGTCATACAAGCTCCTTTTTTCGAGCAATTTTTTTTATTTGGGCTAATTTTTTGTGCTCTACGTAGTGGTGTAATAATTTTTTGGTTTTGGTGTCTATTTTTTCCATAAATTGCATATTATCACAGGTGTTGCTACTTCGTCCTCGTTTTGGGAACTTCAGGAGCTCATAACTTGCTCCTACAGTAATATTTTTTAGTGCAATTTTTTTTGAAAGTGCATGATTTTTCATGTAATTCTCAGTGGTAGGATCAGATTGATCTCATTTTGTACCAAAAATTGTACTTGATAATGTGGCCTATTTTGGCATCTGTAAGCACTAAGATTAGGTCTAGCTTGCTGTTTTTGGAATCTAGAAATCGTAAATGCACTAAATATAAAGTGCCAAATTAGATATTGCTTGGGGGGGTTTCTTGATTGAGTGATTTGGGTGGGGTCTCTTGGTGCATTGCTTTGATATGTTTGCTTGTGCTCTCTTGATTTCATGGATCATTCTAAGGTTCCTTTGCTCACATCATATAATTATTCAACATGGCATCAAAATGAATGGAGTATTCTAATGATAGAAGGTAACACTCTATATGTTGAAAATAAGGTACCTGAACCTACAGATGTAGATAAAAAGTTAAAATGGATGATCAAACATACCAAAGCTCTTGGGTGTCTTCGTAGAGTAGTTTATCAAGATTTATTGTTCCAAATTGAATCATGTAAAAATTCTCATGAAGCTTGGGAAATTTTGAAAACATTATATGGCACTACAGATGAAGTAAGAGGCTATTAAATTGATAATGATTTGATGAATCTTGATCCTAAAAATTTTGACATCCAGGACTACATCACTAAGGTTAATGATCTAAGAGAGCAATGTAAAGCATGCGGAATTGATAAGGACATCTAGTTGGTCTACAATACAATGAAAAAACTTGGTCCTAATTATGCTTCTTTTGTTTCTAGCTTTCATACTCATAGATTGACTATGGGGTCTGCATATACTACACCTTCATTTGCATCATTTTCTGAGATGTTGATACATGAGTAAAAAAAGCTTATCTCAATGGGTCTCTCATTGTAAAATCAATCTAGAACAATCATATCATTGAGAGATTCTACAGTTACTCTTGAGTTGATAGATTCAACTCAGTCACCAGTTATGTGGCATCTTTTGCAGTTGTACCTGATTCTTTCTATCAGTGCTTTGCACAGTTTGGCATTTCTTTTGGAACAACATTTGGAGGACTCATCATCATCCTTGGTCTGCTCTACATCAATCTTCACATTGTTCTACATTATCTTCTTCTTCAGTTCAGATTGGGGACTCTTGACATTGTGACATTTGAGCAGTGACTCTCCATTGAGGGGGGCTTGCATGAACTTCTTCATTCTTCTTATGGGGGGGGCTTTTTCCTCACTCAAGGTTTTATCCTTCCTAGAGCATGTTTCTTGTTTTGTATCTCTCTTTTGGGGGGGAGTTTTTTCCCACGTGGTTTTCTCCTTTTCTCTGCTTTATGAGAGATTGCATTGCATTTGTACATGGGTACCTAACATGGCCTAGTTTCCAGGACCCGTCTTGCATTGTTTGCATTTGTTTACATTCTCCCTAAGTTGCACTTAAGGGGGGGTGCTGGTGTAATTAAATGTGTTGTACCTTGTCCTAGGTCATAATTACACCTTAGTTAAGTTTACTTAGGGACCACATAGTAGGTTGTTGGAGATTTTCCACTTTTGGTGGACTTGACATGTCATTAATTTATCACTTGCACCTTTTGTGGACACATCATGTGATTATCTCTCCACCTTTTGTGGGTGATCCACCTTTTGTGGTGATTATCACATTATCACTTTTCCACTTTAGGTGGAGTGATAGCTTTTCATAGTTGTCTCATGTCATAAGATTAAGAAACTTGCCATAATCTTATGCCCTTCTATGTTCTCACCTTGGCTATATAACCAAGGGGTCTCCTATGTACTTTTGCTCATTCCATCATATTTGCATTCTTGGCAGAATACAGTTTATTCTTGTCATCTTGTCTCTATCTCTCTTATGCTTGTGCTTTCTATTAGGCCTCTAGATCTTTGGTGGCTACCTTCATAACCAATTCTTACAAAGGGGAATTTCCTAGATGCAATTGTTTGATAAAATAGATTGATTCTTAATGCAAATCTAAGAAAGTGTAAAGTGTTTGAAAACAAGTTGTGATATACAAAAAGATAGATTGAATGCAATATAAACCAAGATAAAGTAGTCAAAAATAATGACTGCACCTATAAATTGATCGAGGTTAGAGTGAAGACTGTAAATGTCTCTAAAATTCTAGAAAATCTTTTTTTTTTATCAACTGGGACTCATACGCCAAGCTGGGTGACAGTCCTAGATAAGGGTTTCTTCCCAGAAAGTAGTTTCAGAGAAATGGGTACTGCAAACTATTCTAACAAACACCTCTAGTGGGACTCATATGCCACTAATGGAATATCAATCCTTTTCCACTTTTTTGAAAGTCAAAATCATAGATTTATACTCTAACACCGACACTTCATTGCCAAACTAAAACCCAGATCTGATTTTGGGAAAACATGTGCAAAAAAAAATATAATTTGATTTCTAAAGGGAGGTTTTCCTCGATCAAACCCCTAATTTGGTATTTAAACCTTGAAAGAGAGAATGGAATATTCATCAAAACCCTATCCCTAAGTGTGTCTAAGACTAGGAAATCTGAAGCAAGATGCAACCCTATTCAAATATGCAAAAATAAGATGCATGGATGAAACTTGAATAATGTAAGACTCACTTTAAGAGACTCTAAATCACTTTAAAGGAATCTTAGTGACATGAAAATATTCCTTAGGCTAAAGATAGAGAGAAAATGGAAGATGGAATCACTTAGAAAACAAGTCCTTATGCTTGGCTTGATGGCTAGTTGCATCTCCCCAACCTAGAATTCTTCATGATTCTCCATAGGAATCCATGATCAACCCTAAAAAATGCAATATCTTAGATAAAAAATGAGCTTGAAGACCTGCAAAAACCCTTGAATGCTTCCCTAAAGCTTCAACTTTGTTGTAGATAGACTTATTAATCTTCTTGTGAAAGATATTCAACACTTGACTTTTGAATTTGTTTGTTAAAAATGACTAGATAATATGAAAAATGACCTAAAACTTATATTTATAGGCATCAATACCGAATTTAACATTATTTAGACCTCAAAGGCCGACATCCATCAGAAATTTGAATTATGTCAGTGAATTTCCCACTCAAAATTGAAAAATGCCCCGAACGGGACTAATTTTCCACTTTGGGCGACTTAGTCCCACCAGAGGGGACTCATTTGCCCAAGGAGGTGAATGGATCCCACTTGAGGTTTTTGAGGTGGGTTTTTGAAATTTGAATGATTTAAGTGTTATTTTTTGGGATTTATATGATTTTTTAGTGGAATAAGCCTCAAGGTCCAAAATAATGGTTCTTAGGGGCCTATAAATGGTAAGTTTAAGGATCAATTAATGCAAGGATGCCAAAATAGGTCCAAATTAAGCATGAAATTGCCTCTTTCTTCAAGAGTGTGCAATTTTCTACACTACATTTAGCCCCCACTTTAGCGCCCATATGACTCTACATGCATATGCAAGCTAAAGGACTCTACATATTACACCTTATTTCATAAAAGGATACTCATTCAGAAGATGAGACAATGAAGCCTCTAGTGTAGTTATCTATAAAACCACAACATTAGGAACCGTATCTTTCAACATGAATTCATTAGTTTTCTAAAACTCCTCTTATGCAACCTCTAAAAATTAAATTCGAGAGTAGATGTATGCCCCCCTTGATTCCACTTGCTTTACGGAGGTGGAATCAAGGTAGCAATCTAACCACATCAAATAGGGAAGATCATATCATAGGGAATTTCCAAGTACCATGCCACATAACGATAGATGATTGAAGATGTCAGGTGCATAATCATGATTCCAACAAAATGAACGACGTCAAAGACGGAGCTCACTAGTACTCATTATGTTGTTTGGAATAAAAAACACCTTTTTAACTCTAGTATAGTAAAAACCCTATTTTTATACATAAGAGCTAATTTAAGTGAAGTAAATTATAACTTTGTCATTTTACCTTCTTGTAGCTTTAGAGTGATGAGAGAATAGTAAAAGATGTCAAGCAGACGAGCCTGCGAGACTAGACGTGCTACAAGATTGGACGTGCTACGAGACCAGGTGGTGCACAATGAGCGTCACCACGAGGTGAGTCGATTCAACTACCTTCACTTAGTTATTACATAGTTATTTGATGATTTTTATGCATTTCTAGGTTAATTTGGGATAAATGTGTCATTCCCCCATGAGGTACCATGATGCGACGTTGATGGCTCATGTCGAGCACTAGGATTCAGACACCTGCACATTCCACCTTCCTACTGATGAGATGACAATCACTCTAAAGGATGTTCACTGCATCCTTTGAGTTCTTATTTAGGGAGAGTGGGTATGCTTTTGAAGATATTATACATTTTATAAGAAGAAGGCCAAATGCAGTATTGCCTAGATGGGCCAGTGCACAATGAGTAAGTGAGAGCACAGATCAATCTACTGATGTTGATCTATTCATGAGCCTCAATGGTTAGACAAATTATGATACACATAGTTGCACTAGTACTCATTAAAAATGGGCATGAAACACACCTAAAGGGAGGACTAGTACACCTGAGACACTAGATGGCAGAGCACAAGATAGTATATTCCTAGGGGCATTGTATCCTAGCGCACCTATACTATCATCTTAAACAGTTCATGTTTCAAGAGGTGGACAACATGGTACACTATACACTCCTACAAGTTTGGTGCCTTCAGCATATCACATGTACCAAACCTACCAGCTATTTCCTACAACAGTGGGGTATCCTAAGGCCTTTATATATCCTCTATGATGGTTGTGGCAATATGAATATCAACAATTTTTGAGAGTGAAATTTGACTAAGTAGAAGAGGAAAATATCCTGTGGAGACCTTATTAGCTTACACTTAAGTGGCTAGATACCATGAGGTGGTTAAGGATATTGTAGCTAGACATATTTTTAGCCAATTGACATGACTGTGTAGTACGTCCCTTCTACTACGATCAAGTCATGCGACAATTTGGGTAGATCCAGACACCACCTAAGACACAACCCTTTTTCAGGAGATCACTATGGAGTGCCTGGAGACCAAGTGATACAGTATAGTTCACTGTAGACAATTTTTTCAAGAGCAACTCCGAGTACTTAGATCATGATGAGCCTCTAGTCTCTGACATAGATAGTCAGTAACACATATGATTATGAGAAGTGGTGGACAGTATCACAACTAGCTCCTATATTTCTAATTGATAATCCTATAGGAGATGTAGGACCATTTCCAATTGAGGGAGATGAGGTAGAGGACAAGGCTGGGGAGAAATGGTACATAGTTGTGGACATATTCACAAATGTCATAGATGAGGAGTATGATGAGGATGTAGATCCTGAATATGATGGCAAAGACAGAGGGGAGGAGGATGAGGAATAGGAGGACTAGGAGGAGGATCCAATCATGAGTGAGGGTAATGAGGTATTAGTTGAGGATCGTGGGGTGATCACACAATAGTGGTTTACAATTTTTGGCCAAACTGGACACTGAAATTATTATTTTTAACTAAATCTTCACATTCGGGCACCTATAGCGGCTAAACCATGAGGAATTTGAAGATGATGCAAACTAGAGTCTTGTCACATTTTGTCTGTAGATTCTAAAAATATTTTTTCCAAAATTTTTGGAATAATATTGCATTTATTTTTCCATCTCCCACAAAAATTGGTTTTTTCTAGAAAAAAACATTTTCAAAAAGTGATGCACACCGTATAATGCATAAATTTTTTTCCATGAAGGATAAAATTCTAATTCTTTCAAATTTAGATTTTTAACTCTGATATCTAGTGCTTCCACTTGGTTAGATAGTTTTTTATTGAATATTTTTCTTAAATCAAGTTTCAAAGTCAAACCAATTACAATTCAGACATAGCGTGACGTATAATGCATAACTTTTTTTGTATATATCGAACTTCAATTTATTTATTTTTGTTGGATCAAGGACTTCAATATCTGGTGCACTCATATTTTTCAAAAAAAAATTATAATCTTCTATTTTTCCACATGTGCAGAACAGAGACCTTCATTTTTTGTGAAGAACCAATGTTTAATAAAATTAAAAAAAAAATACATAATAAAATCAAAAGATATTAAAATTATATTCGTTGGATAGCTCATTCTGAGGGCTACCTGATTCCAGATGGGTTTCTGAAGACTCCTCCATTTTCATCCTCAACCCAAGCTTTGAAGCGTAAAAAATTAGACTTTTTTTGTGTCTTGGGAGGGGGATGAGGGGCAAGGGGGGTTCGGATGAACCCAAAGGGGTTCGATTAAACCATGGTTTGACCAAACCCTAGTTCGAGCAAACCCCTTCAAGGGGGTTCAGCCAAACCCCTATGCTATGCATTTGGGTTTTTTTTTGTGGCCAAAATTCAAAGGGGTTCGCTCGAACTAGTAGGTTCGTACGAACCCCCAAAATCACTTTTTTTGCTTTGGGGTCATTTTTTGTGATATTTTATTCCTCACTTGAATTGTAAACCACTATTGTGGCTTCACCCCATGAAATTTATATTTTTGGCACCTACTTGCTTTCTATCACTCCTAGGGTTTTTCACCTAGAGAAGGAGAAAGGTGGGCCAAAAATGCTTATGTTCTCATTAGAGGAAATGGAAAGAGGGATATGAAGTGTGTGTGTGGATATGTTTAAATGCTGAAAAATTAATGAAAATGAAGATTAAGGAATGTATTCTAACCTAATGCAAAAGTGTTGGAAAACATAATGTGTATTCAAACTATTTGACTAGGAATGTAAACAAACTGTAACATAAAATAACCCAATTGAAGATATGAATCTGGAAGTGAGAAGAGGCTAGAATGAGGCTCTAAATACTTGCAAAATATACAAGAAATTCTCACTGGGACTGATTCAACATGTATGGCGAATGAGTCCCATTTTTTTGAGAAAGTGCCAGAACCAGTTTCGGGGAATTTGGTATCCAAATCAATAGAAATCATTATTCTAGCCTAGAAATGGAAATGATTCACCATGAATGGAGAATGAGTCCTCTTTTGGAAAATAGAGAATTTTGGACAAGATTCAGTGACTTAGGATCTACAATTCTATTTTTGAAGATTCCTCAGATCTAAATCTGCAAAACTCAACCTATAGACTCTCTCCAAGCTTGATATAGGGCTTGAGACACCTTGAATGACTTGTATAGGATGATCACACCTTTTCTCACCTTCTCATTTGATAAATATACATACAAAAACACATGCAAATGGGAAAAAGTGTTGAGGGTTGGGATATAGGGGTTTGCCTTGGTCAAACCCCTTTAGGTAATTAAACCAAAGTGATGAAATAAAGTAATGAAACATGCAACAATGGAGAGGATTACCTTTTCATGATGATTTGATCTTGAAAGTTTGTAGAAATGTAGTAACATTCAACCCTTGAATGTCCTTAGAAGCTTACTTGATGAATTGTAATTTAAAAACCCTAAGATGCTTGACTTGAGATGAAAGAATTGTAGAAGAATGAATGATGAGAGATTAGAGATGGATAAGATATGTGAAATGAGGAGAATAATACATATTTATACATGCATGTTTCTTAGTAACCCGTTAATACCTCATGATAGGCTGGCATGATGAAATAATAACCTCAAATTTCACTTTTTCCAGCTCAAGGGTTAAAATGGGGCCAAATGGGACTCATTCACCACACATGGAAAATTGGCCCCACTTGGATGGGATTGATTCACCATGCATGGTGAATGGATCCCACAGGAGCTATTTTGATAGCTTAGATGCCAAGGAATAAGAAAATAAGGTCTAGAATGCAACCTTGTCGAGTGTTTGATCAATTTGAACCTTAGAATGCACAATATAGGTTATTAGGGGCCTATTAGTGATGATTTAAATGTCAAATAAGGCTTGGGAAACAAAAATCAATGTGAAAGTTTGATTAAATAGACTTTATAATACTAAAATGAGGTCCACATAGCCTAGGAATGCACAAGAACCAATGTGAATGTGAAAAACATATTACAACACTAGTTTATCATTAAGTTTAAATTAAGAACCTTGTAGATTGATGTAATAATGTTATTAAACATATTTTATAATGTTGAATTAGGGAGAAATATGTTCATTAGGTCTAGAAAAGAGTGAAAGTCCTTTACAAGACTTTACAACACCTTTACAAGATGTCATTAAAAGCATGTTATTCAATTTATAAGGGTCCAAGACCTAGTGTGGATGCATAAAATTTCTCACAACACTAGATTAAGGCCTTATTAAGTCAATTTATCATGAATTAATCCCATGTCAAACAAAGGGCCCTTTTTTCTACGACACATTTAACCTCCACTTTAGTGAAAGGGTGAAATTTCTTCAAACTCACACTAAAGTAGACATTCAAGAGAGATCCACATGTAGGTCAAGCCCCCAAGATACAAAATATTGCAAAGGGGTATGTGCAGGATCATGATGGGGGAAAAAGTGGCAATATGATGGGTATGTGGCTGACGACGTTTTTTTTGCCCAAAATTGATGAAACAAAATGGGTTTTTAAAGGAAATTCACAAATTTCCACCAATATAAATTATGCTGTACTTTGAATTTAATAAGTAATTATTATTCATTTTCTATTCAAATTATGACTAAAGTCCCGATTGATAGACTGATTGAAAAACATCTATAGCTTTCAAACGGTATCACATTTTTTGAATCCAAAACATACATCACATTCTATGCTTCACATACTATAGGATTGAATAAATAAAATTTGAATTTCATGAAGTTTTGACCAAGTTAAGGTGGTCAGACATATGAGTTTTCTATATTTTTTAAAAGTTGTAATAAAAAATTTATAATTAATTATTTACTTGGAAAAAAATTACAAAAAAATATGCATCACATCGGGACATGTGTGTTGTACTTATATCTAAAATCTTATAAGAGAATATTATCATTTTATTGTGGTTAGGGTGGTCAGATAGACACCTACTTTTTTTTTCCTTGAAATTTAAGTGCTAATGCATTGAAATTTCAAATTTTCACCAAATAGATTTCTTCTTTTTTAAACAAACCTAGTAGTTTAGAAACTACATTCAATTTTCTATAGATTCTATTCTTACATATTTTTTAAATAATATAGATAACTTATTCATTTTTTTATGTCAAGTTTCCTAACTCTGATTTATCTAATTTTTTTGCCACTTAAGGGCCTATTTTTTCCATGATGATCCTGCACATACCCAAAGGTAAGATGGAATGAAAAGCAAGGTGAAAAAGATGTACACTTTGGGGCCACAAAACTTTGGGTCATCTATGGGGTGAGAAGTCCGCAACATACTCACTTTGGGGCCACAAAACTAGCTATCTGTGGGGTGAGAAATACCAAAAGGTAAGATGCATACGCTAGTTGGTATGCACTCACAAACACAAAGGTGGCTATGGGGAAAATTCATGCCGCTAGGTGGGCTTCCCGCTCAACCATGTCAAAGTTATACCTCCTAATAAATTTAACAAGGTGCCACAATAAAATGCTCATGAACAAAAATAAAAGGTACCACAGTCATGCAAGTTGTGTTATGCAAGGTGGAAAAAGATGCAAAAATGTAAAATGTAAAAATATGAAAATGTGAAAGGTGTTCGAAGGAGTTTTGTTCAATTCATGTAAGGTCAGTCACTTAGGGAACATTGTGTGTAATATCTCCAAGAGAGGACCAATCAAAGAATAGTATATTCATGACTTAGGGGATGTAGTGCATCACATCAGGCCACCAAGAGGAATGTAATATGCTGAGATAGATCACACTCATGAAGGACATCATACCCAATGTCATCAACAAAGTGAGGAACGCATCACATAAACAACAATGCTATACTAAGAATTGAAAATGAAAATAAATTATGGTATTGTATTCCCCCCACTTTAAGGGAATTTCTAACACCATCACTGTGAGCAATTTCTTTAAAATAGAAGAGAATATGAGAGCGTATTCAAAAAGCCCTATGCCAAGTCATATTTTTTTGATAAGCCGCGTCATGAAGAAAGAGAATATGTCACAAGCAAGTCAATCTTAAGACATGTCATCCACATCTCAAGCTTGCTCTTATACGTTCATGAAAGGTTAACGATTAGTCAAAAGATACAACAAGTGACATATAGGGATAAGGTTGTCGAACCCCTTGCCCCCACATAGTGTAAGACAAAGGTGAGCTTGGAATGAATGACAGTATGTTGCCCCTTGCAAGGGATGTGAAACATGTAATAGTGAGAATGCGATGATCCTACAACTATTACATGGCAATGAGTAGCAACTAATGTTATTTATGTATTGATTTAGGATGTAACAAGGTTAAAGGTTTCTTGGAAAAATGGTTGGTGATAGTATGTAGGTTGAGTGAAGGTTTGTTGGATGGGTTGATGGCTATGAAAGGACAATCATGAAGACTATGATTTGGAAGAATGAGGTTAGGTATAGTGTGAGCTTGTATAGGGTGATGATTAAGGGTTGAATTTGTTGGAGTATCAAAAGTGAGGATAGGAGGCTCTATTTGGTTGTCGGTTTTCACTAAGATATCATTCTTGTGTGCCATAATATTGAACCTAGGATGAGAGATAATATGTCATAATTGGATTTGGAAAGATAGCTTCATCACTCATAGGAGAGGCATCAAGAGAAGGATAACTAGGAGTTTCATGATTACCAATGATGGGATCAAGGAAGGGAGAAATAAGTTGTTCATGAGTGTCACTATTGATATCTTCTAACACTAAACTATCTTCTGCATGTGTAGAGAAGATAGTAGGATAAGAAAAGGGTGGATTGTCATGATTATCTATATCAGCATGTCCTATAATGTCTTTTTGGGTGGGGGAAGTAGTATTTTCATAGCTCTCAATCATATCCTCCACACAAATGTGTTTATCATGATCGTTCAAGATTGCATCTATATCCACTAAAGGATTGTCACAAGTAGGGGAGGTATTGGGAGATTAAAGGGGAGTTGGTAAGGTAGTGACAATGATTTCAGATTTGTGTGTCATAATGTTGTTGCAAGGGGGAGGAGAAGGAAGACAAGCAAGGCTTTCATGATCTTCAATGATTGTGTATTATTTCATCAAGATACCTTCATTACCGATGGGAGAGATATCAGGAGAAGAACAATGATGATGATCATGATTATCGATGCTTGCATCCTTTTGGGGAAAAGCTTTAGTGGATGATTTAGTAGAGAGGAATTCATATAAGGCTTCATCTAACATTGCAAAATCATCACTACTAAAGGGCTTGGATTTGATGTGTGTTGTAATTGGTTCTTTTGATGTTTGTGTTTTTGTGTTTTCATTTGCTAATGTTTTCTCAATGTAATCTGATCTAAAAGGACTACGAACTAATGTTGAAAATGAAACTTTCAAAATTCTAAGTGCCATGAATGTAAATGATGCTTATTTGCAATATAAAGATAGGATAAAATGTAACTTTGTAGAGTGTAAACAAAGTAATTTTTTGATTACACTATATAACAAACTGAAAATGAAATGGTCCAAATGCAAAATTTGAATTTGAACAATGCATGAAATGAGCTAGTTTATGCTAAATATCATGAAATGCATGCTAAGAAAATGCAACTGATTGATATATACAAGTGAAGGCACCAAATAGAAGCCTAAAAACAAAGTTTTGAGTTCTATAAAATGTTGTTTTAGGGGTCAAAAGGGACTGATTCGCCCAGGGTGGTGAATGAGTCCCAATATGGAATTTTTTAAGATTTTTAGAAATTTGTAACTAATTTTGATGTGTTCTGAGTGCTATGATGCAATTCTAAATGAAAAATGCATAATTTATGAATTTTCAAGGGTGAAAGATGCAAAAATCCAACCTATTATGCACTTTTATCCATGCAAATAAATTAAATCCTAGAATGCAAGCTAACTAATGCAATGCAAGCAAATCTAGGATGATTAATGGACTCTAAAATAAGAAAATAAAGGATTCAAACAATAGGTTCACCAAAATGAAACATATATTTTTGGAACCTACTTGCTTTCTATCACTCCTAGGGTTTTTCATGAAGGAGAAAGGTGGGCCAAAAATGCTTATGTTCTCATTAGAGGAAATGGAAAGAGGTATATGAAGTGTGTGTGTGTGTGGATATGTTTAAATGCTGAAAACTTAATGAAAATGCATATTAAGGAATTTATTCTAACCTAATGCAAAAGTGTTGGAAAACATAGTGTGTATTCAAACTATTTGACTAGGAATGTAAACAAACTGTAATAGAAATAAGCCATTTAAAGATATGAACCTGGAAGTTGGAAGAGGCTGGAATGAGGCTCCAAATACTTGAAGACACTAGAAATTCTCACTGGGATAGATTCGCAATGTATGGCAAATGAGTCATGTTTTTGCCAGAAAGTGCTAGAACAAGTTTTGGGGAATTAGGCATCCAAATCAATAGAAATCACTATTCAAGCTGAGAAATGGGACTGATTCATCATCAATGGTGAATGAGTCCTCTTTTAGAAAAAAGAGAATTCTGGACAGGATTTTGTGACTTAGGATTTGCAATTCTGTTTCTGAAGATTCCTCAAATCTGGATATGCAAAACTCAACCTGTAGATTCTCTCCAAGCTTGAAATAGGGCTCGAGACACCTTGAGTGATTTTTATGGGATGAGCACACCTTTTCTCACCTTCTCACTTGATAAATCTGCATAAACAAACACATGCAAAGGGGAAAAAGTGTTGAGGGTTAGGATATAGGGGTTTGCCTTGGTCAAACCCCTTTAGGTAATTAAACCAAAGTGATGAAATAAAGTAATAAAACATGAAAAAATGGAGATGAATACCTTTTCATGATGATTTGATCTTGAAAGTCTATAGAAATGCAGGGAGATTCATCCCTTGAATGTCCTTAGAAGCTTACTTGATGAATTGCAATGAAAAAACCCTAAGATGCTTGATTTGAGATGAAAGATTTGTAGATGAATGAATGATGATAGATTAGAGATGGATAAGATATGTGAAATGAGGAGAAAAATATACATGTGTCTTAGTAACACATTAATACCTCATCACAGGCCGACATGATGAAATAATAAACTCCAATTTCACTTTTTCCCCGCTCAAAGGTCAAAATGGGGCTAAATGGGACTCATTCACCACACATGAAAAATGTATCCCACCTGGATGGGATTGATTCACCATGCATGGTGAATGGGTGCCATAGGGGCTATTTTGATAGCTCAGATGCCAAGGAATAAGGAAATAAGGTCTAAAATGCAACCTTGTTGGGTGTTTGAACAATTTGAACCTCGAGATGCACAATATGGGTTATTAGGGGCCTATTAGTGATGATGTAAATTCCAAATAGGGATTGGGACACAAAAATCAATGTGAAAGTGTGATTAAATATACTTTACAACATTAAAGTGAGGTCCACATAGCCTAGGAATGCACAAGAACCAATGTGAATGTACAAAACACATTACAACACTAGTTTATCATTAAGTTTAAATTAAGAACCTTCTAGATTGATGTAATGATGTTATTAAACATATTTATAATGTTGAATTACGGAGAAATAGGTTTATTAGGTCTAGAAAATTGTGAAAGTCCTTTACAAGACTTTACAACACCTTTACAAGATGTCATTAAAAGCATGTTATTCAATTTATAATGGTCCAAGACCTAGTGTGGATGCATAAAATTCCTCACAACACTAGATTAATTAAGTCAATTTATCATGAATTAATCCCATGTCAGGCAAAGGTTTCTTTCTTCTATGGAACATATCAATACAAGTGGGCACAATCCTCACCCATTCGTATGACTAGATCATGGGTAGCAACCACAACAGGAATCAATACCCATGGTCATGGAGGAGCTAGCACATCTTCCATGCCCCCTACATAGTACAAGGTTGATGTTTCTTAGCCTACCAGAGATATAGGTGATGATATGCTATTTATGCATATGCTTTGTGTTAATTTTTATGCTTTTTATATATATCATGATGTGTATTGATTGTGTATTGTTTCTATCTTGCAGGAGCTGTGAGAAATTGGCGAGATCTCTATCAATAGGAAACTACAGAGATAGTGCTAGCATCTATCGATGAGGAGGTGACAGACTCAGACTATGTTCCCCCACCCATTATAGATCAGGACCCAGAGTCACTTAGGCCATTTATGAGACTACAAGAAACATAAGAGAATTTGAGGAGATGAGTCTATTGAGCCAGTGTTGTAGCAAAGGCATAGTCTTTCTAAACCCCAGCAGAGTTTGAGAGACTAGAGTCAGAGATAGCTCATATATAGGTGGAGAGGGATCAAATAGCAAGAGCACATCAAGAGGCCCTTGGATAGATACGGGGCTTATATTTTTCACTTAGATTCAATGGATCATGATCACTATCACATACTACCATCTCCCAATGTAGTGCTATTGGACTAGTGTGAGTGCCAGATCCTGAGGGATCTTGTAGTCACAAACCTAAGTGATATTGTATATATTGATGACATGCACATAAAAATTTAGATATATATGAGAATTTTATGTTTTATTACTTGTCTTTATGTTTGCAATGTTAAAATGAAATATGATTAATTAAATAACCTTTGTAAGATTACTTAATTAATGTCTTCATGATTTAACATATTTGATGTGATCTAATTAGAACTTACTATAGTTTCTTTTAGATGAAACATGGTGATTAAGTATGTTATGCTAAATTACATGCAACTATAATTTAACATAATACACAAGATGAATTTTGAATAGTATGAAACCTAAAGTAATCATAAATTAAATAATCACTTTAGTGCTCAAGAGACACACAACTATTTTTCAAGAATGAAGCAATGCAAAAGCATATAGGATATAATCTAATAGCTCTAACAACACCGATTTATCATTCATACTATTCAAAGGGATTAGACATAATACCAACATAGATGTGTGGCATTGATAGGGTCTTTCATCTTAGTTCTTAGATCAGAAATGTAATAAGTAGAAAAATACAACACATAGAACAATGAACATAGTATTTTACCCTAGGAAAACCCTCCTACTCAAGGGAGAAAAACCCAACAAGATATTTTCTTATAAATCATAAAAATATTAGGCCCTAGAAAGGTTGAATACAATAAAATGGATTTGCACTTATATATGGTGCAATTTCATGAATACACAAAGTATTTGACTCTTCTCCTTGATGCTAATCTACTACTTAGAAAATTGACCTGTTGCTGAAAGAATTTGAACTTGGAATGATTTGATTTTTATTTGAGAAAAAATATCTCCTGAAGCTATAAAACACTAACATTTGAGGGATGTACCATCTAGTTCTTTTAATGTGTAAATTCCAGATCCATAATTTGTATTGATTATGTAGGGTCCTAACCAATTAGGACTGAATTTTCCTTTTTCAACGTAGTCTATAGTAGCATTTTGTTGACTTTCATACAATACTAAGTCACCCTTATTAAATGTTTGAGGAATGACATGATTATTATGTTTGCATTGTACTTGCTTAGTGTAGGCTTGGAGATGCTCAAGAGCGTTAATGTGTTGTTCATCGTGCATCTCAAGCTGGTGTAATCGTTGTTCCTTATAGGTTTCATTATCGATAAGACCTTGAAGAGAAATCTATAATGTAGGGATTTCTAACTCCAAGGGCATGATTGCATCAGTACCGTAGAAAATATTAGAGGGTCTGGTTCCTGTAGATAATCTGATGCTTGTTCGATAGGCGCCTAATGCATATTGTAATTGTGTGTTCTGATCCTTGTGATGTTTATTAACATTTTTCTTTAGGATTTGTTTGATAGTCTTATTAGTGATTTTGGCATGACCATTAGATTGTGGGTAATATGGTGTGGAAAAGTGATGTTGGATATGAAATGTGTCCAAGAACTTCTTCACATCATTTTTCTTAAATAGCATCCCATTGTCAGAAATTATTGCAGAAGGGAGTCTAAAGTGTGTAATAATGTGTTCCAATATGAAACAACTTATTACATCAATGTTCATGGATCGAAGGGGAATAGCTTCTACCCATTTTGTAAAATAATCAGTTGTTATAATGACAAACACATATCCAACAAAAGAAGGTGGTGATATTTTTCTAATTAGATTCAATCCCCATACTAAGAATGGCCAAATAGGGATTTGGTCACAAAGCTCAGAAGCAAGAGCGTGAATCAAATTGTTGTGTTCTTGAAATTTGTGACATTTCTTAACATATGCAAAGAAATATTTTTCAATATTTTTCCAGTAATATACCATACAAACGAGTTTTTGCACTAAGGATCTTCCTCCAAAATGATCTCCACATGTGCTCGCATGGGCCTGTTCAAGTGCGATAGTGATTTCAGAATCCCTAAACATCTAAGTAAAATGTCATTAAAGGATCTTCTATACAACACATCGGCAAGGATGACGTATTTGATTGCTAATTTTTATAAGCGATTTTGGGTGTTTGTTGTTGTTGGCTCAGGAATGGTATCGTCTTTTAAATAATTATATATTGTATCATACCATTCACTTGAATTGTACCATCTTTTAATTCTTTCCCCTATCAAAAACCAACCTATTGAAAGAACTGATGTCCTTCCACCCACATTTACCTTTGTCATTCCACTGCAACAAGCATAGCCTTCTCCTTACAAGTAGAAAAATGTGGATACCCTTGGGGTCTACCTGATTAAAAACAATGTTACTATCATTTTTCTCAATTTTTTTGAGTATATTATTGATAGTGTAATCCTGGTCATTTTGTATTGTATTATCAGGTACAAACTAAAAATTATTATCATGGAGATAACACTCCTTGCGTGTATTTTATTGTCATGCTCTACAAAAATACCTTCCAACTAATCTGGAAATTGAAAGTTTTCATACTCTTGTAAGTAGATGGCATCATGATAGTCATCTTTATTTTCTACACCTATTTCAAATGTGAAACATTCATAAGAAATACCCTCGAAGATCTCAGCAATGTGTTCCTTTGTTTTCTTAAAGTCACATTCTAATCATGTGTGAGATGCATCATCAAAATTCTCAAAGAGTGGATTGTCTCTACACCAATAAGGGTCATCATTTCTCATCTCTAGTGAAGACTGAGGCTCATCAAATAATGGATTTTCCATCACATTCATTTTTGACATGAGAGCCTCAACCTCCTTAGCATGAAGATCCAAATCCTTCAAGTCATCATTATACTCAAAATCATTGCAATCACTAGAAGAGTAGATAGAAACATTTTCAACTTCATTCCCACCCTCATATTGTTTAGTACAGACATCAAGAATTTCTATCATGTCCACATGATTTGAGATGTCATGGTCAGAAAGCTCTTCAAGCTCCATAACATTATCAACCAAAATTAGTGGCTTCAAATTCTCATCATAATGCATAACTTGATCATCTAAGAATGAACTTATGTCATCAACATGTCGCATGTTAATGTTATCCTCATTTGATGTAAAACTTCCCAACTCTACTCCATACAAGCTACTACAACTAGAAAAATAAAAATTACCATGATCAACCTCATAATTTGAATGTTCATCAATAGGCCCAATGATACCAAGCTCACTATTGACAAAATTTTCAACCCTGATAATATTGTAATCAAAATTACATGGTTCTAGCACACTGAATGATGAATACATTATCTCATTATCACTCTTTCCTTCAAATAGATTACCAGATTCATTTGAATCATAAGACTGCATATGGACCCTCTTTGTGGTCTCATCACCAGAAAAACTAGTAGTTCCATTACAAGGTGTTATATGCCCAATATCTAAAAAACATTCCATCTCTTTATTAGTTGCCTCATTTAGTGCATTTGAAACTTCATGAATGCAATCCATGGTTGGATACACCACATTATTTGGATGTTCACTAACCTCTTCTTCATTAAAATGAGGAGTAATCATAGCTTGGGTAAAATCTTCTTCACTCATCATTATTTGAATCATGGTCCACAACGGGGCAATTGTGATCAACATTATGGAATGATGTATAAGCTAAAACAATAGGGGTGTAAATGCTCTGATATTCATTCATTTCATCAACATTTGGTGTCTCAGGGAAGCAAACACTTGTATTCAAATGACCCTTGTGCATTCCATAGTTCTGGTTTTTTTCAATGTTCATGGCTATCCCATATGCCTGATGCAAGGTTTTAGATTTTTATCTCTCAGCATATAGCTCATTTTTCTATCAGAATATCCCAAATAAACAACCAAACATACCGCATCACTTAACTTTAAGAGCTCAGGAATATCCCTTAATGTTTTATCAAATCTTCCGTTAAATTTTGGAACCATCTCATCCTCTTCTTTCTCAATGTTCATAAATTTATCGAGCAAAGAATTAGGACTAATTCTTTCACCAAATTACTCTATGAACACTATTTTGAACTCATTCCAAGAATATACAAATCATGCTAGTAAATCAGAGAACCAATATATTGAATCTCCTTTTAGAGACTGAACAAACAACCTCATGATCACACCATCATGATCTACCTCAAATTCATCCATTAGATTATTAAATTCTTGTAGATGCCTTTTTTACTAATTTACACTTTGTACCATTGAACTTTAGTAGATATTCCCTGATTTTAGATGGAATAACATTTGGGTAACCATTAATCCCAATGAAATTAATAGCTCTAATTCTATCAAAGTTAAAATTTCTTCTACAACCTGACTAGGGGGTATGTGCAAGATCATCATGGAAAAAATGGGCCCTTAAGTGGCAAAAAATTCAAAAAAAATAGAGTTAGGCAACTTGACGTAAAAATTTGAATAAGTTATCTATATTATTTCAAAAATATGTAACAATATAATCTTTAGAAAATTGAATGTAGTTTCTAAACTACTAGGTTTATTTTTTATTTTTTAAATCTATTTGGCAAAAAATTGAAATTTCAATGCAGTAGTACTTAAATATCAGGGAAAAAATAAGAGGTAGGTGTCTGTCTGACCACCCTAACCACAATAAAATGATAATATTTTTTTATAATATTTTAGATATAAGTAGATGACTCATGTCCAGATGTGATGCATATTTTTTTGTAATTTTTTTCCAAGTAAATAATTATTATTTTTTTATTACAACTTTTTAAAAATATAAAAACTTGTATGTGACCAACTTAACTTGGTCAAAACTTCATGAAATTCAATTTTTATTTTTTTAATCCTATAGTATGTGAAGCATAGAATGTGACACATGTTTTGGATTCAAAAATGTGATCGGTGGGAAGCTATAGATTTTTTTCAATCAACCTATCAATCGGACTTTAATCATAATTCAATTAGAAAATGAATAATAATTATTTATTAAATTCAAAGTAAAGCATAATTTATATTGGTGGAAAGTTGAGAATCTCCTTTAAAAACCCTTTTCATTTCATCAATTTTGGGTAAAAAAAAAGTCGTCAGTCACATACCCATCATATTGCCACTTTTTGGCCCATCATGATCCTGCACATGCCCTAGGGCTGATTACAAACCATAGTTGCACACTAGATTATACAAAGGTATATATATTGATGATATACCCTCTTATACCATTAAAAAAATTTATAACATCATTTTCAATTATAAAAGGTTTATCTTAGTTCTTTTTCATAAATAATATATACCTGACATCATAGTAGATTTTGCAACTTAATAATATAGAAGTATACAAAATTACCCCTCCCTTTGTTAGTGTTTATTCATTGAATAGGGAACCAAATTTTCATGAATTTCCCATGTGGTTGTGGTATGCATGCTTCGTGAAAACAAAAATATGAAGAAAACCTAGATATATTGCAGCTGTTGTAGAATCTTCTTCCTAATTGGAAGTATTGTAGATCTGAAATTATTTTTGAATATTCAATAGGTTCTTTTAGAAAGAGTTTCCACCTCTTTTCATAGAGGACTAAACTTTGAATGGTATGAAGCTCCTTTGAGTATGAAATTCCTTTTGGGTCTTCTCCCACAGCATAATCACACATAAATTCTTTGACACCACTACAATAGAAATAATTCCAGGTCTTAATATCTGAACCAAATGTCCAGATTCACCTAACTCTTGAATCTATGATATAACAGTCTACAACTGGAGATTCAAATCTTTTCCCTAGTAGAGTCACCATTTTTGTTGGTTATTTTTCTAGTAGAACCCCACAGTTCTCTAAAGAGTAGCCAACTCTTATAATGAAGAAACTACAAGCTTAGTGGCCAACACAGCGAGTTTAGGATTTTTTGATCCTTACTCCTTAACTTTAGGCTCTGTGAAATCTAGGAGGGTGATCCCAATTATTTTTTTGTGAAATGTATTCAATTAGTAACACATTTATACATAGATTTATTCCTATTTATTGCAAATAAAACCCATGATCTCACTGAAGATTTGGCAGATCTTTAAGAGAATAACTACTTGCTTGCTAAGAATCAGAGATATTCCTAACCCACACTATTCTTGAAAATATTTTAAATGAATATTGTTCTTATTTTAAGTTCATGGCTAGGTGTTCTATTTGCTCATTTTTATGCAATATTTTCTAATAAACTGACCATTGTCTCATCAATTGGAGCAACAAAGTCAAATATGTAAGAATCAGTAATATATGAACTACTCAATTTAAAGATAGGTTGACTATTTTCATAATGCTTTGCATTTATGAAAACTCACAATGCCTAAAAAACTCACTCCTTACAAATCCTAAGCAATTCCTTACAAAATTTATAAGCCTCTTCAAGCATTTTAATCAACTCTTTGAGTTAAAGCTGAAAATAGAATCATACATTCAGATGTAACAATTGAAGATAAATGATAACACCATTAGTATTTTCATTCATAACTTGTGACCAATATACATAGGAGAGTATTTGTTTCCAAACTAAGATTTGTTTCTATATCAGTAGTTTCTCTAGAACTAATTTAAGACTATTACATACAGGATTTCATACCCAAGATAATCTATTGACCTATTTATCCATATTCATTTAAAATTCCTTTCCTTAGCTTATCTATCACCCAAAACCCTATTAAGACTTAAAAATCCAACCCCCTATAATGAGCCCATAAATCCCTTTTATAGAATAAGGGAGAAACAAGCATCAAGCTCAATTACATTTACATTTCATCTCATTTCAAGATCATTTGCACCAGAATTTGAGACATCTTCAGCTACTTACAAGTAATCATTACAATAAATGGAAGAGTAAAAGAGCACATTCCACATCCTTTGCATGAAGGCATGCTAGCTCCAGAAAAGATAGTTTTTTGTAGCAGTGTTGAATCCTAATCCTTACTGACCAAAGAAGATTCTCCACTCATAGCCCTAGCAAAAACTGCATACTACCTAGAAGAAACCTACATGCTGCTAGCTTTAGGAAGTCTAGCACTTCTCCATTACACCAACCCAAAAAAATTCTACATCAATGATAGAAACAAGAAATCACATGAATTCTGAATATGACAATCCTGTAAAAAAGGCCATGGTGTCATAAAAAAAAATGGGGAAGAGTCATCACTCTGAGTCATCAGCCTCGGAGGATACTAGCCCACACCTTTCTTGTGACAAAATAGGAGGAACCATCACCACCTCCTCGTCAAAATCATTAGATGGTACCAAGGAGAGGGAATAATAATCACCCTCTAGTTCAATGTCACCTTCACTGTCCTAAGGGCTATCAGAAACCTCACTAGGAAAATTGTACCCTCCTAGATAAGCCTTATGATACTTGCACTATTTCTTTGCCTTCTTTTCATATACCACTAGCTTTTTTCCTTTGAACTTGACTAGTTCTTTTTGAAACAGTTTGGCTCGTTAGGCGCTAGTTACTCCTAACACCATACTTCTTGAATTTCCTACATCCCCTTCTACTCTTTGGTGTATCAGGAGCTCCATGTGTATCAACTTCATTCTTAGGAGCATTCTTGTTGGATGTTGTGGTTGTGTTCTTGATATATGGTTGTCATTTATGTCAACACTATTAGCATAAATGTATTTGAAGTTGTATATGTCGAGGATATTGAGAAAAATGTAAAGAAATGAGTTGCAGGTTTTCAGTGGTTAAGTGAAGTTCAATATGGTGGTATGTTCTATACGTTGAAGATCAGAGGTTGTGGACTAAAGGGTTTGTTTTTGAGTGTATCTAGTTTATCCATGTCGAGTTTCAAAGATCTGTACGAAGAGTTGATCAAGTTATGAAGATTTTCATTCAGACAATTTTTTTGTTTCTTCAATTAGTGTTGCTGATTGAAGATGAGGCCATTTTTGTTAGTTTAGTTGTTGTGGATGCTTCTCTATTGATTCATAATGTTTTGGATGCTTCTAGATCATTCTCTATCTTTGTTGCATGTCTGCATTGATTGTTGTGATAGTGGTTGGTGATTTTCTCTTGCCTGTTCATGTTTTTCATGTTCCTAGCCGACATGGTGTTGAAGCATGTTGTGGATCTTCCAGGAGAATTTAATTGAAGTGTTTTAATGTTTCAAAGATGTTTATTTAGGTCCTCACTAAGTTATGGCCGACTTTGGTTGATGTGCATTGATTATTATGAATGATTTGGGCTGATAGTTACATTCATTTTATTATTTATTTTTGGCTAACTTGTAGCGGTGAAATATTTTCTTCCATACATATAAGAGCTATTGTTTGTTTGAATTAAAGAGCATGAATGTGTGTGTATGTGAAAATAATGTCCTAATCATTCGAAGGTAGAGCAGAGTGTGAAGAAAAGTGAAGAGTGAAGAAGAGTGAAGAGTTGTTCATGCGCTTAATCATAACTATGATCAGGCATTAGCAGATGTTATTTTATCAGTTCAAATCCCTGCAGATGGCTTTAATCTGATTCTCTTTGTAAGATAGTGTGTCTTCCTTTGTATTTGAGTAGTGAGCTCAAGGCAGTGCACCTAAATGCAAGTGCATTCCCCATATTTTCATTTTCATTATACTTTTAACAAGGTATAATCTTGTGGACTAACCTCCACCATGGTTTTTCCCCTAACAAGGTTTCCACGTAAAAAAATCTTGGTGTTATGTGTGTTACTAATGTGTTAATGATCTATGTTTTCATGCTTAATGATCAAATCTGAGTATAAGTTTGATAAGTCAAATAAGTTTTAATTTTTTGGAACAACTGATTCACCCCCCTCTCAGTTGTTTGCCCTTTTTTTTCCAACAATTCTCCTCGAACTTGAGCAAACTCAATCTCCTAGACCTTCGGACCAACCTAATAGACTATCCAGACTTACTCATCCTCTCAGTGATAAGAACCAAAATACCTCTACCAATTCTTCTCTCAGACTCAAACTCAATTGTTATT
Organism: Sequoia sempervirens; assembly: GCA_007258455.2. Taxonomy (NCBI): domain Eukaryota; kingdom Viridiplantae; phylum Streptophyta; class Pinopsida; order Cupressales; family Cupressaceae; genus Sequoia; species Sequoia sempervirens. The sequence goes on from VDFB02256132.1 coordinate 122,060,988, forward strand.
TTTTGAATGAAATTTTTGAATGAGAAATATGGCCATCATTCCTCATTATAACAAGCCATGCAACTTGTGTGAAAACTATTAATTCTTCAAAGAAATCTTGTGCATGCAAGCTAACATCATGAACTACTTTGATCTTTTTAATCTTAATCGTTGATCATGTTTTAAAAGATAAATAAATGGGTAGATTACTATGCAACCACTTATAATTAAGTTTTAATTATGCTTTTAATGCTCCTTTAATTCAGAAAAGCCCTGAGTAGATACACATCCACTTTGTACATAACATCAATTAAAACTATTCATGCTATAATTAGCTGCTTACCTGTGGGAATTAAATCACCTATATTTCTTTCTAGCAAAATAGTGAGGAATGATCTTGATCTGATCTCAAAATATTTGTTCGTACATTACCCAGCTTTGTTTTTTCCTTTGCCATGTGTACATCATCTCAAAAACTTGATTAGTATGCTATTCAGGGCTTCAATTATCCCACTTTTTCAAAGCATCCCTCACCTAAACTCACTTCCAAACCCAAAACACCTTGGATAGTCTTAAACTAGCCTACAAACAATCTAAATCCACCACTTTTACTTAGAGAAATGTCCTCCAAGACACTTGACCAGCAAACCCTCATTTTTAGCAAGATTCAAGGGGGTTTATTGAAAATCCCATTTCCCAATGCTTTTTCACTTCACCAATGCATCAAAAATTCTTCCAATTGACTACACAAGCTTAATCAATCATCAAAATATGTTTCCCCAAGAGTTTACAACATTTACCAACCCTTAACCATCAACTTTCACTCAAAATACACAATTTTGACAACTAGGGAATCATGCCCAAACCCTCAAACAACCTCCCCTATTCACAAAACTGATTTAAACACCAAACCCTACCTTTTTGGGCACATTCCACTTAGTTATATAAGGTATAGTTAGTGGAATGGGCCATAATCACTTTTTATGCCTTCAAAACCTTAAGAGTTGATGTATAGACCTGCAATAAAAAAATGGGTAGTAAAACACTTTTTTCTTTATGAAATTACACCACACTTGTTGAAAAAATAAGTTAGAACATATTCCTAACTAAAATAGCAACCTACAAGCCAATAGGACTCAACATGGATCCGTATAGGCCTGTGGAAAATAGAATTTATGTTAAAAACATAGAATTATACTGAAAATAGGGAACTTTAATTGCTTGATTTCCAAATTACAAGTCTCTAACCCTTGCCTCGACTTGAGGGAGGCCTTTTTAACATAAAAACACAAGAACCAACTATCTAAACTAACCAACCACCTTTTAAATTCCAATTGACCATTGGTATTCCCACTTTAAGTATTTTTTGCATTTTTTTACATAGCAACTTTTGACAAGTTTTGCAATATTTTCATATTTTGACCAATATGACTCCAACAAGCATAATACATTGATAAATTGTCTAATATGACCTTATTAAACACAAAATACTCAAAAAAATCTAAATTCTGCCAAAAATTGAAAAAAAAATCAACCTTGCAAGAGATGCATTTGGTGTCCCTACACCAGACCAAGCACATGTGAGGACCAATCAAACTCTGTAGAGCCTTTCACATTTGGCCCCTTAGGACCAAGAACCTTTGGTGCCTCCTTTTCAAGACTAATCACCTATAAAGTTCTTTATTTCTATAGGACCTAGCACCTATAAAGCCTTTTGTTCATCTTCTATGGGACTAAATACCTATAGAGCCAATTGTGTAGGACTGAGCACTTGTAGAGATTTTGTTCACCTTCTATAGGACCAAGCACATGCGATGCTCTTATGCAAATCTCTACAGGACTGATTACCTATAGATCCATCTCTCTCTTCTCTTATTGATTCTATATACTATATTGAAGACTTTCGTCTTCTTCATCTTGAGTATATACCTCTCTCTTTCTTCAATATTGGTTGCTTCCCTAGCTTTTGGGTGCATTCTTCCCTTGAAGCCATCAACCTTTGCATTCTTCTCTCTATTTAAGAATTCTTCTATATGTTATTTCTTAATTTGAGGATGACGCATAGTACTAAGACAACCTTTTACATTGAGGTCTCTTTTACTTTGTTGACAAAAATATTTTAGTTTTTTATGTTTCTTTGTATGTGTGTTATTCATGTATATGTTCTAACTCCATGATGTAAGTGGATTTTTATGTTCTAACTTTGTTTTCTTGTGCAGATATTTCTTGTCAAATTATTTTTTTATAGGTTTTCAGCTTGGGGCCATGCTTCCTTGGTTCAAAAATCTATTTTCTTCTTCTACTGTATCCTTTTGGCATCATGATGTTATTTAATGTTCAATAAATTTCCTTTAGAATGCATATTAGTGTTAATTCATATGCTTGCTAAAGTGGGGGAAAATGGTAATGTTGTAACATTGCACCCCTTGCAATTTCACATACATTCTTGTATCCACTTTAGTGTCCACCCCCGTAGCATTTGTGTATGCTCATTTTATCCCTTGCATCAGCCTTTCTCCCCTCTCAAGATTCTCAAGACCCCCTTTTTAGTAGTTGCATTCATGCATTAGCTTTGCATTAAAGCCTCATTTTTTACTTGTTCTCATCATTTTAAAGTGTGATGTGTTTGGACACTAGTGTGATACATGGATTTTTTTATGTCGTGCTGGCATACTATGACATTTCAACATTCAAACCAGCATTTTTGAGTGCCTTGCCACTTGTCAGCTACTTTTCTTAGTGGTAATGACTTGGGACACCTTGTAACATATCAGGAAGCTTATTTTCCCTCCTCTTCTCTCTGTAAATGTTATCATTTCAATTCATTTGGTCTTCTAGCTTCTTAGCTTCTATCGTGGATATTCTCCTATATTTCTCTTGCTATCTCGCTTGCACAACCCTCTAGAGCTCACTACAGCATCACTCTCACTTTCTTACAACACTCTTCACAACTCTCTTGGCTAGTGAAACTATCTCCTTTTCCATCATTGGCTTCCTTAAGATTTGAAGGTGATATCTCTCTTGACTTGCACCTTTGAGAATCTTAGGATTTCTCACATTCCCTATCTATTACATCTCTACTCCGTGATACAGGTTCTCCTTAAGCAAGGTTTTATTTTATCACTCTTTCATTCATTTCATTTATTCTTATTATTTCTCTCTATCTCTCTAGCTATCTGTGGAGGTGGGAACACCGAAATGGAGGTTTGACTGAGGAAAGCCCCTATACATCCCAAAAAGTTTCCCTCATTCTTATGTTTGTAGGTGTAGACACGTAAAATATACCAATTGACATTGTGCATCTGATCTTGATTACTAACATCATTTCTTCCTAAATCATCCCTCAGTCTAACCATTTAATCAAATTCCTCTATCTCATTAAATTCATCAATATTCCTCTCTTAATTAAATAAATCATTTTATCTAATCAAGTCATCTCTTTTGTTAATTAAATCAATTCATCTGTTCTAATTACCCCTATTTAATTAAATAATCAATTTTATTTGATTAAATCTCTAAAGTATGTTCATTAAATTAAATAAATTAAAACCTTATTTGATTTAATCTAACACCATCTCTTTTAATTAAATAAATCAAAATCCTTATTTAATTAATCCCTTACCATATTCCTCTCTTATTTGATTTAAATAAATCCATCAATTTGAGTCAAATAGGTCACATCATCTAACCTCTCTCATTAAATTAATTAACCCTTAATTAGTTTAATCTCATCTCATGTCCCATCCTCTAGATAATGCAAGTTGCACATGAAAATAGATTTAATTCATTTATTAAATCTCCATTTTCCTCACAAGGAATCTTTTGGAATATTCTCTCAATTTGAATTCAAAAATTCCAAGTCAACATGTACATCCAACAAAGCAATAACTTCATCTTACATATCCTTTTCCTTGAGCCAAGTGGCATTTATTGCATTTTCCCTTCCCTCTTACATGATTTTTCAACAAATTTGAAATTCAAAATTATGCATTTATTGGCACAAACCCAAAATCTTGCGCATCCTTCGCCCATTCATAGATTGATAAGTGGCATCATACCATTGGATGAATGTTAGTACCACATTGCTCAAATTTGGACATTCATCCATCTTGGAATTCTATAAATAAAGAGCTCATATCTTCATTTCATCACCCACAATTTATGCAAAGTTACCACGCTCAAATATCTCTGAAATTTGATCCATTATCCTTGATATCATAGCTAGGTTTTTGCAGATTTTTGGCTTGGAGCACTCATCTCTCACCAACAAAGTGGATCAGATCTTCAACACATCAAGTTTGCATCTTAGGAATTGGGAAAGGGCCAATTTTCACATCAAATTGGCACCAATTCCCCCATGGGATCATGAGTTTGCACATCTAATTAGGATTCAATCTTTGTTTTATCATTTCCATTGTGTTCTTTAATATTTTCTTCCTAGTTTGAATGTTGTAAATGGATTTCATGGGGAATCCTTGTTTTGGCTTGCAATCTCTTGTCTAACTTGTTTATTCTTGCTATTTTGTAGGTACCAAGGTTGGGGTTCGCACATTTGGTGCTAGAGGGAGGGTTGGATATCATTCTTTCTCATCTTTTCTTAAATTTTTTGCATTTTCACTCACACACAGAAAATTCCAACGCTAGGAGCTCAGCGTCGCTGTTTTGGCACCGCTGACTCTTCAACATCGCTATATAGCACCACTCGAAACTAAAACCGCAACGCTGGACTTGTCCCACCAAAATATTTTAATTCCAAACTCTGTCACTAGACTCGTTGACTTGCAAGAATTTTCAAAATTTTAAAAAACTACGACACTGGGAAAAAAGTCCAACGCAGTTGAGCTCTTTGTCCCGACACAGAGCGACACTGACTGGAAAGCAGCGCTGTGAGAGCACTGCTGGGAAATCAAATTGCGATGTAGTTGTGAGTTGCGACGCTAGAATTGAGTAAAAGGGGAAAAATTTAATTTTAGCACATGTTCTTTGATTAATGATTAATTTGTTCTTTGTTTTCTGCCTTTTTGTCTCTGTATTTTCTAGAATCTGACTTGTTTTTCTTCCTTGTAGGTTGGAAATCAAAATCGAAGGAAGGAGAAGTATGAGGAGGATGTTTCATCAAATCAAAGTGTTTTTAAACACTTTAGTGTTTGCTCAACACTTTGTTAAGAAATTCGTTATCTTTTTCTTCTTTAAGACACTAGTTTTCGTTTGGGTTTTAAAAAGAATCTTTCAATTTCTTATTGCAAAGGCTAAAATGAACTTTAGGATCACAACTTACTAGATTTTTTTTCTTAGACTAACAATTGAACAAAGTATCTTTCACTCGTCTTTTGGTGCTTAAAAAGAACTCACATTTTTCTTTGTGGATTTAAAAAGAACAAGTGTAACTTTGTTTTTCGTGAGGGCTTACTTAAACTAAAGCCATTGAAAAAGGATGTATGCACTTCTCTCGCAATTTATAGCGATCTTGAGAATCAAAAGGCCTTTTCATGACTTTAGGGTGAGACAAAGCAATCACCTCCATACTTTGATTTGGGTTTAAAATTTAACATCTTGCGCGAGTGTGAGTGGGGGCATTATTGCGTATATTCTCTCTCCTTGTTTCCAACAAGGATTGATCGAGTTACGAATATTGTTTTTCATTCACTTTTTTTTATCCTAGAGGGCTTGCCTTGGGGAAAATGTACTCACCCAAGGGAACGATTCAACCGGTAACACTCTAAAGCCAAGAGTATTTCCAACCGGTATATAAATGTGGGTATTGGAGTAAATGCCAATATCACGTGGTTGATTCCGACAAGATGGATCCGAAAGGGGACTCTTGTCATATGGGTCAATCTCCACGAATGGAAAGTCCTTATTAAAACCCATGTGCTAGAATTTTCCAAAATCCTTTAATCTATTTGTTGGTGCAAGAATGGTCATTCTGAAGCCACCCCACACTTTTATGGTCTTTTAGTAGAAATGGAAAACATGCCATGGGAGTTTCATGGGTGTTGATGCTTGGCTGCCCCATATAAGTGAGTGTCATGGAGGGAGCCAGTGGGGTCAAGCATCTAACCATTCGCTAAAGATAAGCATAGCTGGACTTGTCCAAGTGGGAATCCAACAAATATTGTCTTACACATCCATAGGGTTGTACTTATTCTTGGGTTACAAAATGCATTGCTTGATCGAAAACATCTTGAAAACCAACACTTAACATCATCATCCAAATTTCAAACCCTTTTGGAGACAAATACAATTGACTCAATCCATATGTTATTGCTTTCCCTTGGGATTCACATCCTTAGAGGTTTCTAAACATTGGATTATATCTCAATTTGTCTCCTTAAGTAAACAATAGGAAAACCCTTGCCTTAAGTTCATTGAATTTCCACATAACATATCTTGTGGGGTTTGAAGAAATTAAGACATTGGACATCTTAGTTTGAAAACTTAATCAGAGAAAGTTTTTTTGGTAAAGTAAAGACATTAAGAAAAGCTAAGAAAAATGAACTTTCATATGTGTTGAAGACTCACAATCCCAAAGCGAAAATCATTGGTTGGAAATCTGAAAATGAATGGTCAAATGAAATCACTTCTTGATCACAAAGGTCTTTAGGAAGCACTTACATACTCTTCAATACCTAGGTCTAGGAAAACAAAGTGTCCTTTTTAGGTTCATCTTAGGATAAAAAACAAGTCAAAAATATTTTTCCTTCATCCTTTAAAACATCAAAACAAACATCATCTCATCATCACCTTTTGGAAAATCTTGAAAATCATCCTTAATACTAGGCTTTTTGGCAAAATAAAAAATCATCAAAATCATTGAGACTAAATCCTTGAAAAACATTATCAAAAACACCTTTGGCTAAGTATGTGTAGATGCATCCTTTTGCATATGCTTATTCAAAGTTATCAAAATCATCTTGTCTAGCCTAGTATATGTAGATGAATCCTTCTTCATATACTTAGTGAAACGATCATCTTGTTTGAATAGGTGTGGGTAGATGCATCCTTCTCCTCGCACATATTCAAATCATCTTCCTTTGAGAAAATCTATCCCTTAAATCATTATCCAACATCTTAGGGTCTTTTTGTTCAAAATAAAAAGCAAATTAAAATCAAAATCAAGGACAAAATCCCAAATCCAAAAACAAATCAATATCAAAATCCCCAAGTCCTAAAAGCCTAGTATCTCATTCAAGATTTATCAAAAGCCAAAAACATCTGTATCATCCATCCCTAACATCATCATCATATCATCACCTTTTTTTATCCTCAAGACATCCTAAAACTTTCTACTTTGGGCATAAAATAAAGATTGATCCAAAGAATCAAGAGATTCATCTCCCATATTCTCAAAAATTGATCCTTGTTTTATGGTTCTAACTAGATCTCAATACAAGAAGAGTATGGAAGCAAACAAAGAAACACCCGCTTCAAGTGATCTTAGCCAAACAAACGCAAAAATGAATCTCGCCGAATCAAGTAATCCTTTGACCCTCTCATCATCGCAAAATTCGCAAGAAGAAAACCAAGGAGAGGACCTTACCTTTGGAATGTCTCGAGAGGAAATGACTGAAATGCTCCAAAATTTGAACAACCATAGAATCATCAACATCATGATGAGGCTCAACCCTTCATTATACATGCAAAACAAGGGTCCAAGTTACCTTCGGATTTTGATGTGAGTACTATAGTGGAGAAATCTTTTCCTCCAATCTCATCCACCATTCCCATTTCATCTACACCCCCATCTCAAAACATCACGCAAAATATTTCGCAAATCACAACATATTTTGCTCCAACCCAACCTAATGTCAACAAGGGAAACACATTCCTCAATGCTCTTCAAGCACACCCCCTTGTTAATAATCAAAACATGGATGCAAACACCACCTTGGAAAAAAACATACCCCAAAACACATTACACAAAAATGTTCCTCTCACCTTCCATCATGATCCATCATCATCATTTTTTCACGCAACACCCCAAACAACTCTTCTCACAAATTCAGAAGAAGAGGGAGATATGTTTAGACCAGAGGGCATATTCAACACCACCAAATTTTCACAACAACTAACACCCCTTACATTTCCACCTCTCCCATCATTTCCATTATCATCCACATGACTCCTTGGTTTAGAGCTTCCCCCTCTACCAAGTATCAATCAAAACAACATCCCAAATATCAAACAAAACATTATGTCAAATGCTCAAAACTTATTGTTGACATCACAAAAACAAGCGATAAATGCACAAGCAATTGCAACATCATCAAACACCCCCCTAACATCGCAAAGCATGGTCTCTCAAGGACCAATCACATCAACAACACCATCCATCATCCAAAGCACCAACAAAACCTTCACAAACACCATTCCAAATCCTCCACCACCTCCACCACCACCAACTTCCACCACATCAAGCCAATACAATGCAACATTGCATGTTGCTTCCCAAAGAGGATACCAACAAGTTCAAAAACAAAAAGCCAAACAACTAGCTGCTCAACAAGCTGCTCAAGCTGAACAAGCCACCCAAGCAGCACAAGTCGCATTACAAGCGCAACAAGCCCAAGCATAATTGCAACAACAAGAAGCCGCTCAAGCCACACAAGCCATGCAAGAATTGTAAGCACAAAAGGCCACTCAAGCACAACTTTTATTGCAACAAGTAGCACAAGCACAAGTAGCACAAGCACAAGCTCAATACCAGGCACAACAAGCCCAATATCAAGCACAACTCCATGCACAAAGACAAGCAGCGCAATCACAGGCATATCAACAAGCATTAAAGCAATACCAAGAGCAACAAGAAGCAGCAAAATTGGCAGCCCAACAACAAGCATTGTTGGAACAACAGCAAGCACAACAACAAGCGTTGTTGGAATAGAAACAAGCACAACAACAAGCACAAATCTTAGCATAGCAATAGCAAGATCAACAACAAGCGTTGTTCATACAAAAGTAGGTAGAAGCCTACCTCACTTGGCAAAACATACAGATACCATTGAACAACACACCGACCAACCCACCCATCCAACCCATGATTGAAACACTAGAAAACACTTTCATCCCACCCCCTGATCCCCAAAATGATGTGATGACACAAATCAGGTTGCTCTCACAACAAGTGCTTGATCTTCAATCAGGGTGAACAACCAAAACACCAAAAAACTTGTGTCCCTATCCATTTGATAGGAGCCTAGTAATGAAACCATTCCCCAAAAAAATCTGAAATCCCCAAATTTGATAAATATCGAGGGATGGGAAACCCTGAAGATCACATTAGGGAATTTTAGGTTCATTGCATGGAGGTCACATATGATGATACTTATCTGATGCGACTATTTCCTAGGATCTTGGTAGGCCACGCTATGGAATGGTTCTCTCGCTTACCTTCAGGAATTAGAACATTTCAAGAAATTATAGACACATTCATTAAAAACTATGCATGCAACATTGCAATGGATGTTAGTCTAGAAGAACTCTCGGCTCTAAAACAAGGAAAGGGTGAGTCATTTGCCTCATTTCTACAATGATGGCTATCCAAGGCCAATCGGAGCAAGTGGACCATTCTAGAAGAACAAGTTTGCACCATCATAGCCAACCTTGAAGGTCACTTGGTATTTCATCTCAAGGTTCAGGGTATCACCACATATGATCAGTTGATCCCGAAGGCGCTTAGCATCAAAAGAGCCCTTATGACTCAACCCATGGAATCAACATCATACCACGAACAAAAAAATAACCACCCACCATCCAATTACAATGATAAACCTCGCACGTGGGCAAGGAACAAAAACGTTACTAATGATGGTATCGTCAATGCCAAGGTGGTCATTAGTGCACCTCGCCAAAACACACTTACACCACAAATCCAAACACAACACCAAAACACTCATCACACAACACACCAACCCAACAACAATCCAACCATCAATAATCTCAATGACCAAAGGGGACCACCTCAACGCAAAATTTATCCCAAATGAAAATACACCACTTTGGGGGAACCACTGGAGGACATAATGAAAAAATTGACTGACGAAAAACTCATCAAGCCTCCTACATTTGATAATTACAAGAACCGGATGTCAAACCTCCTTGGTATAACGAGAATCAACTTTGCGAATTTCATAAAATCAAATTACATACCACAAACAGTTGCATGAGACTCAAAAACATCATCCAAGATCTCATCGATAAAAAAATCATAAACGTGGAACAACCTACAGGAAATCAAGATCTTAAGATATATACGAATCCAATGCCGAATCATGGAAACAAAGGGAATAAAAATGATAAAGGAAAGGGCAATGTAAATCATGTGTATGAAACAGTCGTTGCCTCCCTAAATGAAGACTGCATGGTCATCACCATCAAGGGCACCCATGCTGAAGATTGTGGAGTCACCACAAGAGGTCAAAATGTCACCATCGCAGGATCATCCCAACCAAATAGATTCCCTTCATCTAGATCTATTCCGCATGGCTACAATGTTGTAGATCAACTTAAGAGAATGCTAGCACAAATCTCCGTCATGGAGTTGCTAAAAATATCATCTACCCATAATAAAATCCTAGAGGAGGCATTGGCATCATCCACTGTCCCCGTAGATCTCGACGCAAAAAAAATCCAAGCTATGGTCAGAAATATCATAATGCCTAATCTCCTTACATTTTCTGACCAAGATTTCCCCACCCAACCATCTCATAACCGTGCACTTCACTTGGAAGCCATTGTACATAAGATCAAAATCAAAAGGATCCTGGTGGATGGAGGTGCATGTTTGAACATATGTTCCTTAAGCCTCATCAAGTAGTTGAAAATATCAGAAGATTCCATCAACAAAGGAAAGGGCATCATGATAAGAGCATATGATGACCAAGAAAGAGTGTCTTAGGGCACAATCAAACTCCCTATTCAAGTAGGTCTTGCCATCATGGAAACCACTTGTTAGGTCTTGGACCTCGACTTGCCATATAATATCCTCTTAGGACGTCCATGGATCCATGCAATGAAAGCGGTAGCATCAACTTTCCACCAATGTGTGAATTTACACATAATGGACAAGAAGTTACCATGCATGGAGACCCCGAACCTTTTTCATATTGCAAAAATATTGAAGCAAAGTATTACAAAATCTCCCAAGTACCAAAAAATGATGAGGGCCCATCCACACCATACATCGACCCCACCACCCTCGCATCCACTTCTATGACAAAGACACCCGCCACTCCCACCATCTCTGACATCAAGCTCATCATCTAGGAGGACGGTTGTGGAAACTAAAAGCTCCCTAATAATTCCTTTGTGGTAGGAGAGTTACCACAATCTCCTAGATCATGGGGATGTCCACAAGAAAACCAAGATTCTACATCACAAACATCTCTTGAAGACTATCCTGAATTCACAAGATGGGGAGACCTTGGCCAGGAGATTATTGAAGTAGATCCATCTCACATGTTATATCAAGATGAAAGACCGACACCTGAATTACCAATGGATGAGACAAGCAAGGGCCTACAAATGATGCTCGTGATGGGCTACGACAGAAATCAAAGACTGGGACAAAATGACAATGGGCTCATAATACCTATCATGCCAGAGATGCGACCCATAACAAATCTTGGCCTTGGATGTACCCCTCCAAGTATAACCATACGTGGCTGAAGTCCTCTAGTTAGAGCAGTTAATATTTCTCCTCAGCCAATAGCAACAGAAGTATGCTCACTAGTATCCATAGGTAGAGACATACATAACTTTATAACTAAGATCTATAATAGTACCGATTATGAGGATACCATGACCAATCTACCTAGGTTATTTGAGGACACCACCCTGTGTATAATTAGTACCCTATCCTTCGAACCAGACCAACAAAATCATGAGATCCACTTAGTATTTTGCCAACTCATTGACTACGACCAATGAGGACCACCAGTTCTCGATACATTTGAAAACAATGAGGCGCTCTCATAATTCATGGGATTGTGGGACAACATTCTATATGGGGATCACAAAGCAGGGTTTATAATGGAGTTGGACACACATGCCTATTATGAGGAAACGATTGAATCCTTCAATCATAAAAGTGAGAAACTAAGAATCATATCCAAGTCCTTGAGTGAAAACCACACTATGGCACTCTCTGACAAGAAAAAAGTAAAAAGAAAGGACATATCCAATGGTGAAAACCTCTCTAAGGTGCCTGAGGATGAAGGATTCAATCTTCCTTTAAGAGCTATTCATCAGGAAAATTCAAAAGCCTTGGCTGAAAAATGCAATCCTGTCAACCTAGGAATAGAGGAGACCCCGCATATCACATTCTATGCGGAATCACTATTATCAGAAGAGAAAGAACTCCTAGCAACATTCCTAAGGGAAAGGAAAATAAAATTCACATGGAGTTATGCTGACATGCTAGGACTTGATTAGAAGACTATGGTTCGTCACTTAGTAGTGTATCTAAAAGCAAAGCTGGTCAAACAAAAGCTTTGAAAAATGCATCCTCAAATCTCTCTGTTAGTCAAAATGGAGCTAAAAAAGCTATTGGACGCAAGATTCATCCGACCAATAGATTATCTAGAATGGGTGTCAAATTTGGTACTTGTCTCAAAGCCTGACGGAGCCATTAGAATCTGCACAGACTTCAAAGATTTGAACAAGGCATGTCCAAAGGATGACTTACCCCTTCCTAACATCGACATGATAGTAGACATGACAGCAGGACATGAGATGCTATCACTAATGGATGGATTCTCGGGATAGAATCAGATCATGATAGCTAAAGAGGATCAACATAAAATAGCTTTCACTTGTCCATGGGAGACTTACTGCTAGAACGTGATGCCATTCAGCCTAAACAACGCAAGAGCAACATATCAAAGGGCCATGACATTGATATTCCATGACATGATTCATAAAACAGTTGAAGACTATGTTGACAACATTCTAGCTAAGTCAAGAAAGAGAAAAGATCACATAGCAACCCTAGGTGCCATCTTTGACAGACTGGAGGAGTACAAGGTCAGACTAAACCAAAAGAAGTGCATCTTCAATGTACAATCAAGAAAGCTCCTAGGATATATAATTTCAATGAGGGGTATCGAGGTGGATCCAACAAAGATGAAAGAAATCCTCGAGATGGAAGCACCAAAGACATTAAAACAATTGAGAGGCCTCCAAGGCAGACTTCAATCCATCCGAAAATTCATAGCACAAGTAGTAGACAAGCAGAACCCATATTCTCACCTACTCCACAAGGGGGTAGCGTACAAATGGGATACAAAATGTGAAGAGGCATTCAACAAAATCAAGGAATACCTATTGACACTACTACGCCCTTAATATTATTGTACATCGGGTTATGAATAGTCAGCTTGTGGCTATCTTAACTCTCTATTAAGTCATATTATCATTAGTATATTTTTATTTAGTTGTTTAGGTCAGCCTAAGTCTTATATAGGTGTGTCTAAGTCGGCCTAGGTGATATCCTTGGCATAAATAGGTATATATAGGAGGTTGTGAGTCTTATTTCATCATCAAGTGTGAAGTGTGTTCTCATTAGAGATATTTGGAGGTTTTCCCCCTCGAAGTGGCTTGTTATTCTCAGTTATTATCAAGTAATTGCAGCATATTTCAAATCATATTCTTCTATTGTGCAAGTTATTTCATAACAAGTGGTATCAGAGCATGATCTTGGCACCATAGAGGCAAGGTTTTTCTCAATTTTGGAGGCGATTTTGGGAAGAACATATCTTTCAGAATTTTTGAATTTTTTTCTGATTTTTAAAGGGTTTTTGAAGAACATATTGAAGAAGATACAGTCCAGATTTTAGAAGAATTGGAGCAGAATTAAGCGAATTATTGCAGAATTAGGGTTTCTACACTATTTTTTTGGAATCTACATATCTCGCACATCTTGTTGAATTGGAGTCTGATTTTTATTGGGTTCTTGAAGATATAATAAAGGAGATTACAGTAAAAATTTGAGAGAATTTAAGTTTCATTTTTGTGATTTATTTCAACATTAGTGGTTTCCATCATGCTTGGGCCTTCAACAAGGGGTAAAAAGAATGTCACTCCGGGGAAGACTCCTGATAAGGATGGTGAAACAATCAAGGATATTACTCATAATGAGGAAATAAATAAGGTCAAGGAAGACATTTCCTAAATTAATATGGATATGTGTGACCTAAGAGGAGATATATTAGACATACGAAACATGTTAAGCACCTACAGGGCTAAATCAAGAAAGGAGTTCTCAAGCGGCCAAGATGAAAATTCTAGGTCAGCTACTACTGACAAAAGCTTTAGTACTCCTATGGGATCTAGGAATTTATTTCCAAAGGTGGATATGTGCAAGTTCTATGGTAAGGATCCTCTAACATGGATAAACCAAATGGAGAATATTTTTGTACACCAAATCCCAAATGGACAAAAGGTCATGATGGCTTCCTTGTATCTAGAACCAGATCAATTCATTTGGTATCATTGTCTTTGCACTCATCGAAGTAAAAAGGGGCTCACCATCTCATGGTCAATTTTTACAGAGGAACTCCAAGCACAATATAGCAATAGCGTCATAGATAACTTCTTCAGCTAGCTAGCTAAACTTCAACAAACAAGATCAGTTAAGGATTATATTCAACAATTCCAAAATCTATCCTTAAGGGTGGATACCATTACGGAGGAAAAGTTGAATGAATTATTCTTGGGTAGTCTCAAGGATCACATTCAAAATGAGGTACACATGTTTAGCCCTACTTCCATAAATGAGTCTTTTATCTTAGCACGCAGGGTAGAGGAGAAGTATTTGATTCCTAAGAAGCAAGGGGCTAATGTGACAAGAGAGAAAGGATATTCATCACAACCTACTAAGTTTACTCCACAAAAAATTGAGGAGAAAAGAGAAAAAGGCTTGTGTTTCAATTGTGATAGCAAATACAGTCGAGGACATAAATGTAGTGAAAAGAAATTGTTTTATATTGAAGGTCCCAATGAGGAAGAAGAGGAGGAACCCATACTAGAAGATGAAAGGGAGTCAAATGAGGAATCACATGATTCTCAACCAATCATTTCTTGTCATGCACTCTCAGGTTTCAGTGCTCCACAAACTCTCAAGGTGGTGGGGTTCCTAAAGAAGCAGAAGGTAACAGTGTTGATCGACTCAGGTAGTACTCATAATTATATCAACAAAAAGTTAGCTACTCTTCTAAATTGTTTCATATATCCAGCTCCAAAGTTTCAAGTTTTGATTGCATATGGTGGTATAGTTAGTTGTTCAGGGAAGTTTCATAGCATTAAATTATCACTTGATACCCCAATGTATGCGATATCCATGGGTGCAGCAGATATTGTTTTGGGAGTACAATGTCTTACTACATTAGGAACAATTGAGATGAACTTCCAAGAACTATTCATGATATTTCAATCAGAAGGAAGGCTAGTAGAGCTAAGGGGGTTGAAGGAAAAATCTCCACAAATGGTAAGCTCTTATCAAATGCAAAAGTTTCTTAAGAAAGGAGTGGATGGATTTGTGGCCCAACTATGTTCATTAGAAGTCTCTCAATCTAATACTCCTACTCATCCAGATTTGCAATCTATAATTGATCGTCACTTAGTTGTTCTTGGAGATATGCCTAAAGGACTTCCTCCTAAGAGGGATCATGATCATGCCATACAATTAGTCCTAGGGAGCCAACCACCGAACATCAGGCCTTACAAGTATCCACACATACAAAAGAGTGAGATAGAAAAGATTGTTGAAGAGATGCTAGAGGCAGAAATCATCGGGCATAGCCAAAGTGCTTACTCCTCACATGTGGTGATGGTATGTAAGAAGGATGATACTTGGTGCATGTGTCAAGATTATAGAGTGCTCAACATGTACACCATTAAAGATAAGTTTCCAATTCCAGTCATTGATGATTTGCTAGATGAATTAAATGGAGCTATGTTTTTTACCAAGTTAGATCTTAGATCTGGTTATCACCAAATTCAGATAAGGAGGAGATATTTGTAAGACATCATTTCAGACTCATGAGGGTCATTATGAATTTTTGGTGATGCCATTTGTTCTTACCAATGCACCATCTACATTCCAAGGTTTGATGAATTCCACTTTTAAGAAGTTCTTGAGAAAGTTTGTGTTAGTATTCTTTGACGATATATTAATTTATAGCAAGACTTGGGAAGAAAATTTGCAACATGTGGACCAAGCATTACAAATACTTGAAGATCATAAACTCTATGCTAAGCCATCCAAGTGTGCTTTTGGTCTTACAGAGGTGGAGTATTTGGGACACATAGTTTCACATGAAGGAGTAAAGGTGGACCCTAACAAAATTAAGGCTATCATGGAATGGCCTATTCCAAAAACCATTAAGAAACTAAGAGGATTCTTGGGATTGATAGGGTACTATAGAAGATTTGTGAAGAATTATGGTAGTATAGCAGCACCTCTCACCACTCTATTGAGGAAGGATTCCTTTCATTGGAACGAGTCTACCAATAAAGCATTTGAGAGATTGAAGGGGCTATGTGTACAACTCCAGTACTTGCCACTCCTGACTTCACCAAGGAATTCATTGTGGAATGTGATGCTTCTGGAAATGGGATAAGAGCAGTGCTCATGCAAGAAGGTCGACCAATTGCTTTTCAGAGTCATCAATTAAAAGGTAAGAATCAACTAAAACCTATTTATGAGAAGGAAATGCTAGCAATACTCCATGTAGTGAAACAATGGCGGCCTTATCTATTGGGTAGACATTTCAAGGTTAAGACAGATCATGACAGCCTAAAATATTTTTTGGAACAACGACTATCTTCTGAAGAGCAACAAAAATGGGTCACTAAGATGTTAGGATATGACTTTGAGATTGTATATAGGAAAGGGAAAGAAAATATTGTCGCAAATGCACTGTCAAGGAAGGATGAGAAAGATGAAGCCTTACTGTGTGCCCTTTCAATATTACAAGAAAATTGGTTGGAGGAAGCCAAAGCAGAGTGGAAAAATGATGTTGTGACAATTAATCTCATCGAGCAATTAAAAAGTGATCCTAGTAGTTCAAATAAGTTTTGTTGGAAGGGAGATACTCTTCGGTATAAAGAGCATTTGTATCTCTACAAGAATTCCAACCTTAAAATCAAGATTCTCACAGAGTTGCATGAGTCTCTAGTGGGTGGTCATTCAAGATTTTTGAAGACATATCATCGAGTCAAGCAAGATTTCTTTTGGGAAGGGCTAAAGGGTGATGTTCAAAAATTTGTGGCTGAATGTTTGGTGTGTGAAAGGCACAAAGGGGAGACAATTAAGACACCAGGTCTCTTGCAACCCTTATCTATTCCTAGCCAGCATTGGGAAGAGGTATCCATGGACTTCATCATAGGGCTTCCCAAATCTAAAGATCATAATGTCATCATGGTGGTAGTTAATCGGCTCACTAAATATGCACATTTCATTGCATTAGCACATCCTTTTACAGCAAGTGCAGTGGCTAAAGCTTTTTTGGAGAATATCCAAAAGCTACATGGTACACCTAAAGTTATTATTAGTGATCGTGATCCTATCTTCACTAGTCACTTTTGGAAAGATTTATTCTCATGTTTGGGTACTCAATTGGCT
Source organism: Sequoia sempervirens (assembly GCA_007258455.2). Taxonomy (NCBI): domain Eukaryota; kingdom Viridiplantae; phylum Streptophyta; class Pinopsida; order Cupressales; family Cupressaceae; genus Sequoia; species Sequoia sempervirens. Next base: position 122,078,590 of record VDFB02256132.1, read on the forward strand.
CTTAGCTCTTCATACCACCCTCAATCGATGGGCAAACAGAGGTTGTTAATAAGTGTTTGGAAGGATATCTACGTTGTTTCACCTCGGAAAAGCTCTCTGGGTAGATTGGCTACCACTTTGGAATGGTGGTATAACACTTCTTTTCATAGCTCATCAAAAATGTCTCCATTTTGGCACTTTATGGATATCATCCTCCTTCCATCACATCATCAATTAAGGTGTCCCCAAGAGTTCAGGTAGTAGAAGACCACTTGCTTCATGAACAAAAAGTACTTTCAGGACTCAAGGAGAATTTAGCCATGGCACAAAATCGAATGAAACAACAGGCAGACTAACATTGTAGTGAAAGAAGTTTCGAAGTTGGGGATTGGGTCTTCTTGTGATTGCAGCCTTATAAGCAAATCTCACTAAAGCAGCAAAGAAAGAATAATAAGTTGTCTCCAAAGTATTATGGTCCATACCAAATCATGTAGAAGATCGGTAGTGTTGCCTACAAGCTTGAGTTGCCACCAACAACAAAGATACATCCAGTTTTTCATGTTTCTTGTTCGAAGAAGGTAATTGGGCATAATATTCCCACTCAAACAACACTTCCCGAGCTGGATGAAGAAGGAAGAATAATTTTGGAACCAGAGTGCATTCGTCAAACATGCACAAAGAAGCTGAGGAATAGAACTATCACTGAGTATCTCATCCAATGGAAGAAGTTACCAGTTGAAGATGCCACATGGGAAGATGAGGAGTTCATTCAAAAGTTTCTAAACTTGATTAGCATTGAGGACAATGCTTCTTTGAAGAAGGGTGGCATGCTACGCCCTTAATATTATTGTACATTGGGTTATGAATAGTTGGCTTGTGGCTATCTTAACTCTCTATTAAGTCATATTATCATTAGTATATTGTTATTTAGTTGTTTAGGTCGGCCTAAGTATTATATAGGTGTGTCTAAGTCAGCCTAAGTGATATCCTTGGCATAAATAGGTATATATAGGAGGTTGTGAGTCTTATTTCATCATCAAGAGTGAAGTGTGTTCTCATTAGAGATATTTGGAGGTTTTCCCCCTCGAAGTGGCTTGTTATTCTCAGTTATTATCAAGTAATTGCAGCATATTTCATATCATATTCTTCTATTGTGCAAGTTATTTCATAACAGACACCACCAGTCTTAATGCCACCCATCCCAAAGAAACCATTGATCTTATATGTATCAGCAACAACAACAGCCCTTGGAGCTCTCCTAGCTCAGCATGATGAAAACATAATGGAAAGGGCTATCTACTATATTAGTAGAACAATGGTTAGGCATGAGCTAAACTACTCATTGATCGAGAAAGCATAGCCCTTTTCATAGTGGGGACTCAATCTCATTGGGAAAATCACACCCACCTCATCTAACGAACACAAATTCATCATAACCACAACAAAGTACTTTACTAAGTGGGTGGAGGCCATACCCATGATGTATATAACTGGGAAGCAGATTTCTAAGTTCATCCTAAACTATCTCATTTGCCGCTATGGTGTTCCACAAGCCATTATCTCAGATAATGGGACACCATTCAAAAATCAAGAAGTCCGTGACTTATGTGAAAAATTTAAAATCCAACATCGCTTCTCCACCCCATACTATCCCCAAGGCAATGGCCAAGTAGAAGCTACAAACAAAACCATTTTGAAATTCCTCAAGAAAACAGTCAATGACGCAGGTTGTGACTAGCATTTGTAGCTTAATCCCGCCCTCTGGGCCTATCGAACCAGCATCTGCACACCCACCGGTGCCACCCCCTTCTCCTTGGTCTACGGATCAGAAGCGGTACTCCCCATTGAGATCGAGCACCCATCCCTCAAAATATCACTACAAAACCTCATCACTGATGAATACTACCGAGTGTCAAGATTGAACGAGCTAGAGCTACTGGATGAGCGACGTATTGATGCTTTGAATCATTTGCAAGTCTATCAGAATAGACTCAAAATGAGCTACAATAATAAAATTAGAAGCAGGACTTTCCAAGTTGGAGAACTAGTCTTAAAAGAGAATCAAAAGAATGTCCCAAACCCAAGCAGCAAAGGCAAGTTTGAACCCAATTGGTTGGGACCGTTCGTCATAACAGCAAGTTACAAATTAGGGGCATATCAGCTATCAACACCCGAAGGGGAACCTCTGCAGGATCCCATGAATAGCTCCCATCTCAAAAAGTTTTATGCCTAAATCTTTCAAGGTATAGAACCAAAACTCCAAAAAAATTAGAAAATGTCCTGAAAAAATGGTAACCTTGGTGAAAACCTAGCAAATAGGCGTCTTGGTAACAACAAAAAAATCAAAAAAGAAAAAAATCAAAAAAATCAAAAAAAGGATTAGAAATAGTAAAGAGAAAAAAATCATCCTCTAGTGAAAACCACTTTGGTGGCACTTTGGGCAAGTACCTTGGTGAAAACTTGGAAAATAGGTGCCTTGCGTAAATAAGCACTTTCCATCCACCAGGATCTTTACGGCTTATTCTGCATCATCCATCCATTTCGCTCATCCACTCGCATCTGCAACATAGCTTGGTCCTGTGTTCGTATCATGATCCCTCCTAGTACTACTCGACCCAACCTTAAGGTCAGTTTGTCCTACCTTTATTGGAGTATTCTATTGCATCACTGAGGCACATTCTCATCGGATCAGATTCATGTATATTCTAAATTCCTCAAATCAAAAAATCCAAAAACATCGAAAAAGCACAAAATCCAAAAACATTCAAAACATATCAAAATCCAAAAACAAGTCAAAAATTTGATCAAAATGCCAAAAATAGAGTCATCTTGTTGAACTACATGGTCTCTACGTATATAACATAGGCAAGGCTAATCTAGTGATGAGCCCCCGAGATCCCTAGGATAGGTCTTTAGGTTAGTCTCTTGGTCAAAATCTCAGAAAATCCCAAAAACATTGGAAAATCAAAAATCAAAACATTTGAAAATCTCAAAAACTACCAAAAACAGCCTCAAAACATTGCAAAACATCAAAAACATCCAAATATTTGAAAAAAAAAAATCCATCCATCTCATATCGCTTGCACCCGCAATAACACCATCCATAATAAACTGATCATCATCATCAACCTCTGGTGGAACAGTTAGAAACAAGTCTAGCAGCTTAAAAGTAAAAACTCAAAATGTTAAGTCTTAGGTCTAGGTTAGTGCATAGGCAAGTTGGTCATCTCTTCGTATTGGTAACTCATCATCCAATAAGTCCCATGTCAATCATCCCTTAGAACACTTTGGATAAATGAAATGACATGCCACCATCAACTAACATGTCCTAGGATGAATCCTTCCTACAATGGGCATTATCTTTTGGAAATAAGTTTTGATTCTTATCCTTAGAAAACACATCCTCTTTCCATTAGCAGTATTGAAGAGCATCAATTTGTTTGTTTACTTGGTCTTTATCTTTTGACTTATCTTATTTACGCTCATTCCAAGGACATCTCAATGATATCCCAAAACAGAGGATTTAGAGAAATAGGAATGGGGCAACGATCACTATCTTTTGTCTGCTATGCTTGTTGGACGTTCTTGTAATATAACCTCAGAAAATACTTGCTTTGTTAGATATGTATGGAAGAGGTTTAGGGAAACTTGTGACTATTGCATGGATAAGTTTACCTTTCCATTTTTTGGTCTGAGATGTTTGAAACTTTTGATGTGCATCCTAGCAAGGTTTTTGTATGTCAGGTATGAGCAAGAATACTCCTATCTATTTGTCGAGTCAAATTCCATCACACTAAGTACCATGCCATCCTGGTTTTCTATACCTTGATGCATCGTACCACGTGTGTTATCAAACATAAGGAAATTTGGCCCTTTGAAGATCCCAATTCCTCGGCAAGTAATCATCATCATCATCATCATCATTTTCATTTGCATCATCTTGTGTCTTGTTTAAATGACTTATTTCTTGCTAATTGTACTAACAAGGTACTATGACAGTTGATCATCACCATCGCTATTGCTATCATTAATCCTGTATCCACAAAATCATTAGCATATCACATAAACATATCATATAGGAAACATACAAATCGCATATCCATCATCATTTAAACAAGTTATCATAGAAATTATTCATAGATAGGTACATCCATTTCATTGGCATTTCACCTATTACATTGCATCTCATGGCATTATATCAATCATTGCATAAACATTCATTTGCATTTTATAACCATTTCACATTACCACCTATCACATAAATCATCGCGTAAATAGAAGCATTTCATAATCATTTTTCACATAATCATAAACAATAAATATATAGGCATTTAATTCATTGACATACACACTTGCATAACATCATGACATCATCTCACCACTTTACGTTCACATTACATTACACATTAACATATCATTGCATCACATACATCATCATTTATTACATTTAGGATAATAACATTTGTTATTCTAAGCATCTCATAAAACCATCTCATTATGCATTAATACCATTTCATTTGCATCATATCACGACCATTGCATTCATATTTCATCATCCATATCATCTCATAAATAACATCATAAAACATTCATTGCATAAATCATTCCACATAGGGATAAAGGTACAAAATTCATATATGCATCCATTCATTAAAATTACATAAGCACAATTTACATATCATTTCACATGCCATAGATCATATCATTATCATAAATAGACCATCACATTTGCATTATCATAAATAGACCATCACATTTTGCATATCATAGGTTAACATAATATAGATCCATTAGTCATAATCATAACACATACATCATTAGGGCGGGGGCCCTAGCTTGGTTGGCTAAGTAATTCCGTTGCGGCTCTGCCGGTCACAAGTTCTAGTCTCCCCCCCGTCCCGTGGTACCGGAGGGCGTGTCGCGCCAGCGCCGCCGGTCACGTTAAAAAGTTTACCAGGCGCACTGCAGTTTATAGGGGGTCGTGCTACCCGATTCCTGCAGTCTAAAAAAAAAAAAAAAAAATAACACATACATCATTAGAAATAAAAGCATCCATAACATATAGAACTAAAATAATACATAAAGAGAACACAGTGCATCACATCAAAATCATCATCGGCTCATATATATATCATCACGCAACTATCATAGTACAAAGAATAAATCGGATCACTGTACATGTGTCAATCAGTACAAAACGCCCATAAGGCTATCAAAAATGAACCCATAAGGCGCAAAAAGGGTATCATAACATCTCGATCAAGCTCGGTCCCTATGAATGCTGCCCTCGCCCCTATCACCGTGACCCTCTGTTGGTCTGTGGCTGGCCCGCTTTGAGTACTCTGGGACCCACTCTGCTCTGGGTATAGCCTCATGATAAGACTGCCGATAATACTCTGCCTCTCGGATGGCATCCCTATAGGATCGAACTTACACTATACCTTGGGAGGAAGAGGCTATCATGCTCTCTATCTGCTATCTTCGGCCTAGCTCAGTGGCTGCCTGTAACTCTGTAGCTTGTCTCTGCTATATAGTCTGATCTCTCTTAGCTCTGAGCTGCTCTCTCTCGGCCCTCGCTTGATCTCTCTCGATGGTCACGGCCTGGATCTGAGCCTATAACTGCATAATCAATGCATCTTGAGCATCTTCCTGTCCCTGTGGCTGCACCTATGGCTACACCCAATGCTGATCATCGCCTCGTGGTGGCTCTTGTTGTTGATCCTACATGTGTACATTTCCATGCCCTAGCTAGACTGGGGGCACAACTGGTTGATCCTGTCAAATCTCAACCCTCTGTCCTCGTCCTCGTCCTCCCCCTCTGTGTCTAACTCTACGCAAATATGGTTCAACACCTGGAATGGTCAACCAAAGTGGAGATTGGAACCAGTCCCTGTAGGCTTGAGTGGTGCCTAGATCTACTAAACCTTGATCATAGGCACATGGTCGGGCTACCAAGTGCCTAAACCTCTCCACAGCCTCTAAGGTAGGAATGTATTGTCCCCATGACACCTGTGTCATTCTGTGAGCAAAGATGGCTACATAGTCATCATCAGGCTGATCCTACATCTCTCCAAACTGATGCTGCACGCACCCAGGTAGGTACCTCTCAATAATAGTATGCTCCCGCTCCTGCATATACCAGTCCTAGTGGCAATAGAATAGCTGATTGGCATCATCGGCCCATGCAGGGCAACCAAGGTATGGTTGCCAAGTGAAATCCAACATCTCGTCTAAGACCCACCTCTAATAGGGGATCACGTGCTCACCGGTGAGTGTAAAGGACACACCGCCTCTGTATCGTGCCACGAGGGGATTATCTGCCCCCATCAGAACTGGAATGACACATGGATGTAGCATAGAAATGTGCTCCCACACCTAGATGTAAAGTAAAGTCACCCCAATCCCCAGCGCTCTGTCGTCCATGTAGATGTACTCATGGAGGTCCCTATAAAGAAAAGCTAGAAGAACAGGCCCCCATGCGAAATGAATCGGTTTGTCTCGGACCATCCACTCCCAGCAATATCCCCAACTGAGACTAAAATATCACCCTCGCCTGTCAGGGGCAACAAGACCCAAAATGATAGTTGCAATTACCCAATGGTAGGGAGGTGCTATGACCCTATATTGCTCTAGCTCTATCTATCCCTCATAGAAGATGATGTTTCATGTGGCGAGGACTCTGCAGCAGGCCTCGCGCCCCTCATCCATATCAAAAATCACCTATCGGCCATGAATTGGCAATCGTAGAATACACCAAACATCCTCCAGAGTGACAGTAACCTCGCCAGTGGGGAGATGAAATGAGGACATCTCGTTGTGCCACCTCTCGGCCAGTGCTGATAGCATCCCTAGGTAAGTGCACACAGGCACTGCATACACAATGTGCCACAACCCTACAACCCCGAGTCGATCCTGGTCCCTGTCACTCAGGTCTCACAAGATGCCAGCCAAATCTCATGACCTGTGCTCCTGAGAGTAGAGCTCCCTTGCCACGTCCTGCATCATGGAGGATCATCATGATAAAAAAAAAAAATTACAAAATTCTCTACCAAGCGTTCAAAAAAATTTCCCAACAGTGTAATTTGTGATGGTGTCGTAGTTTGATTTTAATCAAACTCCAACGCTAGGGCTGAAAAGATCCAAATGGCACTGCCGCGGCACACTTTCCCTTCTAGCAGCACAGTTTGGGAAAATTTAGTGCCTCCGCGTCAGACTTTGTCAAACTGACCCGCCAACCATGAACTCAGCGTCGTAGTTTGTAAACTATGAACTGCACTGCTGTAGTGCAAAATAGCACCGTGTGGTGCAGTTTGATTGCTGAGCAGTGCCATATAGCGCCTTTGCAGGCGAACCGACCCTTTAAAGCATTAAATATGACATTAAATGAAAAAACAAAGCTCAGATAGGGGTCACATACCGGTGCCCCGATGCCAAGTGGTCGCTGGTACGTCTGAACTCGATCAGTGATGTGTAGGGGAAGCTGTCATTGTGCCATACTGTTAGAGAGTCAGACCTCAAATCTCAAGGTTGCTAGCTAAGGTGTGTGAAAATGACTTGAAAGTGACCCCTGGGGCCCCATTTAAGCATGAAAATTAGGGTTTTTTAACCCCGAATGGCTGTCCTGCTAGGGTTTTGGACCCCCAAACCTATTTTTGTCTGATTGAGGCTTGTTTTTCATTGTTTTATTGTGTTTAGACATGTTTTTAGCCTCCCAAAGCCCTTTCAGACCTATTAGATACTTTGTCATCTTTTTTTGTGAGATCACCCAAAAAATTAAAATTTTCATCCGATCTCTCGAGGGGGCATTATAATGGCATGTTTTCTCTCGCCATGTAGCAGTGGGGCAGGTTTTTTAAAATATAAAAAATTTTTGGCTTTGATCAAGATCATTTATTCTTTGAACCAACGCAACGAGTGCATTGCTTCAAAGAGGGGAAAAATGCAGACACATAAAATATACCAATTGACATTGTGCATCCTCCTGATTACTAACATCATTTCTTCCTGAATTATCCCTCGGTCTAACCATTTAATCAAATTCCCCTATTTGATTAAATTCATCAATATTCCTCTCTTAATTAAATAAATCATTTTATCTAATCAAGTCATCTCTTTTGTTAATTAAATCAATTCATATGATCTAATTACCCCTATTTAATTAAATAATCAATTTTATTTGATTAAATCTCTAAAGTATGTTCATTAAATTAAATAAATTAAAACCTTATTTGATTTAATCTAACACCATCTCTTTTAATTAAATAAATCAAAATCCTTATTTAATTAATCCCTTACCATATTCCTCTCTTATTTGATTTAAATAAATCCATCAATTTGAGACAAATAGGTCACATCATCTAACCTCTCTCATTAAATTAATTAACCCTTAATTATTTTAATCTCATCTCATGTCCCATCCTCTAGATAATGCAAGTTGCACATGAAAATAGATTTAATTCATTTATTAAATCTCTATTTTCCTCACAAGGCATCTTTTGGAATATTCTCTCAATTTGAATTCAAAAATTCCAAGTCAACATGTACATCCAACAAAGCAATAACTTCATCTTATATGTCCTTTTCCTTGAGCCAAGTGGCATTTATTGCATTTTCCCTTCCCTCTTACATGTCATTTCAACAAATTTTAAATTCAAAATTATGCATTTATTGGCACAAACCCCAAATCTTTCTTCATCCATTCATAGATTGATAAGTGGCATCATACCATTGGATGAATGTTAGTCCCACATTGCTCAAATTTGGACATTCATCCATCCTAGAATTCTATAAATAAAGAGCTCATATCTTCATTTCATCGTCCACAATTTATGCAAAGTTACAATGCTCAAATATCTCTCAAATTTCATCCATTATCCTTGAGTTCATAGCTAGGTTTTTGCAGATTTTTGGCTTGGAGAACTCATCTCTCACCAACAAAGTGGATCAATCATCTTCAACACATCAAGTTTGCATCTTAGGAATTGGGAAAGGGCCAATTTTCACATCAAATTGGCACCAATTCCCCCATGGGATCATGAGTTTGCACATCTAATTAGGATTCAATCTTTGTTTTATCATTTCCATTGTGTTCTTTAATATTTTCTTCCTAGTTTGAATATTGCAAATGGATTTCATGGGGAATCCTTGTTTTGGCTTGCAATCTCTTGTCTAACTTGTTTATTCTTGTTGTTTTGCAGGTAGCAAGGTTGGGGTTCGCACAGTAGGTATTGAAGATATTTCTTTGTTCAAGGATTCTTTGCTTGGTTGTTGTTAGCATTCTTTTCCTCTCCTTCTCTCACTTTATCATTTACGTTTTACTTAGTTTACTTTACCTTGTTTCAATTCTATTATTTTTTGTTATTTTCCTATACAATGGAAATTCTTAGTAATCATATTTTTAGTAATCACTTTAGTTGTTTTCTACGACATTGTTAGTTTTTAGTCTATACAAGATTCCAGCCACCTTTGGGGCTTCAGCATGTCGCACTACTGTCAATTTTATTTTTGAATGTCCTTTGGTCGAAAACTTGCTAGCTTTTCCAAAAACCCTCTATGACCTACTCTTTCTAATTCTGAAACTTTCACCCTGTTCCTTGATGTAGTTTAGGGTAGTTGATTCCCTAAGACTCTCTTGAGAATAAAGTGACTCATGAGAAAAAAATCCCCCTTCTCTATAGCTTGGAGAATTTTTTTTCTTCCTTTCTCTATAGATAGCACAAACTGATGACTGGATATTGATATCTCAAACTAAGTATGCTAAGGAAATGCTCAATAAATTTGGGATGGAAGATATAAAACCTATCGGTACTTCCATGATAACTGAATGTAAGTTGAGCAAGATAGATGAATCCCATGATACAAATTATACCATGTACAAATCAATGATAGGTATCTTGCTATACCTAACTATATCATGACCTAATATCATGTAAGTAGTGTGTATGGTTTCAATATTTTAAGATGCTCCTAAAGAGTCTCATGTCAATGGAGTAAAAAATAATCTTTAGATATATCAAATGTACTATTGACTATGGACTATGGTATCCCAAAGGTGAATATTTCCCTTTGACAACATATATAGATGTCTATTGGGTAGGAAGTGTGGATGAAATAAGGAGCACAAGTGGTGGTACATTCTTTCTTAGAAGCATACTTGTTTCATTCCTCAGAAAAAAGTAAGAGTGTTGGCATATTGTTGTCATTGATGTCAAAATGGGATCAAGCCTGAGATTGAGCTGATCCTACATGATGGAGTGTCATTGATGTCTAAGTTATGATCTAGGAAGATGGAGTGAAGGTTGTAAATGTTGCTAAATTCCCTTAGCACTCTTGTAGCGTAGAAAAATGTGTCTCTTTACATTTTCACACTTGTTTGGACCCACCTTATTCAAATTTATGCTTCTTTATGCCTTAAATGGTCATTTTTCCCCACTTTTGAATTAAATATTATTTTAATTCAAAAGTTAACTTTTCCCTCTTCTTCTATAATTAAATAATTATTTCAATTATTTAATTATTCATTAGATTTTTCTCTCTATAACTAAATAAATGTTATTTTCATTTAATTATTTATCCCTTTTTTATCTCCCAAATTAAATAATTATTTTAATTATTTAATTATCCCTTCCCTCTCAATTAAATATTTTTTTCTAATTATTTATTGTTTAACACTCCACCATTCCTCTATAATTAAATAATTATTTTTAATTATTTAATTATCTAATTATTTGTTCTCACCTTTCTTTTTAAATAAATAAAATCAGTATTTTATTTATTTCTCCTATGTTGGCCACCTAAATTAAATAATTTTATTTTCTCCAACAATCTCTTTTTCTATGTCAATCTTATCTTCCACCTCAATTCTTTATCTATCCATGTCTCTCTTGTCTCAATTAACCTCCACCCTTGATTAAATTATTTTCTAATTTAATCTTGGCCCTTGATTGTGATCATTATTCTAGCCATTTTCTTAACTCTTCTCTATAAAAAGAGACCTTTCATCCATCCATTACCCAAGTATCATCAAGCATACATGTTGTCAAGTTAATTCATCAATTTTGAGGCATTCAAGAGCAAGATTCTCCATCAATTGTTGCAACAATTCAAGATCCTTCATCATGGAAAGTTTCTAATTGCATTGTTTCAAGTTTCATGCTTTATTATCTTATTTTATCATTTTTGTTTAATTACCTAAAAGGGTTTTGTCCAAGGAAAACCCCTATCCTCTAACAATCAACAAGTTTTCCCCTCTTTAATGTGTGATTGCAGGTCTGCAGATTGAAGAAAACTGCCAAAATAATAAAGTTGCAAATGTTGTCAAAATTGTCATGAAAAGTTGTCAAGACCCACATAAACTCATATCTAGGGAAAAATATCCATCCAATCTGCATGAAATTAGTGGGAAAGTTTTTATTTCATCCATTTTCAGAGGCTTGCAAAGTTTCATTTTTAGATTCTACCCTTGGGACACTTTTCAACAAAATGGAACTCATCCCCCAGTAGTGGCGAATGAGTCCCATTGTAGGTGTTTGTTAGAGATATTTTTGGATTTGGATACCCTTTTGGATGAAACTTGTTTTAGGATAGTTTTCTAGAACTATGACTAATTTTCCCAGAAAGGTGAATGAGTCCCACTAGGCCTAAAAAGTAGCAATTTCAAAATTTTAGAGATATTTCCAGCCTTCAACACTATTGGTGTAAATAAGTATTTTACTTATTTCACTTTACTTAAGCTTACTTAGGGAATGCATATCATTATAGGTTGCACTTGTGACACCTAGTTATTTGCATCTTGCATCTAGTTTTTTGCATACATTGAGAGATATGAGTTGGACACTTAGGGAAGTGTGTGTAGGAGAAATTCCACTCTTTTTGGTGTGATCTAGTTATCACCTTTTTATCTCCACTTTTCGTGGCATGATAATTCCACCTTTGGTGGGCGATCCACCTTTCATAGAATTATCTATTATTTCTCTCTACCTACAACACATATGATTGGGACACTTGTCTCATTCATATCCCTTCATTGTGTCCTAGCTTGCCTTTATAAGCAAGCCTTGTACATACTTGTAATGGAGCATCTTCATGCATATTGAGAATACAGTTATCATATTCTCTCATCTTATCTCTCTCTCTCTCTCTCTTTTGTGCTATGTTTAGTCTCTTGATCCTATTGGTGCTTTTCATAAGTTCTTACATGGTATCAGAGCGGTTGGAGGTCCTTTGCATAGCCATTGTTGGGAGATCTTAGTTCGTGTGAAGGTGGTCAAGAGGAAAATCTGAGGAGCAACAACATTTTGGTGCCTCCTATACCAGATTTGACCTCAAATTTAGATTCAGAAGGTTGTTTCTAGTTGGGATTGCCTTTCGTTTCATCAAAATCAAACATCGGGAGCTCTAGATAGAAAAAATTCACCAATTTGGGTATTTTTTTCAATTTTTCTTTAGTTCTGCTAAACTTCAATTGAATTTTTTTGAATTTTTTTTTTTTAAATTTCAATTTGTCTATTGTAAATTCTTCTCAATATTTCTAGAAAAAAGGTTGTAGAATATTTTTGAAATTTTTTTTAGAAAAAATAAATACCCCTTGAAAAAAATTATATTCATTAAATTTGGGGTTCTTTGATTTTTTCTTTTCTGTGAAACTATTTAGAAAAAATCATTTTTAATTTAGAGTTGTATAAAAAAAATTTATTTAAAAATAAAAAGTTTGTATTAAGATTTTTGATTTTTTATAAATCAAAAACAAAAAAAAATTGAAACAATTTTTTTTTATTTAAATCCTGCGGAGAGGCAGGGTACCTATGCGTGGGCCAGCGGGCACCACGTGGCCTGTGGCCTGGCCCCTATGCCCCACTCAACATCCGGCGTCCTCCACCACTATCGGCGAGCAGTGGTTAAAAATTCGGTAGCTTCTTTATATCAGCGACATTCTTTCAGATCGGGCATCCAAGATTCTCCCGAGATTCCATGAATAATCTGGTAGTTTGTGAATTAGCGACCATGGAATAAGAATATTTTGTGGGGAAGATTTCATCAGCGGTGATGGCCCATAACCCATCAAATTTAAGGTCAAGTTTGGAGGAATATTCCATTGGCTTGAGTATATTCTTTATGATGCCTCAGTGACCATCAAATTTGAGATCATAAAGGTTTCTGACGGTCATACAACCATCAATTTTAAGCCCATTATTGGATGACATCAGCATGATGTCAGCAGTCTAAAAGCATTTGCCTCCCTCACTAATGGAGTTTTTGAATTTGTAGTCCAAGTTCGGAGGCTCATATCTTGCTCATTTTAGCTCCTTTTTCTGAGCAATTTTTTTTTTTATTTGGGTTAATTTTTCATGTACTTTGCAGCTGTGTACTTGGTTTCTAATTTTGATTGACATATTTTCCATAATTTTTAGTTTATCAACTTTGTACCTGTCCAATCCTCATTTCTGCAACTTTCAGGGCTTCGTACAGGCACATATGAACTCCTTTTCAAGTGTCATTTTTTTTGTAAGTGCATGATTTTTTGTCTACTTCTTGAATCTGCAATCAGTTTGAAGCAATCTTGAGTGGATTTTTTACTTTCAGCATATGGTATTTTTTGGCCTATTTGGCACTTGTATTGCATAGATATGAATTTAGGTCTTTGCTTATTTTTTCTAGTCTGTTCTCAGCCTATTTTTGGTAAGTTGTAAATTAGAAATCATAAGTCCACTTATCCAAGTTGCAAGTGGCCTATTGTACATGCACTACATTATAAAGTGCCAAAATCATCTCTTTGGGGGGGGTACTTTGATTGAGTGAATTTGGGGGGGTGTCTCTTGTGTGATTGTGCCTATTTTCTCTCTTGTGCTCTTTCATTCCATCATGGGTTCATCTAAAGTTCCACTCTTAACTACACATAATTATGCTACATGGAAAGTACGTGCATGGAGTAAACTAATGGAAAAAGGATTAATTTACTACATTGATGGAACCATAACTGCACCTTCAAATCCTAAGGTAGATCCAACTACATATATGGATTGGCTCACAACTTCTATGGCATTGGGTACACTAAGAAAGTTTATTTCAGATGATCTCATTTTCCATGTTGATAAATGTACTACAACCAAGGAAGATTGGGATAAGATTGTTGCTTTGTATGGAAACGTTGATAAGGTTAAGGGGTACAAGCTTGAACATGATCCCCTAAGCCTTGATCCCAAGGATTTTGATACAATTCAAGATTATGTGACTAAGGAAAATGAGCTAAGAGCACAACTAAAATATTGTGGTATTGAAAAAGAGGATGATCAATTGGTCTTAAACTTATTGGACAAGATTTCAATTGAATATGCAGCCTTTGTTTCAAGTTTTCAAACTCAAATATTGACAATTAGCAACTTCACATCACCATCTTTTGAGGCTCTCACAAATCTTTTGATTCTTGAGAAAAATAAGTTGAGGAAAATGGGAATTCTCAAGTCTTCAACATCAAGAGCATTGGTGGTCAATCATGGAAACAAGAAGCAAGGAAAAGGGAAAGACCAAAAGAAATTTTCACCAAAGCCACAAGGAGAGAACAAACAATCCACTCCTCCACAACAAAGCTCAACTTCATCTTCTTCAAAGAAGTACAATTAATCAGGTAAGAGGGAGCAACCAACATGTGCATATTGCAAAAATATTGGTCATGAGGAGCATCCTTGTCATGTTAAGCAAATTGATGAGTTGAAAAACATCCTTAAGAAGAACAACATCAACTTTCCAGCTGCATATCGAGAGAAGGACTCATCTCCTTCCACTTCTACTTCTAAGGGAAAAAGTACAACTCTCATGGAAACAACATCAAGCTCATCTCCTTGTTCTTCATCTCAACATGAGAAACATAAGGGGCAAGCATTTCTTGCATTTGCAAATTCCAATTTAGTAGGTGGATGCTTGATTCAAGAGCTTCACATCATATGACTTCTTCCAAGGATATGTTCTCTTCATTTGATTCTTTTTCATCACCACCCATTTTGATGGCCAACAACACTTCTTTGGTAGTTTTTCGGAAGGGGTCTATTGACATTGAAGGTGGAGCATTTAATGATGTTCTATGTGTGCCTACTTTGTCAAGGAACATCCTTTCCATCTATCAGATTACACATAGTGGTACATGAAAGAGTGTAGAGTTCACACCAAATTTTGTCATTGTTTGGGATTTTCATAGCAGGTCTCTTGTTGCAGTTGGGGAGGTTGATCATCGTTCTCGATTCTACACCTTCTCATATTTTTCTCCTATTGATGATTCAGTTCACCCTAGTATGGACACACTTGAGGAGAATGAGTATGGTTACTTGAATCTTGGAGTGCTCACTACTCTTGAGGTTCTTGAGCCTATTGTTGATATTCCATCTCCTACATTGACTGATGTACTTGATGATACTTGTGTTCTGATAGTTTTAGTTCCTTGTGATTCAGTACAACAGTGCATACCTTTTCTTCCAGCAGTAGTTTCATGGGATGACTACTTGAAAGGCATTGGCAGTTTGTTTGTGGAGTCCTACATTGCAGATTTAGGAGACACATTTGATTACTTATATCTTCTCTTTGATGAAGGTGATTCTTCTTTAGTTGTTGCGATGGAACACTCTGACCCTCCTCTACATGATCAGTCTTTCGAGGTTGATGTGATTGTGGATGCATATGTACAACAATTGGAGGAGGCCACTTTCTCTCTTGAGGAGACATCATCTTTGGAGTATGTTCTACCTTCATCCTTGCTAGATATTGAGTTGTCTTTTTTAGCAGATGAGAGTGTTGTTGCAAAGGGGTTCTCACAGGTTCCAGGAAGTGACTACAGTATTGCAGCTTCACATAGTTTGGGAAAGGCATCTTTCAGCATCAACATAGGGAAATTTGAGCATATTTCAGAAACTTCTTACATTTTGAGGGTTCTTCCTTCTTCACTTGTGGATTGGGGAGACTTCATTCATGCACCTTTGGTATTGTTTCTTCCTAAGGGAAGGAACATTGTTCGACAGTTTTGGAGCAGCTTCTTCATTCCTTCTCAAGCATCTTCCATGGGTGATCATTGTACATTGAGGGGGGGCTACCTTGTCTCTCTTCTTCTCTTGTATGAGGGGGACTTTTTCCTCACATGGGGTTTTGTCCTTCTCATGCTTTGTTCATAGGATTTTGTATCTCATCTCTCTTTTGGGGGGTAGTTTCTCCCACTAGGTTTTTCTATCTTTACTCCACTTGTGAGAGATTGCATTGCATTTGTACATGGGTACCTAACATGGCTCAATTGTCAGGACCCATCTTGCATCTTATCTTGCATGGTTAGCTTGAGTCTTCATTCCCCAAGTTGCACTTAAGGGGGGGTGTTGGTGTAAATAAGTATTTTACTTATTTCACTTTACTTAAGCTTACTTAGGGAATGCATATCATTATAGGTTGCACTTGTGACACCTAGTTATTTGCATCTTGCATCTAGGTTTTTGCATACATTGAGAGATATGAGTTGGACACTTAGGGAAGTGTGTGTAGGATAAATTCCACTCTTTGTGGTGTGATCTAGTTATCACCTTTTTATCTCCACTTTTCGTGGCATGATAATTCCACCTTTGGTGGGTGATCCACCTTTCATGGAATTATCTATTATTTCTCTCTACCTACCACACATATTATTGGGAAACTTGTCTCATTCATAGCCTTTCATTGTGTCCTAGCTTGCCTTTATAAGCAAGCCTTGTACATACTTGTAATGGAGCATCTTCATGCATATTGAGAATAAAGTTATCATATTCTCTCATCTTCTCTCTCTCTCTTTTGTGCTATGTTTAGTCTCTTGATCCTATTGGTGCTTTCCATAAGTTCTTACAATCACATTTTTGGGTGCACACTTTTTGTTTCATAGCTTTCAATTTTTCTTTATTTGCATTTCTAAGTCAGTTTTTAGGTCTTTTTGTATATCAAAGTGTGTTTTCAAATATCTTGCATTTCATTAGTTTATATTTAGTACTTAATCTATTTTATCAATTTTTAGCATCTAGGACATTCCCCTTTGATAGATTTCAATCATCTTTTCATTGGAATCTCAAGGACTTATTCTTGAGTGAGCCATTAAAGTTTTTGGTACCTCTCTCCTTTTAGGTATAAAACCCTAGAAGTGTAAGAGACCCACATCCCCAAAAATCATTTGTTTATTTTGGTGAACCTACATTCTAGGGTTTCAAAATTTTGCATTAGTGAAAGTGCATGTAGGTTTCATTTTTGCATCTCAAACCATTAAAAAACATCTGAAAATTATATTTACATTTAGTATTTAGTTCATACAACATAAAAACCATAAAAAATAATTGAAAATTTGAAAAAATTTGAAAAAAATCCCCCATGGGAAAATCAATCCCTTTCCACCAATGAAACTTCCTTTCACAACACTAAAAACCCTATTTCTACACTTTTGTTTGCTGCCATTAACTATCTGTATCAGTTAGTTAAGTTCCTATTACATGCATTTGATTAAATCTAGCTTAATTTGGCCCATTTCATGCATTCCTTAATTTCAAATTTGCATTCAAAAAAATTCATTTTAGATCATTTCATTGTGTAATCAATACATTAGCTTGTTTGAAATCTGAAAAAATGCATTTAATTTTATGTCTTTACATTGAATTTAAGTTTGCATAGCTTCTATTACATTTAATTCATTAGAAATTACATTATCTACATTCATTGTAATTAGGGATAGCATTCAAATTTTTCAATTTTCATTTTCAGCATTTAGATCAAATTCATTAGAAAACGAAAACAAAAAACAAAAAACATCAAAAGAAACAATACAAAAAAGGCTTAAATTTAGAAAAAGAATATCATCCAATCCCCTTAGTAGTGATGAATTAGACATGTTAGATGAAGCCCTTAAGGACTTCCTCTCACTAAAATCATCCATTAAAGCTTTGATAGGAGAGGATGCAAGCATCGATAATCATGATAATCATAATTGTTCTTCTCTTGATATCTCTCCCATTGGTGATGAATGTATCTTGGTGAAAGAAGATACAAACATTGAAGATCATGAAATTATTTCTTGTCTCCCTCCTCTTCCCCCTTGGAAATACATTATGACACAAGAAGTTGAGATCATGGTCACTACTTTCCCTAGTCTCTATTCATATCCCAACACCTCCCCTACTTGTGAGAAGGATTTAGTGAATAAGGATACCATCCTGAATGATAATGACAAATATATTTGTGTGGAGGATATGATTGAGATTTATGAGAATCCTACCTCTCTCACTCAAGAAGACATTCTAGGAGATGAGGATGTAAATGTAGATAATCATGACAATCAAACCTTTTCTTCTCTTATTATCTTCTCTATACATGAAGATGATAGTTTAGTGTTAGAAGATATCCTCATTAAGACTCATGAGAATCTTATTCCTCCCCTTCCTAATGCCCCTACCACTTGGGATGACTTATTTGAACAAAAAATTCCAAACATTGGTAATCCTAAAACTCCTATTTATCCTTCTCCTGATGCCTCTCCTATGAGCAATGAAGACACTTTATCAAATCTAACCATGAAATGTAATGAACCTATTGTTTGTCACTTTCCTAAAATATCTTCTCCTAGGGTGGACATTATGGCATAAGTGAATGAGATATTAGAGAAAAAATATGAAATTATGGACAACAATCAAATTTCCCCCTCTCCTAACATCTCTCCTATTAGTGAAGAAGATCACAAGAATCTTCGGGAAAACATCATGCATTCAATTTTCTATGAGCTTATTAGCAAGCAAGATAGTCATCCTTCCAATCTCTTTCCTATTTATGAGTGTTTCTTAGTACAAGAGAATAAAAATGTTGACACACTCCATAGTTCCAGACCCTCTAATATGTCTTCTATTTGTGGGAATGAAGTGATAGAAGAATATGAAAGCATAGACAATAATGATAATCATAGTTCCTCTTCTCTTAATATCTCTCCTACATGTGACGAAGGTATTTTGGAGCTAGAAGATACACCCATTGAGAATCATGACAATGTTGAAAGCTCCTCTTCTATAACCTTTCCTACTTTGGAAAATATTATGGAACAAGAGAATGAAATCATAAACACATCTCTTAACATCCCTCTACCTAGTCTACATTCATCTTCTAACTCCTCCCCTATTTGTGAGAACTTTTTGGTGAGAAATCATGATAAACACATTATTTGTGAGGAGGATATGTTGGCATTAGATGATCAAAACTTTAAGACCTATGACAATTCACTTTATTTTTATTCCCCTATTTTGGAAGACAGTGTTGGACAAAGGGATGTAATCATAGATAATCATGATCATCATACATGTTCTTCTCCTAATGTCTCTTGTATTAGTGAAGAAGATATTTTGGGCTTAGATGAACTATTCATTAAAATTCATGAGAATTGAACCAAGATTTTTGGGATTTGGGGGATCTCTTACACTTCTAGGGTTTTGCACCTAAAAGGAGAGAAGTATCCAAAAACATTGACGGCTCACTCAAGAATATTTTCTTTAGATTCTAATGCAAAGATGATTGAAATTTGTCTAAGGGTAATGTCCTAGATGCAAAGAATGGATAAAAGAGATTAAATACTAATGAAAAATTAAGAGAATGTAATATGTTTGAGAACACACTATGATATGCAAAATGAAATAAATACGCAAACAAAATGTAATAGAAATTAATGAGATTAAAGGTGTGCACCTGGAAACTGGAAAGTGATGGAGAGGAGCTATGGAATCCTGCAAAACTCACTATTGAAGCCAACAGGGACTCATACACCAATTTGGGTGACTTAGTCATGTTTCAGGGAGATTCTTCTAGAACAGGTTTCAAACAAAAGGGTACTCAGAATTGTAAAAACTTTATTTTTGGCCTAGAAATGAGACCATACACCACTAATGGCGACTTAGTCCATTTTCAAATTTTGGGAAAATCAAAAGTGCAATCTATAGCTCCTGGTCTACACTTCTACTCCTGATAGGTTTCTAGATCTGAAACTGTAGAATTTGACCTATAGATGTTTTCCAAGCTTCTTTTAGGGCTTTGACAACTTTGAATGATCTTGAAAATTTGTTGACAACTTTTCCAACCTTCCTCTTTGACAAATTTGCACACTAGACCTACAAAACACATGCAAAGAGGGGGAAAAGGGTTGAGGGTTAGTGAATAGGGGTTTACCTTGGTCAAACCCTAGTTTGGTAATTAAACCCTTGAAAATGAAATGGAATGAAAAGAGAATGATGAATGAACAACATGCAATGCTACAACTCACCAAACCCTTGAAGTAGAAATATGAAGATATGCAAGTAGAAGCTCCAATGGATGTAGACTTGAAGAAGTTTGAAATGACTAAAATGATTGATAATTGATGGAATTATTGAGTGAATGAATGAGTGAATTAATGGGTGAATGGGGGTGAAATGAGAGGGAAAACCCTATATTTATACTTGATTATGCAAAATTTCCCAAAAATATCACATCACAGGTTTACCTTAGGTCTTAGAAAATAATATCCCACTAGAATTTTGAAATATTTTTTGATTTTTGAGCCAAGTGGGACTCATTCACCCCTAGTGGCAAATGGGTCCCACTTAGGCATGTTAAGTTGGTGCAGGAGCACCCAAGCCCTTCAAGGAACTCTTCAAGAGACAGGAGAATGTTGGGGTCATGAGGATCTATCAAACATCTTAGGACATCAATTATGACATCTTGAAGCCTATAATGGCTTTTGAAGTGGATACATGCATTAGAGGAATCAAAAGTCATGAGGGTCCTGATAAGGACCCTAGGACCAAAATACATTGTAATTGGAAAAATAGTGTCTTAGGGGTTTAAATGGGTTTTATTCATGTTAATTAAGGTTGAATAATGCCATGTAATATTTTAGAAGCTTTATAGTTCATAGGAGTTAATAAATTTCAAGTTGGAGAATTCAAATTTTTCAAAATCCAACTTTGGCGGGAAAGTGTGTTTTTGATGATTTAGCACTAATAATGTAATGAAACCAATTCTAATCAGTTGGGACAGTTGGGGGAAGGGTTTTTAAGGTTGGAAAAGTCATTTGTACGGGCTGTTGGCTGATATTACAAGTGTTGTATGAACTGCTACAGAAAATCAATAAAAAACTTCAATCTTTTTGCATTTTCTTGAGTTTTTTGATGAATCTTTGATTCCTTTTGAATTTATACTCATTTGGATGGTTTAGGAACTTGTTTTTACATGTTTTGAAGCCATTTTTATGTCCTGATAAGTAATATCAATAAGTTATTTGTACATTATTGCTGACTGTCCACAAAAGGTTTAGATTTCTCACTAGTTTTGAGAGTTTTTCTTGGATGTTTGATCCATTTCATGGTAGAATGCTGCTGTGACCTATGAAATGGATAATTCCTAACATGTATCATACAGATATAACAAACTAATGTGCAGGAAAGAGGAGTTCCATGGTGTACACCAAGATTTGACAATGCAAAGAGCATGAAAATGGAGGCTAAAGTGTAGCAGCAGGAGATCTGCCTTAACAAGGGGTGACTTTTTGAGTTGGAATAGTTGAAACATGTTGATTTATTGGTGAAAAGTCCAAAAATATGTTTTGGAAGTGTTGGGAAGGCTAGATTTCAAAAGGCCCTAGTTTTGAGGCAAGTTTTGGAGGGTTTTGTGTTTGAGCATGTTAGGGGTGCCATAGAAGCTTAAAAACTTTGAATCCCTGGTTTTGAGTCATTTTAAGGGACTGTTGAAAGTTTCATGGTCAGGGATTGAGTTTAAAGAGGGGTTGCTTTGGAAAAGAGGGCTAATTAGGCCTAGTTTTTGAGGAGACAACAGATTTTGGAAGGGTTTGTCTGAAGCAAGTTATATAAAGGTTTGGATATGTTGTTTTTTATCACAAACCACATCTGAAACAGTCATTATATTGGAGGTTCCTTTGGAAAGTTTGAGTGCAAAGTCAAAAAGCCTTCGCTAGAGGCCTAGTTGGGCTAGAAGCCTAGTTAAGGTGAAAAATCGGTTTTGTGTCTAAGACAAAGGGTTGGGCTTTGAAATCATTCAAGACAAGTTTTTTTGAGTCTTTTAAGAGTATTCCTATGGTTTGGGTCCATAAGGAAGGAAAATAAGTCATTTGGTGCATTATTGAGGTTTGTCTCCACCAGGGTGGCTGAAGAAGGGTTGAGATTACATCATTAATTTCCTTGAAATCTTTGTGTTTGTTTCAAAGTCCCAGACCCTTTGCATCATAATTTTGTGTCAAAAATTAAGATCTATTAAATTATTTTTAATGAGATTATTCTAAAAAATACACTTAACTAAAGCCTATAAATGTATAATGGGGCCAATTAATCATAAGAAAGGGTGAAATTATTGATGAAAATCCTAGAAAAGCATGAAAGTTTGTTACAACACTTTACAACTCTTTGAAATAAGGCTTGGTAAGTGATAAAAAGAGGTTATTTAAGTGAAATATATTAATAAGGTCCTAGAAAAGTGTGAAAGTGTGTTACAACACTTCACAATACTTTTACAAGGCATCATAAAGCTCTTATTGATTCACAAGGGTCCAAGACCCAATGTGAATGTGCGAACCACATTACAACATTAAATCAAGGAAAAATTAGACCAATATCCTTGAGAAATACCCAAATGAGCATGAAGAGATACATTTTTATACGCTACATTTAGCCCCCACTTTAGTGAGAAGATGAACTTGCTTCAAACTCACAGTAAAGTAGCCAAACATGCACATCAAGAAATATTCAAATGCACCCATGCTGGCAACATGAGACAATAATAATCAAGAGGGGTTATCAAGTCCTCAGGATCAAGATCCCATGGCAAACCAAACATTACCACAAATGAAAAAACATAAAAAATGATGTGAAATAATGAAAGGGAAAAAGGAAATAAAGGAAAAGAAAAGAGAAAATTGGATCAAGCTTCGATCGTGTTTCCATCCCTTTATGGATTAGATCTAAGTTGTTTTTCTATAAAATGCATACTCACTCTGAGGCGATGAAACTCATGGCTATCCACTAGGTAAGAATTCCTAGAAGGTGAGAAACATACACTCATGGTTGGTATGTACGCACACACACGCAAGTTGCTATGGGGAAATTCATTCCTTAGAATGGGCATCTTGCTCAACCATACCAAAGTTATACCTCCTAATAACTTTAATAAGGTGCCACAAAACAAAATGAATTTTCAAGCTTCACAAGACAAGCAAAACTTTGTATGCTTGGAACTCATGAGCAAACATGATGGCTCAAAAGGCATGGAAGTTGTGTTATACAAGGTGGCCATATAACAAATGCAACATGTAACATGCAAAGAATCTTCAAAGGAGTCTTGCTTAGTTCATGTGAGCTCTTTAACTTAGAGAAAATTATGCCTAATGTCTCCAAGAGAGGACCAAACAAAGAATAGAAAATTCACAACTTAGGGGATGCAGTGAGTCACATCAAGCCACCAAGAGGAATGCAATATGCTAAGATAGATCATGCTCATGAAGGAAATCACACCCAATGTCATCCACAAAGCAAAAAAAAACATCGTATGAAGTAAGAAGGCTAAACTAAGAACTGAGAAAAAGGAAAAATGTAAAAGAATAATGCCAATGTATGCCCCCACTTTAAATGAATTGCTAAACACCATACAATAGGCAATAACATTAAAGCATAAAATGAAAAATGCAATCCATAAAGAAGACATGAGAGACAACTTAGAAATCCCTATGCCAAGTCATATGTTTCTGAGTAAGGTTGTGTCATGTGAAGGAAAGGAAAAAGAAAAGAAAGGAGTCTCCCCCAAAATGAAACACATAAGGGATCTATGGATTTGGGGTCAGTATGTTCTTTGTTTGGTGCAAGAGCACCTTAGCAAAATTAGGCCTATATGAAGCAATTTTTTTAAAAAATTGATTCAATATTATTGTTTCTAATTGTAATCATGTTATTAGAGTCATTTTTTATATATTTGAGGTCATTAGAAGGTCATTTGATCCAAAAAGTGTAAAAAATGTGAAAAATACAAAAGTTGTAACTTGGAAGATGAAAGGTCCAAGTCATTCCAAAATCAGTTAGAAACTAAATAGACATGTTTTAAATGCCTATAAAATGTCATTTTACATTTGTATTGAGTAAGGGTGATGGAGATTTGAAGTTTGAATAAAGAATATCTCTATTTTGTGCATTTTCTATAGAATTTATGTGTTTCAAACTCTTGTACGGATCTGTACAGATAGATATGCATGCCTAAATGATTGTAAGTGGTAAAGAATCCAATCACCTTCCATTTGGATCTTGTTTCATGCATTTTGGTGGGAAATTAAGAAATTTCTTGTAATTTTTCAAAAAATAGTTAAAAACCCTATTAGGGTAAACAGTGGATTAAGAAATTGTGTTCCATCCATTCTATTGGGTGAAAGTTCTCAATTCTTTGTGAAGACATTGTTTGTGGTATGTAATTTTATATTTTAATGGTCACAATTCAAGTGATAAAGGAAAATGTGTGAGGGATTGAATATTTTTGACTGAAAACCTATACAACAAACATAAACCAGAGTTTTAAAAAGGTTATAGCCTAGGGTTTGAGTAAATATGTATGGAAATGGAAATATTATAGACCAATAAGCTTTAGCAGACCTAAATTGATGTGTTCCAATTGGTGGAAAGGTGAAATCAAAGCTGGAAATCACATATCCAATAAGCTCTATATGTATGAAGACCTAATTAGGCCTAATATAGTCTAAAACAACACTTTTTTGAGCATTTGTTCCAAAGGACTTATACCTCAATTTTCATCACATTTTAGTTAATCCTAATGGGTATCCTAACATGAGATTTATTTGAATTTTTTTTGCATACATTGTTAATAAAACTTTGACAGTCATGTTGTAGGCCTACAAGGAATTTAGGAGAGTTATGAGGAAGTGGTTAAAATGTGAAAAGGTACCTTGTTAAGGGTTTGATATTGCTAACTTTGTTGGAATTGCCATTGCAGCAAAAGATCAACCTTTCAATGCTCGATACAAGCTTTGGTTAAGAACCACAAGAGGTGGTTAGACCATGTCACAAACCCAATCTCTTAGTGTTTCAAGGAACACCAAGGGTCACACCTTCCAACAATCCCCCCAGCACAAGTGTGGCATTTGAACCTATGACCAGCTCTGATACCAATTGTTGTACTTTTCGTTGCACCAAAAGATCGACCTGTCGATGCCTGTTACAAGCTTTAGTTAATAACCATAGGAGGCGATTAGACCATGTCACAAACCCAAGTGCTTAACTCAAATGAAGATGTCTCATGCTATGAATTGATGGTTATGCCTTTGAAGGATAAAATTTGTATTTGTAACCATTGAATGTCATTGTGAAAGATTGGACGATAGTCAAGGGAAGTGGTCTTGTACTGATATTTGAGGGAACTTATTTTGTCTTAATCAATCATTTACAAGATGGTAAAAGTGTTTGAAAGGTCCCATAGTGAATTGGAACTCCTATTTGTAAATTGAATGTTTGAGTTGAGAGATTTGTAAAGGAAATGTGAACATGGAATGAGTAAACAAACAAAAAAATTTTGTGACTTGTCAAATGAGATTGTGTGAGTTTGTTTTCTTTCTCTTATCTTGCATCAAATTGGTATTAGAGCCTAAAGATGCTCTGGGAAATTTGTGTGTGGCTTGTGTGTGTGGTTGTTTGTAGGTTGATGTAGTGAGAAAGTACAAGAGACTAGGGAGAGAAAAGTGGATACACCTAGGTGAGGTAGAGAGAAAGTTGTGAAAAGTGAGTGAGTTGAAGCAAGGAGGAAGCTTGCTTGTGAAAATGGAGAACTTGAGAAGGAATTTGTAGGAAGAGGAAGAGAGAAAGAAGAGAAAGAGACAAGAAAAGATGGATAGAGAAATTTCTAAGATAAAGCAAGAGTTGAGCATGTTGGAAAAAGAGTTCCAATAATCCATGATGAAGATTGAATAGTTGATCAAACAAGAGACAAGTTGGCACTTGAATATAAATAAAAGAGTTTCATGGCCTATAAGGAGGATTATCAAGAATATAAGAATACAAATGATGATAAAAGAGATAGAAGTCTTTGAAGATGTTGAAGAAACATTCTCAGATGAAGAAGAAGATGTGGAAAAAGTTTCCAAGCATGAAGATATGATAGAGGACCTGATTCTTGAGGTTAAATAAATTGAAGGAATGATCATGAATAAGTTGATCTTAGAGATCTACAAGGAGTTGATGAATGATGGAGGTATGATGATAGAAAATATGTTTCATATCTTTCTTATATTGATCTTGTGGACAAGAAACAACTTGTAGGATAAGGGATAAAAGGAGAAGCATGATATTGAGAAGCATCAAAGCATAAAGAACCTAATTTCAGTTGGTAAGCAAGGTATGCAGCTGATTTGCATGGAAAAGTTTAAACCTAAGGTGAAAATGAAGGTGGTTAAAAGTAATTCCAATCTGAGGTAGAGCATACAAAGAATGGAAGACCTATTGACAACAACAATCCAAGTGGACTTGGATTATTTTCTTGGCCAGGAGTTTGGTGTAGGAGCACCTTAGCAAAATTAGGCCTCTATGAAGCAATTTTTTTAAAAATTTGATTCAATATTATTGTTCCTACTTTGTACTCGTGTTATTAGAGTCATTTTTTATATATTTGAGGTCGTTAGAAGGTCATTTGATCCAAAAAGTGTAAAAAATGTGAAAAATACAAAAGTTTCTACAAATTTGCAAAAGTTGTAACTTGGAAGATGAAAGTTCTAGGTCATTCCAAAATTATTTAGAAATTGAATAGACATGTTGTAAATTCCTATAAAAGGTCATTTTACGTTTGTATTGGGTGAGGGTGATGGAGATTTGAAGTTTGAATAAAGAATCTCTGTTTTGTGCATTTTCTACAGAATTTATGTGTTTCAGACTCTTGTGTAGATCTATATGGATAGATATGTGTTCCTAAATTATTGTAAGTGGTAAAACATCCAATCACCTTCCATTTGGATCTTTTTTCATGCATTTTGGTGGGAAATTAAGAAAGTTCTTGTAATTTTTCTAGTTCTTGTAATTTTTCTAAAACCAATTAAAAACCGTATTAGGTTAAACATTGGATTAAGAAATTGTGTTCCATCCATTCTATTTGGTGAAAGTTCTTAATTCTAGGTGAAGACACTATTTTTGGTATGTAATTTAATATTTTAATGGTCACAAGTCAAGGGGTAAAGGAAAATGTGTGAGGGATTGAATATTTTTGACTAAAAACCTGTGTAACAAATAGAAAACAGAGTTTTAAAAAGGTTATAGCCTAGGGTTCGAGTAAATATGTATGGAAATGTAAATCTTATGGACAAATAAGCTTTAGCAAACCTAAATTGATGTGTTCCAATTGGTGGAAATGTGAAATGAAAGTTGGAGATCACATATCCAAGAAGCCATATATGTATGAAGACCTAATTAGGCCTAATATAGTCTGAAACAACACTTTTTTGAGCATTTGTTCCAAAGGACTTATACCTCAATTTTCATCATGTTTTAGTTAAGCCTAATAGGCATCCTAACATGAGGTTTATTTTTATTTTCTATGCATACATTGTTAATAAAACTTTGACAGTCACGTTGTAGGCCTACAAGGAATTTAGGATAGTTATGAGGAAGTGGTTAAAATGTGAAAAGGCAGACCTTCTAAAGTGTTTGATATTGCTAACCTAACTCAAATGAAGATGCCACATACTATGAATTGAAGGTTGTTCCTTTGAAGGCTAAAATTTGTATTTGTAACCATTGAGTGTCATTGTGAAAGATTGGAGGAAAATCAAGGGAAGTGGTCTTGTACTGATATTTGAGGGAACTTATTTTGTTTTAATCAATCGCTTACAAGATGGTAAAATTGTTTGAAAGGTCCCATAGGGAATTGGAACTCCTATTTGTAAATTGAATGTTTGAGTTGAGAGATTTGTAAAGGAAATGTGAACATGGAATGAGTAAACAAACAAATATTGTTTTGTGACTTGTCAAATGAGATTGTGTGAGTTTGTTTTCTTCCTCTGATCTTGCATCATTGTTGTAATGTGTGTTAAAGAGCTTGGAACTATCATCATCCCCCAAATATATAGAACAAGAAGAATGACACAAAGAGAGAAAAAAGAAATAAAAAGAAAGAACCTTTTGGGTCAACATGGAAGAGACATAGGGTGTCTCGATGCCTTGCGTCATCCAAAAAAGGAAAACACAAGCCAAATGAAAAAAAAAAAGACAAATATTTTGGGTCAACATGAAGGAGAAATGAATGTCTCAATGCCTTGTGTCATCCCCAAAAGGAAAAAAAAAGAAAAAGACAAAAGAAAAGGAAAAGGAATAGAAAAAGGAAAGGCCTTTTGGGTCAACATGAAAGAGACATCAATGTATCAATGGCTTGCATCAACTAGCTAGAGGGACAAGAGAAATTTTCAAAGTAAGGGAAGCACTAGGTTCAACACTCTTTATAGGATATTTATCATTTAAGCTCATGGTAGAGGAAAATAATGTGTTCAAATCATTATGCACCTCTTCGTCAATGTTAGCAATCTTGTTATCATCATCCAAATTAATCACAACAGGAGGATGAATGATAATTTCCAATGAAGAGTGTAACTCTTGTTGTGATTGTTGTATTGGATTGTTTTGTTGTGGTTAGGGAGGAGGGTCATCATGCATTGTTTTTTTCAAGTGTGGATTTTGATTTTCTTTATTTAATTCTTCATGTAACTTGTGAGCAAGGGCACGACGTCTATTCCTACACTCTCTAATGCCTCTATTTCTTTTGGTTTTTTTATCAATTTGTGTTTCTGAAGAAGCAAGTTGATCAACCATAGGTTGATTTTATTTTCTAAGGAGAGAAACAGAAGGAACAATGGAAGGTTGGTCATCAACTTTCTCTTTTTCTTTATAAACTTGTTTTATTCGAGGAGGCATGACATAGTTTCTTTCATTGTCTCTTGGTCTCTTGCATGAGGTAGGTGAAGTTCCTGGTGTTGGTTGGTCTTGGTTTTTTGGAGCTTTTTTAGGTTGAAGCATAGTTTCATCTAGAATATGAGTGTCAGAAGTGGATGGGGACATGTCATAGAGAGACAATTATGTTATTTTCTTTGCTTTGAATTTTTGGCAAGCTATGAAAAAGAAGTCTTGTTGAGGCATTATAGGTTGCATGGGCTCAAGCCAAAAGGCTTCTAAGGAAAAGTTTCCTTTGGAAGACAATGGGTTAAATTTTCTATGGTGGATAGTAAATATTTCATTGTCAAATGGAAACTTTAAGCATTTGTGGATAATCGAAGGGACAACTTTCATTGAGAAAAGCCATGGATGACCTAGCCGTAAATGAAACTGGTCCAACTATGTGATGATGGAGAATGTGACATCTAATGTTTTTGGTCTTATTTATAATGGAAGGGTGATTGATCCTATTCTAGGGCAAGAAAAACCATTGTGTGTCTTGATCCATGTTTTTAGTTTATCATAGTCATCTTGATAAAGGTCATGTAATACCAAAAATTCATCGATAATCACATTCTCTCCATAGGAAAAATATATTAGTATCCCATTAGTGGGTTTTTCATAGACACGACCAGCTATGTACACCATAGAAAAATTTCCCCTTGTCATTTTCATGGTCTTCTAGGCCTTGCTCTAGGATCTTTGGTCTATTTTACTTTGATTTAATTATTTAATATGGCTTGAACATGCATAATTAGGTCCTTGGAATTCAAATAATGACATCTTTTGAAGGTGTTGTGAAGTGTTGTAAAGCATTTCTACACTCTTCTAGACTCTATTCATTACAATTCACCTAAAAATCACCTTTTCATCACTAATCAAGTCCTATTTTGAAGTGTTGTAAAGTCTTGTAACCATATTTCATGCTTTTGTAGGCACAACTTCACTATTTACACCTTTCTTATGCTTTATTTGATCCCCTTATACCCTTATAAGGCTTAATTAAGTTTTTTGAATGTAAACCTGAGAAATAACATTAAATATGACTTAATTACCGACACCCACTTTCAGGTTCAAGGTGGGACCCATTTGTCATGGCTGGTGAATGAGTCCCCCTTGGCTCTAAATTCAAAATTCCTTTTAGGTGTTTATTCAAAATCACTTGATGTTGGCCTGTGATGAGGTATCAATGGGTTACTAAGGCACAAGATTGTATAAATAAGTGATTTTCACCTCATTTTACATCTCCTACAATCTCACATCACATTCAAGCAATATTTCAAGCATTCAAGCACCTTAAAACATCATATCAAGCATTCAATCAAGCATTTTGAAGCATCCATTGACACAACTTCAGATTTTCATCAAAAAGGGTTTGATAAGTTGATAGCATTTGCATGTTATTTGTTTATCATTCTCTTTCATTCCACTATTTCATTAAGGGTTTGATTACCAAGTGGGGTTTGACCAAGGAAAACCCCTATTTTCTAACCCTCAACCATTTTTCCCCTCTTGCATGTGCATTTGTAGACTTTTGTATACAAATTTAATAAGCATTTAGGTGTTAAAGAGTGGTCAACAAGTCAACTACGTGCTTCAAGTAAAATCAACCATATTTCAAGCTTGGAGAAGGTATTTTATTCATTTCCTCCATAATTGACTTCGGCAACTCAACAAGCGAAAATCTAAGTTTTGTCATATTCTAGATCCCGACACTCAGAAACTGGTTCCTGACAGTTTTCATCAAAAGCAGAACTAATTCGCCACCCTGGGTCAATGAGTCCCATTGTTAATTTTCTATAATTCTAGACAACATTCTGAACATTCCAGAATCTTCATCAGACCTCCAAGTGCACACTAATTCAACTCATTTCTTTCTATTCTACATTTATTCATCCATAGTTCATTATTTGCATATCACATTTTGTTTTCCAGCATAGCATAAATCTTAGGTTTTGCATATATAATCAGTCATATAGATCACTTAATTGCATTTAGTACATTTCATTTATCCTAAAAAACATCATACATTTCATAATTTGAGTGAACCTAGCTAGCATTTTTGGCCTACTTCTCTCCTTTTAGATGAAAAACCCTAGAAGAGCTAGAAAGCTTTAAGGAGCCAAAAATCTATAGTTCATTTTGGTGAACCTGCATTTTGAACACTTTTCCTTTCTAATTTCATTTGCATTTTGCATACTACTAGATTACACTTGCATCAACATTCAATTAGGGTATTGTTTTGTTTACACATCCTAGGACTTCTCATATTGCATTAGTGAAAGCTTTGTTTAGATTTTATTTTTGTATTGCATATCATTGAAAAAACTAAAAATTTGCATTCTAGATCCTTAATTGCCATTTGAAAAGAATTACAATAATTTAATTTTTCTGAAAAACATAAAAAAATCTCATCCTGGGACTCATTCGCCACCCTGGGTGAATCAATCCACCTACACATTCTACTCAGCATTTACAGACATTTTCTGGCATTTTTCTGCATTTCTATTTTCTGCGGTTACTTCTTTGATTCAGTTAGCAATTTTTTTGTTATTTTCATTTAGAACTCCTAGATTACCTTGGATTTCCATTCACCCCACCTTTTGTGCTACTTGTATGAGTATTTGGTGCCCCATTGATAATAGTTTAGTGAGACAAAGTTCTAGACTCATGCCTTCCCGTGATAACACTTTCATTGTGGACCTTGGGATCTCAAGAGCTCCTACTCCTAGTATGGACAATGGTGCATTAGGCATGGATAATACCACTTCCATGCCTTCGCCTTTCCATCCAATGAATGTTGACACACAAAAAAACTCCATCCTATAAGAAAAGGTCATTAATATTCATGAGGATTTTGCACACTTACAAAAATACTTGTCACTTGAAAACATTTCCACCACTTTCATACCCACGATAGAAAACCTTCATCATTTGATTGAAAGTGATGATGGCTTACAAGTTATGAAAAGAATTTTCAAAATTTACAATAAACATGCCTCTTTCACTTCCCAATATGCAAACATTGCTGCAAGTCAAGGAGGACCTCAAGTTCCTCCCCCTTCGACCATAGTATCCATACCAACTTATACCACTCCTCACATTACAACAGCTATGCAACAGGTTAGTCATATTGCTCCTTCTTTCACAATTTCAACTAGAATTCTTCATTCTCTTGTGGCATCACAAGTCCCCTCCACCACCTTCACACCCCTTAGTGTTCCTTTCACTTCCCCTAACATTACCTACACTCCATCACCATTTTCTCTTCCACTCCAAACCACATACCTCAACCCTATTCTTACACAAATCCTTAATATCGTTTACTCCATGGATGCAACAACAAATTTCCACCATTAGCCAAGGTCAAAATGCTCCACCCACATATCATGTTCGTAGCAGCCCCTTATCCTTTGAAATCTTATGCACCCTGATGCCACAAGGGATAGAAATGCCTAGGTTTGAGAAATACGAAGGTAAAGGAGACCCTATCAACTATGTTAATGCTTATATAGCTTTATGCAGTGATTTTTTCCTTGATGATAAAATTTTAGCCAAACTTTTTACTAGGACTTTGGAGGATACTACATTAGATTGGTTTTCCAACTTTCCCAATCATTCCATCTGATCATTCAATGAATTGGTAGATGCTTTTATAAGTCACTTTCAAGTTCACATGACTCCTAAAAAGATGATGGATGACCTAATGAGATGTAGACAAAACACAAATGAAAAAGTAATTGATTTTATCTCATGATACCAGTTATTATATGCTCAAATTGATGTCAATATTCTTGATGCACATCTATAGAAGATGTTTATTAGAAACTTGCACACAAACCTTCAAGATAAATTAACTATGATGAAATTCCCTTCATTTATGCATTTATGTACAACCTTATGTGGCTATCACAACTCCGTTTCTAGTCATGATTCAAAGTCCACTTCTAACCGAGCTCACAAATTTGAACCACAAAACCAAAAAAACACACAAAGCTTTCGTAAACCAAATAGAGGCTTTTTACAATTCAATCCACCTCCTCAACTGCAACCACCAACCCAACCAGTTCTAAATCAAGTGTCACTTGTTAAAGCAGTGGTGACTTATACCTATGGGGACTCAAAGAGACAATTCACTCCCTTACTTGATACCCTCCATAATACAATGAATCAATTGCTTCAACAACAAATGATCACCTTTCCTATTGTTAAACCACTTGATTCCACCAAGCCCTTACCACCCACCTTCAAACCCAATGCTTATTGTCACTTTCATTGCCAAAATGGACATGACACAGAATAATGTAAGCATAGAAAACATTTAGTTCAAGACCTCATTGATTCAAGTCATTTATCCATTGCAGGTGTTAATGACCAAGGCAATAAGTCCATTGCACCCACTAACCAAAATTTATAAATTTTCACCAACCCCATGCCTAAACAAATTATTTCCTTTATCAAGGCTAGTGAACCTTCAAACACTGATGTAATGAATGTTGATACAACTAGTGAACAACATGATACAACTCCTAATGTTAGCCAAGTTAACCCTATGGATTAACTTGTGTGTGTGATAGACATCATCCCTCGTAAGGTCCCAACCACCAAAACTCTTGATATCACTTTTTCTTCTAAAGATATACTTCAAAAACTTATTGATGGTCCTCTTTACATAGCTGACAGAATCTATGATAAGCCCACCAATGGGATATTAATAGATCCCACCTGTGGTGAGAATGTGATCACAAAAGAGTTTTTAGTATTACATGAGCTCTATCAAGAATAATATGATAAACCAACTACATGGATTAAAACACATACTAGTTTTGTGTGTTGTACAATCGGATTGATCATGCTCCCATTCACTAGTAGAATTTGGAAAATAAATGACTATGTGACTAAAACTTTTAGTCACGTGACTAAAAATGACTAAATTCTACTAATTTTTTGCAATTCACAAGTAGAATGACTAAATAAATGACTAATTTGGTCATTAGGTAAAATCACAACTAAATAATTGGTCAAACAAATAAAAATGACTAAATAAATGAGTATTACTCCTCTATTCTTTTTTCTTTCGAATATGATCATAATCCATAGAGCTTAAGCCCCCCTCATGGGACACTTACCTAAGTGGGCCATTTGGCCACCTAGGTTGCTTGGTGCACCAAAAATACCTATTGTCTGGAAGGAACTGCCTCTCGATGCAGTCTTAAGGCGTTCACATATTTTATGAATTTTTTTAACATTTACATTCTTTAACTTTTATTACTCATTTTGTTAATGAATCATTAATGTTTTTAACTATGATTTGAAGCCAGTTTGATTTTCTTGTTGTGATAGAATGTCAAATGTATCAAAGAGCAATTGTGGTCAATTTGACTAATAAAATATGATTTAAACAATCCAATTGCATTTTGAGGGCTATCTTGCAGACACTTTCATTTCAAAAGGTGAAGTAGTTATTTCTAGAAGCAATTAGATTAAATTTGCATGGATTGTAGAAACATAATGTCTGTAAAAGTAATTATTTCTAGAAGCAGCGCCTTAAAAACTTAAGGTCAAGTAGTTATTTCTAGAAGCAATTAGATTCAATTTACATGTATTGTAGAAATGTAATGGTTGATTCTACCGAAAACAAAGATTTTTCCCTTAAAAAATGAACATTTTTCCCTAAAAAATGAAGATTTTTCCTCAACGATGACTCTGATAGTTGCCCTGCCCAACCACCCACTCTATATAAAAATATATTAATTATTAATTGTTAATTATAATAGTTTTATATTTATATTTAATAATTTTTATTATAGTATACAATATATAATAATAATATAACATATATACTATTAAATATAATAATAAATATAATATAATTATATATAATTTAACCTATATTACTATTATATTAAATATATATAATATATTAATTATATTTTGTATTATATAAAAAAATAATAATTATTAATTATTAACTATAATAATTTTATATATGTATTTAACATGCCAAAATGTGCTCATTATTAAGATCTTGTCCATAATTTTCATTTTCATAAACATACTCTAAAACCTTCATCGAAACACCCGCCAATGTGGAGAAGCAAAAGAAGTGAAAGTGTGGCACTTGATTTAGGGTTGCAACCTCTGCCCATTTTTCCCCATCGACAATGTTGATAGTAGGACACAATTTGTGCAGAATCTTGTGGTAAGTCACTTTTCATGGTTTCAGTGAATTTTATTCTTCAAATTTGTTTGTAGTCGGGCCATTTTTTATTGTCTTCTATTAGTATTTTTTCTTGAAAATGTAAGATCAGGGTTAGTGAAGGGGAGCAGGAGCATAGTGCATGAGATGTAGGCGCTGTCGAGCAAGAGGCTTGTATAGGTCAAGGGTCTGGTGGTCAGGGTTTTGAATCCCAAGCATGGGGAATTTAGGGCAGTCGTGTTGTTTGATGTATATTTTTTGCTCGCATTGTGGGCAGATCCTCAGTTATGGAAGCCCAACTCCATGCCTTTCATCGTGCTCAGCCATTTGAGGTAACCTTCTTCACTTGTGATGCTTATTTGTAGAATGCCCTAACTTTTCTCTCTCTCTCTCTCTCTCTTTTGTTTCACAACTATTGACATCACTCAAACAGAGAACAATCTTGTTTCACACCTATGCCCTAGATTATTTTAATTTTATCAGCTTCACATTACTTTTGAAGTTGTATATGCTTTGTTTTAGTAGTTAAAACGAGCTGAAATAGAGCATATACAAGGATCATTCTACTGTTGTCTTACTCCTACAACTAGTTGAATTGTCAATTCTCACTCTCACACTCCCATTGCCTCTGTAGACTTCAACATATTTACAAATATCATAAACTAGCACTTGCACCAGAAGGAGGTACAATGATTACGCTGATTGTTTTATATTTGTGTCATCCAAATTAAAATACATGTTTTGAGTTATATGTTTTATGAAGCATGTTCCAAAATTTGTGTGTGTTCATAATTTAACATATACATATTCTATTGTTAAAGTATATTTACTGAACTAATCTTAGAAAATATTTTTTTTCTTTTACACATGTATAGATGAGCATCCATAAATGAATCAAATTCTACATTATAGTTCATGTTATGTCTCAACACTTGAAAAATAATTTTACAATATAGTGAAGTCCCAAATATGTATGTATTTCTTCTTTTTCCCTTTACAAAATATCATGCATGACTACAGATATCAGATTCCCTCACAAACTAAACCTTATTGCTTTAACAATCATTTAAGCTACAATGATGTCCATTTCATTCCATATATCTCTTGGCTAAACACCACCTCTCCTTCAATCATAGGATATTTCCTTGTAAGCAAATTTTCCAGTGCAATATTTTGTTCTTTCATTACTCCACATTAATCATAATCAATTTTTCTAGCTTAATATCCTACACTTTCAATACTCCACATTAATCATTCATAACATAGAAGTAAATAATACATAATGGTAGAATATATATTTCTCATCGTCAGATCATCTAGGCTATGTTGGTACAAAAATTTCCTTGAGAAAGTAGGAGCAAGCTTGAAGGATATTGGAAAGCCACTCTCACCCATTGTAAAGTGTATGTATCCCCATGATTAAATTATGGCATGTAGTTCATTTATCATATCCATGGAAATACTCCGACTGAGAGGCATAAATGTTGTCAAAAACACACTTTAATCTTCTCTAGAAATTTCTCCATCATTGAGCTCAAAGTCAAGCCTCCGATACTATGACCCACTAATATTACCAACACCTAGCAAATTAAAATCAACTAGAATTAAAATTGAAAGTATTAAAAAATATGTATTAGAAATGTGGGACTCGTTAAAATAAGAGTTTTGCTAAACCAAATTTGTTTTAAAAAAATAGTAGTAGATATTATTAGCATGATTAGATAGCTTATTTTTGATCTCATATATATTTTGTTTTCCAAAAGTGAAATATTTTATAGTTTGAAAAGATGACTATATCACAAGCTAGCAGCTGAGATGAAAATAAGGCTTTAGAATGTGAAGGGTAAACTTCCATATGCACTGAAGTGGAAGTAGAAGATAAATCTCCTCATACTATGGATCTCAATGGCTTAACTAAAAATTCACCATGGGAAAAATAGATGTCCACTTCATCACTAACTTGTAGTGTGCTTGATTTTGGGTATTGAAGGGAAAAACAGTGGCAGATTGTGAAACAAACAAGTTGGTTGGTATCAAAACCCTCATAAGAGTACATATTCACTATTATACATAAACATTTTTTTTTACAAACACACATGATATAAACAAATAAGGATTGAGGACATAAAATAAATAAACTACAGATCCTTAACAAGATGCATACACTCTTCTAATCCAATGAGAAAAATGAGAATAAACTACTTGAGATAATCAAGGTTGATGACTGGCAACAAATTTGGATGATAACTAAAAGTCAAAGAGGCACACAATCCACTAATTTTTCCAATTGAGATTATTGAAAAAGTGTCAAATGAGAAGAATGAGATTAATCAATAAACTACTTTCAAGAAAACTCAAAATTAATTACTTTAAATTTCAGTAGGGCTTTTATCTTTGGGACTTCAGGGGAACATCTCCTACCAAAACTAGGCCCCAAGGGTCTTATAGGTGCTATTAGAATGGATTGGTGAGTCAATAAAAGACTAAAATAATTTCTATGGACCATTCTGTACACTTGTAGGTATTGTTAGGGTGTTGAAGTAACCACTGTTGTACATAAATATTATATTTTATAAACATATTCATCTAGCTATCATTCCCTTTTATTCATCTAGAATTATCATCGTTGTCATTAACAGTTTTATAAAATTTGAAGCATTCAATCCTTTTATTTCTCTTATATCTTTGACTACTTGAGTTATTTTATTTTTCTATTATTCAAGTTGCAACAACACTTCATTATGTTTTTTTACCAAGCCTTGTATTGCTCTTTTAGCTTCTATTCCTTGAGTTATTCTAGTTTTCTATTATTCAGGTTCCAACAACACTTCCTCATGTTTATCACTTCTTAGTAAATGAATCATAGACACACTAACCTTCACTAATTTTAGTGGACAGTGATGAATATTTTAGTTCCTTTCATTTCTCAATCGATAACCAATTAGGAAATAATGAAAAAAGGAAATCTATATGATCATTAGTTGTAGAAACAGAGACCAAAGAGTTACTATATTTCATAGAGAAGCCAAAAATCCATGTTAGTGATTACATAAACTATAGAGTTTTTATTTTTAATCCAAATATGTTAGAATGCAGAATCTTACACCTACTCCTAAGAAACAAGGGTATTTCCAGTGTCTGTCTAGCTTTGAATCGTTGGATTTTTCATCACAGTCAGTTTAAAAATATTTTATCAGATTGGATAAAGATCTCTTAACCCCATTGGTGGGGAAAAAAAAATACATAAAAGGGGTATGTGCAGGATCATCATGGAAAAAACATGCCCTTAAGTGGCAAAAAATTTAGAAAAATCAGAGTTAGGCAACTTGACATAAAAATTTGAATAAGTTATCTATATTATTTCAAAAATATGTAAGATTAGAATATATAGAAAACTAAATGTAGTTTCTAAACTATTAGGTTTATTTTTAAAAAATATCTATTTGGTGAAAATTTGAAATTTCAATGTAGTAGTACTTAAATTTAGAGGAAAAAATAAGAAGTAGGTGTCTGTCTGACCAACCTAACAACAATAAAATGAAATATTTTATATAATATTTTAGATATAAGTAGAGGACTCATGTCCTGATGTGATGCATATTTTTTTGTAATTTTTTTCCAAGTAAATAATTAATTATGATTTTTTTATTACAACTTTTAAAAAATATAAAAATT
Organism: Sequoia sempervirens; assembly: GCA_007258455.2. NCBI lineage: Eukaryota > Viridiplantae > Streptophyta > Pinopsida > Cupressales > Cupressaceae > Sequoia > Sequoia sempervirens. The sequence continues at coordinate 122,117,410 of VDFB02256132.1, forward strand.
TGTATGTTTGACCACCTTAACTTGGTCAAAACTTCATGAAATTCAATTTTTCTTTTTAATCCTATAGTATATGAAGCATAGAATGCGCATGTTTCAAATTCAAAAATGTGATAGCATTTGGAAGTTGTAGATGTTTTTCAATCAACCTATCAATCAAGACTTTTAAGTAATTCAAATAGAAATGAATAAAATTATTTATTAAATTCAAAGTAAAACATAATTTATAGTGGTGGAAAGTTGAGAATATCCTCTAGAAACCCTTTTTGTTTCATCAATTTTGGATAAAAAGTCATCAACCACATACCCTACACATACCCATCATATTGCCACTTTTTGGCCCATCATGATCCTGCACATACCCAGAGACCTTAGATTTTTGGGAACAAATAAAGACTCTAAGGATGTCATTGGAGTGCTCTTCTCACTACGTAAAAAAATATAATACTTAAAACTAAAACAATAGAAAAACCAATCTCTGACTTTGATTTGAAGCTATATATGTTTACAAAAAATGTTGGTCTAAGTATAACATTTCCACAAGTACCCCATGGCTATGACTGGACACATGATTTAAGGCTGTGTGACCAATCTTCCTACCCAGAGACCCATAACTCAATATCTACTCAAATTCCAAGAAGAAACCTAAAGTTTGATTGATGAAGACATAGTATTTTTTTGGAACTATGTGAAGCCTTAATTGAATTTATTAAACAATTTTTTTGTAAAACTGTAGCTCGGATTCAATGCTCTCTTGCTCTGCAGTTTATTGTCTACTTTTACTAGGGTAGTATATTTTTTATCGTTCATTTAAGAAGCAATAAAATACATGCATACTTCTATCTAATAAAAAAATTTCTCAAACATTGCACTGAAAAAAAAATGTTGATGATTGGTGAATCTTTCAAACTCATAAAATGTTTAAAACGTGTTGTAGATGACAAAGGTTGCTGATTTCCTAGAAGTTATTTGAATGTATGCTAAGTTACTAGTTCACTCATATTATCCCCCAGATCCATGTCCAGTTCATACCCAGTCTAGGTACCCAGCCAAGTCCATTTGTTGGTGCAGACAAGGCTCTACAGAGCCCACATAGATTGAACTAGGTTCATCTATAGCATGCCTAGGAAAACTATCAAGTGGATATTTGTTCACATACTTCATGTTTAGCAAAGGCTTCACTTTCGATGAAGCTAAATATGTATTCTTCAACAAATGTTTCTTATTGTAAATGAAACCCATGTTAAGCAATTAATCTGCAAAGACATCCTTGGGCTTGGGATTTGCATGGTATCCTGGTCAATAAAAGCATGAAATTTTTGCACAAATCATTTTAATTAGTTTGAATTCTTGCATGAATGTTCCCTGTGGCAATTAATTGTGTAAAATTACATGGATTCCACCTTTAGGATCAAATTTTGTAGTTATATAGTCAAAGTTTCATTCCTTTTATCAATTCGGAAATTGTGGATAAATGCATGCAATTTTTTCCAGCAATGAACAATAGTCAAGAATGACCTCATCTCCACATAGATTGTTAATTGTATCCTGCACTTTCCTAGATTGTTTTTGGATGTCTCATTAGGATTAGTTTCTAACTTCAAACAATCTTTAGGGTAGAATACCATTTGATTATGTATTACAATGTTAATTTCTTTTGCATTCAACATTTAATCACCTTTAATGGAGTTTTGCATGGAATATTAGAAAATGCAGTGTGGAATAATTGTGATACCAATTTCTTCTGTTTCCAAATAAAATGGGCATGTGAACATAAAGTAATTATATTTTTTTTTGGATTTATCCCATCTTTATCAACATAAAATACTTATACTTCTTTTGTTACCAAATAAAATGAGCATGTGAACATAAGGTACTTATATTTTGTTTTGTATTTATCCATCTTTATCAAACTCCACTTCTTGGCCTTTGTTTCTTTCTCCTATTTTGTTTTTCCTATTTTGTAGATTATAGATATTCCTATTCTTGATGGTTTTAATAAATAATGCAATAAACATTAAATATTTTTTATTATGCTTCAACAATAGGAGTGGGTTCCTTGAATGAGAGAAAAAGTTATCCCTATGCTATGACTACATGTTTACAAATTACTTTTTCTATTGTTCAAGGCCTTAGGTCTTCAGATTATTGGGATATTTTAATAATTTGATTGGATTATCCCAAGTTTGGATGGGTGATTATAGAGGGTAATTCATAGGATGTTGTGCTAATTTTCAAAATAGCTATTGGTTCTCATTTTATGTATTAGTTTCTTTTCAATGCATCAAATACTGGTTTTCAAAATTAAAAAAAAAAGTCTACCAGAAAATCTCGCAATTATAACTTTAGTTTTGAAATGGACTTAGAAAAGGTGGAACACACATTTGAGCAATATCATTGAAGAATAGGGTTGTTGGGAAAAATCAGATCTAGAAGCTCTAAGACTTTATAGTAGGTGATCTGTTATATCTGATTGTTTATTTTCAATTTCTATGCATTTAATTCTTTCCTGGTGTTTTTTGTCTAAGTACATTGCCTTGAATCTTACTCTACCTTTGCAGATGAGGAATAGTGATTTTCACAACCTTGGAGTGTGGAAGTCTCTGGGAAAAATATTAAAAAATGAAGGTGTCCTTGGGTTTTACAAGTATGATGCCAATATCCTTAAGAAGCTCCATTTTGTGATATTTTCTTAAGGTTTATTGTCACTTCCAAATCACCTTTTTAATTTTTTTCTTTATAGAGTGTATTCTAATCTTCATTTTCATATATTTTTCTAGAGGAAATGGAGCTAGTTTTCTTAGAATCATTCCTTATGCAACATTGCATTTTATGACATATGAGCAATACCATTGCTAGATTATAAATAATTGTCTTGCTACGGGAACAAGTCCTGTTGTGGATCTTTTAGTTGGATCAGTTGTTGGAGGTACAACAGTTTTGTGTACCTATCCTCTGGATTTAGTTCGGACCAAGTTGGCTTACCAGGTAGACCATCCTTCATCTAGAATCGGTCTTTGAGAGGCATATTATTTTAAAACCTATTTTGAGTAGAGTTGCTTCCATCTCAAGTCCAAGCATGTTTATTCCAATTTGGGATAGACTTGTTTTTCTAAAGGGTTAAATATTTGTCATCCTTACATCATGATGTAGCTACTGATGAATGGGTTATTGAAAATTATAACTGTCATGATGAGGATGTGACTATGGTTTGATTTTAGGATATACCATAGTAATTATGCCAAGAGATGTTCTACAATGGGAGTTGGGGGAAGGGTGAAGATTGAATTGTGTCGTTCTATGAGGTGGATAAACTTTTGAGCTGGTATTTTATTATGAGCTGACATTTATTCATTTTGATAGATTACTTGTGGGTTTTATTGGGGCCCACTCCCTAAGAGAGAATGATAAAATAGGGCTAACAACCACAGTACACTATAAAACTAGATAATCTTTAAATCCTTATCAAATAATATCCTAGATTTCAACATCCTATTAAAGAATCATTTGAGAAGAGGCTTACTTCCTTAAATGAGATTTCATATTATAGACCATCATCCAACCTCCATTTTTATGGGATAGGTTTTCCAAATCCATGATCTCATCCACCACTTTATAGGAGAGAGTCTCATTAGTGGTATCAAAAGTCATAGCCTTTGAATTGGACATTTGCAGAGCAGAAAACTCCTTAGAATAGAGCTCACTTGAAATCCCTAAAATATTTGTTTCTGCTGAATCAACAATTGAAACTTTAACCTTTACCTATAAAGAATTCTTAATGGGCAGAGCTTTAATAGAAGTGGTGTCCACCTAGCCATCATCATTCTTTGTCTTGTTTTTTTCCAAGCAATCTTCTAAAGAAGGGGACCTCCCCTCACAAGGAATCCCCAAAGGTTTTGATGCTTTAGCTAAAAGAGGCTTTTCTAGATGGCCATCAACAATTTGATGAAATGGTTTTGCATTCTGCCACTAGGGGGCCTTACTAGGGGTATTTTTCCCCTAGGAAACAAATCTGATAAATAGCCAAGATCAAAACAATTTCTACATCTAAAAGCAAGCCTCTAATAGTCAAGTATTTTCTTCCAAATATTGTTTCCCACTTTTAGCCATAATCAATTTCTACCAAATATTGTCTCCCACTGGAAGACATAATCAATTTCTACCTGCTTATGATCAAAGGTAGGATGTGAGAACTCCAAAGTTTCAAAATAAATAAAGATGAACTTACCAAGGCTATTGCCAATGCTTTTAAGAGAAGATTCTATCCAAAAATATATAGATAGATAGGCAAGCCAACCCAAACTGGAAAAACTAACTTTTTGTCAATAGATTATAATATGGGTATCAAGGTTTAACAAAGAGAAAAGTGTTGCCATAGATCCATGGGACCCTAGCAAGGATGAATTCTCTATCAGCCTCCTTTTCATAATCAATATTGAAAAATCCCTAAGCATAGGGTAGCATAACAATGGAATCCATAAGAAAAAGTTTTCCAAGTATAGGCCACCCATTTATGCAAATCTGATATACTGGGTCAAAGATTATTAAACCTACAAATCAATCCCATCTTTGCATAATGATTTTCTTTCCAACAATGAAATTTTCTCTAAAGCTTTTACCTACTTCCTTTTATAACCCTGCCATCCTATTTATGAAGTTTCACCATTAATTCTAACAACAACATACTTGTGCACTCCTTCCTTTGCAGATTTGGATTCCAAAGGGTGCCCTTGTAATGAATTCAATTTTATTTTTCCTAATGCAAAAGTGAGGCAGCCATCCTTTAGTGCTTCTCATGCACCATCAACATCCCATTCAGGTTTCTAGAAAGTGAGCAGTGATTTATTTCAATAGATGGCCAGATATTATCTCTCTATGACTACAATGGGTATGTACAGGATCATGATGGGCCAAAAAGTGGCAATATGATGGGTATGTGGTTGACGACCTTTTTTTTACCCAAAATTGATGAAATGAAAAGGGTTTTTAAAGGAGATTCTCAGCTTTCCACCAACATAAATTATTCTTTACTTTGAATTTAATAAGTAATTATTATTCACTTTCTATTCAAATTATGACTAAAGTCTTGATTGATAGACTGATTCAAAAAAATCTATAGATTTCAAATGGTATCATAGTTTTTGAATCCAAAACATGTGTCACATTTTATGCTTTGCATACTATAGGATTAAAAAAAGAAAAATTGAATTTCATGAATTTTTGACCAAGTTAAGGTGGTCAGACATACATGTTTTTTATATTTTTTAAAAGTTGTAATAAAAAAATCATAATTAATTATTTACTTGGGAAAAAATTACAAAAAAAATGCATCACATCGGGACATGAGTCCTCTACTTATATCTAAAATCTTATAAAAAAATATTATCATTTTATTGTGGTTAGGGTGGTCAAACATACACCTACTCTTCTTTTTTCCTGAAATTTAAGTACTACTGCATTGAAATTTGAAATTTTCACCAACTAGATTTCCTTTTCTTTTAAACAAACCTAGTATTTTAGAAACTACATTCAATTTTCTACAGATTCTATTCTTACATATTTTTGAAATAAAATAGATAACTTATTCAAACTTTTACGTCAAGTTTCCTAACTCTAATTTTTCTGATTTTTTTGCCACTTAAGGGTCTATTTTTTCCATGATGATCCTGCACATACCCCAATTATGAGTTGACATTTATTTAAACGTATTTTTAATGGAAATTGATTATAAGAAAAAGTGTCCTTTTACTATATTTACAATTATTAGTTGAGCATAACCAGAACAAAATAACTAATTTCATATAACCTTCTGCTAACATTCAAAAAAGTTAAATACAAAAACAAAATTCCATTCACATGTCATACAATTTTTTTTTTGAGAATATTTTGTAATTAAAATTAATTATGGCAAGAAAAACAAAAGTAGAAAAGTTCATATTCACACTACTCTTTTAACCATCTCCAAAAGTTAAAAGTTCACACCTCTTGGCGTTTCACAAATGTTTGTATTTAAGATATGTGAACTATTCTTAGTGATAGGCTTAGAACAACCATCTATTATTTTATGCACAACATCAAATTTTTTAATAACAACTATGTTTTCTTCAAAAATTGCAGCATACTTACCTATATACTCAATCGCTTTTGTGGATATTTTGCTTTTGACAAATTTTATCTCAACTTTATGTTGTGAGTTGCCATATGCCTTTGATTGTTTGACAGCTCCCAAATAAATTTGATTATTGTTTAAGCACTTTTCCTATCGTTCTTGGATAATTTTTTAGCAAAATATTTTAATTTTTTAATTGAGTTCCTTCAAGTTTCTATCATGCATGGACAATTCTTTATTTTGATTTTTTTTTGCGAGATCTTTTCATCTTTTTTTTCCAATTTTATTCTTAACAATAACTTTTCATTCTAAATAGAAACTCTACAATCATTTTCTTAAGAAAATACCTTCAACTATGTCCCAAATTAAATCCCCTCAATATTAGATTGAGGATATGCAACCCTTAACTTGCATCATCTCTAAGTCTAAGATAAAACTATATCATAGAGCTTTGAATTAATAAGTTCTTTTTATATACATTCTGCCATTTATTTAGTGTCTTCATTTACCCAAAAAAATAGGCATGGAGTTACTAAATAGTAAATTCAAAACTAGTCATTTTTCATTCTTTGTGGATTAGGCTTGGAAAGGCTTTCCAAAGATTGCTTACAACACCCAGAAGATTTTCTCTAATGTGATCATTCATAATTCTACTTTCTTAACTTTGGAATATTTTTATTCCTGGTTACAGAAATCTAGGAACATCACCTGGGTAAGATTGGTTCCATTGATGAAGTGGCCCTAGTCTCTGACAATTTATTACACATGCATGTACACCAAGTTTTGGGTTTCCACATTGGGACTTAGGATTTTGGACTTAAACCTAAGTTGTCGGTTTTGGTACAGGTTCAGATATAGGTACGAATAAGGGTATGTTGGTACAAAAGTTTCTTTTTTCTTTGGGTATAGGTACAGGAGTATATATATATATAAACATAATGTCATAAGCATGTTCAAAATTATAAATTTAATTATAAGAATAGTGACATTCATCAAACATAAATGATAAACTATTAAACATGGGGCATTTATTTAGGAGAAATACTCTCTTAAATAGGGAATTTATGGTTTTCACTCTGTTATAAATCTCCTCAATCAACTTAAGGACTATACGAACTGATTCTGACATTAACCTATAGGCTCCACTTCCACAATAGGGTATTGGAAAATTGAATAAGACGATATATTCATGTATGTTATTCAGATGTGTGCATATTAACTATGATTGAAGAACTCTTGAAATCCAATAGTGTAACCCTTGTCTACTAACAATGTAACAAATTCCATTTATTCCTTGTGGCCTCTGTAGAGCCCAGGACAAACTTGTAGTGGACTAGGAACCATTTTTTCTTCCTACTTTTTTAAAACTTTTTTTTGCATTTTTTAGTAAATGGTACCATTATAGTTAGGATGCAAAGGAGAATGATGTAGTAAATCCATTATCCCTGGCTTCTCCTCCTTAATTCTCCATCCAACGATGGCCAATGAGCATGTGCATAAAAATGATTGGTGTTATTATTGTTGTTGTTGCTGTTGTTTTAAGTTTATATTCCATTCTTTCATTTTATTTATTTTTTTAGTGTTGGGATTTGTACAACTATTGGGGGTTTTTAACCTTTATGGCTTTCCTTTTTACAAGTCTTGGGATATTATATGTTGCATTTCTCTATAAAAGGCACTAATTACTAACTTCACATTAATAAAAACAACACATGCTTTATTTTTCAATATCTCAAGTGCCTACCATATTCATATCATATGATATTCTAGACTTCATTTCTATTTTTTGTCTACAAATATGTATATATTTATGATTTTTATAAGTTTTTAATTGACATACCAAAAGAAAACCTGACAAAAAAAATTACCATGCCAACAATACCCAAATCCAAACTGGTAACTTAGATTGTATGCCTTCCAAACACATCTGAATCAAATTATCAATTATACAATTACAGTTAACTTCTTGGATAACCTTAATTTTCTTCCCAGGCTTGGTCAGAAAGTAAATTTCCTAGTTAACAAAGAAAGACAATAGAATAACAGTTTGTATCACCTTATTACATAATATACAATGAAAAAAGTACTCTTTGGATTTGAAGTAAACTTTAGACAATGAGAAATTGATCAAATAAATTCAAATGCCAGTCAAATTAGATACTTGCAACAAATGTTTATGCTAGCAAGATAAAAGGAGAAACCTTACTCTTTTTGAAATCCTGCACTTGCACAAAACCTCTAAAATATCAGAATTTGTGACCAATCCAACAACCATCAGACTAAATTTTGAGAGGGATAGATACATTATCTCATGCAATTCCTAGTAAAAGACCATTTATTGCAAATAAAATAATCTCAGATCTTCCAAACCCAGAATACAGTAATCTAGTAATATGGTAGAGCAATTTCCATAATGATGATATAGGTTCAAACCCCACAAGGTATTCTCTTCATATTAATGTAGTTGTAGTAAGGAAGGTGAGCACATATAAAGTTGTGTGAATTTTGTATTAGATGGAAAGAAGGGTTGTAATATACATTCTATGAAGTATTGAACTAAAATTTCTTAAGACTGCTATTTTCATTTTGATATCCTTCAAACAATCGACTAACTAATATCGCATCCATAGTATGCATAACTAATTTTTGCTTGTAGAATTTATATGTGAAAGGATTGTGTTAGTTTCATATGCACACATTCAATGAGTGAAGTGAATGCACCCAACCATACTAGGCAACTTTGTAGTGCTAAATCTTATTTTCTTAAGTTTTCTTATTTTTTTCTTTTTTTATGTTTTGTATTGGATCATTAATGCTTGTATGATCTGAAATAAATTGGTAATTCATGGGATAGTACACAGGTTGAGGAACTCAATTTATTATATGCAACAAGTGAACAAAATTGTGTTGAAACAAATAGGACTGTCAATTGCTTAACAACTTGAACAAATTAGATTGTTATTTCAATTGAAAGCTTATACAAAATGGAGGACCTCTTTAAGAGGTGTATGGCTCTAATTTGATTACATGTCTTGAATATAGCTATTATATAGCTTTACAACAAGGAAAGAAAATTCTTAAAACTTACTAAAACTAGTAAATTGTTGTTTATGGTGAGATTATTTATAATTTAACAATCAATAATATTTCTTGTTTGAAAAGAACTAGTCATTTGTACTTTACAAGATTTCTAATTTAATGTTAACATAGTGAAAATACACTAGAAATGTATGGTTAATGTTTATATTTAGAACTATTATTTGTTAGATTACACTTGGTTAAACTGATATCATTTTTTTTTGCATGAAAGGTATTCCATAGTTAAGTTTTCAAATCCGCTTCAAAAAATTATAATATCTTTTAGTATTATTTTGATAATCTTGATTTTGGGGTTGTATAGTTATCTCTTTATTTCGTTGATAGGTTCTATTCATCTAAATAACCTTCACGATATTTGATCAATATTGTTTTTATATCATCATTTCTTACATGCCAAGTAAGTATTGGGAATAATCATTTTATTCTATTTTATTTTTCTTCTTGTTAATGTCATATCGTGATCCTTGTTCTCTTGATGAACATTGTCCGTAGAGTCAAACTGTTAAAGCCAAAAGTCAAAGGTTTTACCAATGAATTAAGATTATTTTACTTGCCAACTATTGTTTTGGGTAGTCTAGTGAGTTGAGTTGCAGAGAAAACTACTCATTCATGGTTAAACATTTTGCAATACTATTTTTGGGTTTTGTCCTCCATTCTCCCAACATTCTAGAACATTTTGAATTTTGAAATTTGGCTTAGTAGCATGAAATTTATGATCATTTAAAATCTGCTCTATTTTGTTGCAATTCAACTATTTGAATAGTTACTATTTTGATTTCATAGAATCTATTTGACTTCAATATTGTTTAGCATATGGTGGACCTTCACAGTGTTAATTCTTAGAGCTCATGTTCTATAGCATATTAGAAAGAGATAAACACATTTATAATGTATTCCTTATTGTCTCCATATTAATATATTTCATTATATGAGTATTATGTTTTATTTATTCAATTTGTAATATTCACAAATGGGTTTTGTCAAATCATTATAGAATTATTAAGAGTTGTCATTATGCTCATTTGTAGGATTAATAGCAAGGAAATATCTTTTAAGATATTATGCTCATGATAGATATTTAACAAATGCAAGCAATTTTAACTGATAATGACCCATGGAAGTCATTATCTTGACGCAAGTCATTAATCTTTCTAGGATATGAACATGGTAGAAAATATAAAATCTACTTAATACTTTGGTACTTTAGTATAGACCCATGGAATTATTTCAAATTTAAGGTTATTGTTTACACTAACCATGGATGCACTTTCTTTGATTACATTTAGATTGGTTTTAGTGATTGTAGCATTGAGGGACTCTTTTTTTCCTTGTGTACGAAGGGAACATGTATGATAAGTGCTTCTGGAGGTAAGGTATGGGCTGGTGGAGGTGGTGGCAGAGTTTCCATAAAGAGCTACAGTAGGAAAGAGAGTTTCAATATCTTTGTGCATGGTTAGTTTCTTGTCCTTTTCTGTTTTCAAGGAAAAAAAATTGTTACTTGAGAAAAAAAATTGAGTTGTTCTAATTGAAAATACTGAGTCTAATTGAAAATACTAACTTTGAGTCTTTTGGTTAAACATAAACTCATTCATCACAGATTATTGGCTATTATTTTCTAGGTTATCATATGGGTATATTTTATTATGTATCAAGTTAGCTTTGGAATGACAAATAAAGTATATCTATGCCCGTTTAAGAGTCTTTTACAAGCTAGATACATGGAACTTCTATATGATAGGCATCTTTGTACGTGAAGTGTAGTCTGTCTTTTTCCATTCACTCGGAGGGTTTTATATGAGACTTTCAAACTTAGTTTCTTGCAACACATTCAAAACCAGAGAATTCTAAAAAGAACAACTTTGATCCACTTGTGTGCATAATGGCATATATGATTCACAATCCAAGTCATCTCTTTTAGTTATTAGTTTTTAGATGCCCTAAAAATTGTTTCCTTTCCAAATTTTATAGGGAAAAAGTTACCTTGAGGGAAGTGGTATTTTTGTTTTATCAAGGCAGATTTAAATGATCTTTAGTTAAGCACAGAGCAACTCACCAACCTGTAAAAAAATGACACAAGAACTATGATAACCTCAGTATACAAAAGGCTCTAAATGATCTTATGTACATGTTTTTAATTTGATAACACAAGTTCTATAATTAATCCTTAGTTTTTATTGTCATTCTCAACTTTTTAACTTCTTATACATATTCTTAATCCTTCATTTTTTTTTTTTGAATGGTAAGCATCTAGTAGAATGTGAATGAATAGGTAATGATCTAATCATGAATATATTCATTAACTTAGTTATTGAACCTACCTCTTGCAATCTACATTTTCAGCAGCCACATTTGCAATAAATTGAATTCGTGCAACACGTAGTCTTTTTGTAAGCTGATTTGATAGTTTGGGAACATGAGTATAAACACAAGTTGTTTGTGTACTCTATATAACAAGATTTTAACTAGATTCTATTATTAAGAGAATATATTTTAGTGATATAAATGAGTAGCTTGTTGAAATTCACAAACATTTTGGATTCCAAAAATTATACGTGTTTCTTGTCCTAAGCCACCATGAATAGTTTTTCCTGATGTTTTCTTCCTTAATGAAAATAGATGTTTGTGAATGAAATATATTGCACCTTATTATGTGAGGACATGTATCTAGATGGGTACAAAATATGTCACAATGACTTTTACTATCGTGGGATCTTTGGATCATAAACCTCACAATCCAATTTTTAAATATAATATTTGACATTAGAGATTCCATCTATTTTTTAAACTAACTATTCTTCAGTTTTTGTCTCTTATTTGCTTTCTATCAAAGTACTGTATTTCTAATCTAGTAATAGTATATTTCTAAATTTATGCTTGTGAATGTCGTTTAGGAAGTGTTCTTGTTTAGTATTTACTTTTTTTGTTGTCAACATATGAAGTTATTTGTCCTTTATGATTATGTGGGGATTCTAACTTGGTTCACATGCTTTTTTTTTTGGACTAGGTGAACAAAACCAAGGCTATACAAAAAATGCAAGTGCCAACTGCAGTTTAATGTGTTTAGCATCCTTTCTTCTAGGTTTTTTTTTTTCAGTACTATGTTGTTCTATATTTTTCTTGTTTCTATTTTATGACATGGTAAATGGAAGTCTCTAGGACATCTTACATGGTGAGAAAATGATGTTATGTAGAAACATGATAGATTTATGAAATATGAGTCCAATCAATATTTCTACCATCTGATCAAAATAGATTGGGGAGAACTTAACAAACATTTTGAATTTTTGTGTAGGAACATCAAAGAAGATTAAATTAGATTGGGATACTCATCTAAAGATGGCCTATGGTGCTACAAAAGGATTATCATATCTTCATCGTGACTGTAACCAATGCATTGTTCACAGGGATGTAAAGATATCTAACATTCTTTTAGATGACAACTTTGAAGCACATTTGTCATAATTTGGCATTTCCAAGTGCATTTCCTCAGCCAAAACTCTCACCTCCACCTATGTTATGGTTACTATTGGTTATATTGACCTTGAATATGTAGGAACCTCATGGATTAATGAGAAACCTATTGTTTACAACTATGGTATTGTTCTTCTGGAGTTGTTGATAGGTAGGAAAGTTGTGGAAAATGAATCAAATTTACTTTAGTTGGTAGGATTCGTGATTGGTGATAAAGAAACTAGCAAGATATGAAGATGAAGAGGTAAATGATCAAATTTTTAAAGGGATAGTTCAATGGTAAGAGAAAAAATTAAGTAACAATTAGCATGGTCATAAGATGATAGTAATTAGAATGAGGGCAGCCTACAAATGATTGGAGCTTTATCACAATCATAGAATGAAAGTTCCTTTGCAAAGATGTATAATGTAATTATGCATTACAAGGATAAGAGACTATAGGCTATGATATAAAAGAATAGTCATGCACAAATGATAGTTAGAGGATCAACAAGCATTACAAGGGTAAGGGACTATAGGTTATGATATAAAAGAATAGCCATGTTCTTATTCTTTTGTAAGTTGTTGAACAACATAAAGGCAAGATTTTGGAGTAGATTTCATCTAGTTTCTTTCTCTCTCAACAATGTATTGTAATATTTCAAGTTCTTTCATGTTGAGACAAGAAATTGTAACTCCATTTTCAATCTTACACAGTTGTATGTAACATCTTTTTGATTAATAAAATAAGCTACTTTTACCTTATCATTGTTGTTTTACTGTGCAAATATTTTAGATAGTTGATAAGTGATCCTTTTGATTAATAAAATAAACTACCAAATGACGACAATTAAAAATGCACTAAATATACTACTAAATCATTGACTACATGACTAAATTAATGACTAAATATATGATTAAAGTAATGACTAGATTAATGACTAACTATATGACTAAAGTAATGACTAAATTAATGACTAAATATATGACTAAAGTAATGACTAAATTAATGACTATATATGACTAAAGTAATGACTAAATATATGACTAAATGGCTACCATGACTAAATAAATGGCCAGTTAACAACAATCAATGACTAAATTAATGACTAAATATATGACTAAATTAATGATTAAATATATGACTAAATAAATCACTACCATGAATAAATAAATGACCAGTTAACAACAATCAATGACTAAATTAATGACTAAATCAATGACCAAACCAATGACTAAATCAATGACTAGATAAATGATTAAAATAGTTTAGTCATAAATTTGGTCGCATTATAAATGACTGGCAATAAACTACTAGTGGTCACATGACCAAAATTAGTCATTTATATGCAATTTTTAGTAGTTTATTTAGTCATATATTGTTATTTTTGTATTAGTGATTACAAATAGAACCCAAAAATTTGGATGTAACATTTTCTATTATTTCACAATCAGACCAATTTCGTTTGCAGTTAGGCCACCGCTAGCTTCACTCAATGAAAGTGGCCCCTTATGTTGTTCATAAGTGTTTGAAATTTCCACATAGCAATGAAATATTTACCATACACCATAGTGGCTTTAATCCGTTATCTTCTAAGGGTAACTATCTTTAGAAACTTTTTTGGCTTGGACCTATAGAACCCATTACTCCTTGTAAAGACTTCTTTTTCATAGCCTATCAAAAGTTCAAAGCCAAATAGATAGCCAAGTTGTCTCTTCATAAAAAATCCACTTCCACTCCTCCCATCATAGATAAAATGATGCTCCGATCCAAACCTAAACATGAATAGGCAATGCAACTTCCTCAACAACCAAAAAAAAACACTTACCCTTCATCATCGAAACAACCTATAGAAAGTGACACCAATCCTGTCATGACTCCTCAAATTAAACAAGTGAACAAAGCTAAAGAGAAAGTGATTGACCCATCCTATTTGGTTTCTTTTATTCTTTCCCCTCCAAAAGAAAAGGAACCTATGATGGCTCAATGTTCTCTTACACCTCAGTTCAACTTCAAAACATAATTAAATGAAACTGTCATGCTAGGGAACGTAGGCGTCGTCGTCTTCTCCTTGCTCATCAATCTCGCATTGAAGAAAATAAAGAAAACCAACATTCACCATTGATAGAAGTAATAGATGACCACCGTCCTTGTCCTGACCCACCACAAGATAGTCTAGTGCAACCTTCACAACAAAATGAACTAATCTAATAGCCACAAATTTTGATACATCTTTCTTTAGAAATCACCCTTTTTCCTCCCATTGTTATCAATCTTGATGATGATGGTGATGATGTAGAGATCAAAAAATAGATGAAGAAGTGCATAATGGTATAAACTCTTTATTCTCATTTACCATGAGCTTAAATGAAAAATATTCTCAACCAATTGAAGAACCTAGTACATCTCCTCATTCAACACTTGCAATTATTCCTTTGGATATGTTAGAACTGTAAAATTTTGAATATTTTACAGTCAATTGGATTCATGAGTTTCCAAAATAAGTCCTCATCATAAGCATAAAATTCCTTCCTCATGGTGTCATGCTCATATTTTTTCATATGATCCATTAGAATTCATCTAGTCCTTGATATTTCATTGTATTACCCATATCAGCAAGACAGGGTGAAGGTCTCCCCGACCTATATTTTTCACTAATGTATACTTGTTACAGATTATCGACAGGACACATCTTTTGTTTTGGTGACAGAAAGATCATATCGGCAAGATAATTCTATCGGGATGAGTCATAGTGAACTCATATATGTCTCACCGACCAACTCCTGGAATGATGTATCGGCCAAACAAAAGACTATCAGAGTAATGTCTTACCGGAAGCATTGGGTCTTGCTGATAAAGCGCAAAAGGATTCCATCAGATGGCTATCGGGAGGAAGCTATGTAGTCTTGCCGACTCAAATGTCACACTGATAAAGATATGCATCAGCAAGAGAAAGGGTCATCGTCATGAGTTTCATCAAAATTTTAAAGTTACACTAATAGAATACTTCAGGGAGAGTCTCATCGAATAGAGTAATCTGGAGCAATGGGTTCGGCGAGACATTTGGCATTGGTATGAGTCTTTTTGAAGATTCATAGTCTTGCTGATGAAATTTATTTCATCGGTAAGATTAATTTCATTGGAAAAAGGGTGGTTATGTCTCAGTGACAAGAATGCACCACGGGCTATTTCGGTAAGACTAAAGTGTATCAGAGTATGGTCTTGGCGAGTGCATTAGGTCTCGTCGACAAAACACAAAAAAATTATATCAGTGTGAGGTTATATAGTCTTGCAGATCTAAATGTCACACTGACTTATTGCTTCATCGGTGAGAGAATGATATTGTCACAGTGACAAAAAGTGAACTTAAGGAGATTTCTCAGTGAGACACAAGGTGATCTATGAGACGTCTCCCCGACTCCATGGGTCACAGTGAAACAAAAGGATCAAAGGGATATTTGTCAATAGGACTTTGGACTTCGGCATAACTACAAGGTGTCACGGTGAATATTTGGCAGTATTAACAAAGGCCCGAATACTATTGCTTGTCGACATGGAATGTGAAGCGATATGTCTTTTCAGATGCAAATGTATAAATGTTCATTTCTGATTGTATATGGGAATAACAATTGGATTAGACAGTAGGTAGATTAGAGATGGATACAGTAGAATAAAATTTTCAAAACATAGACTATGATGTATGATTTCAAATGGAGATATCAATGAAAATTAGTTCATATAGCGGTTCATTTCTAGTGTCAATTGTCTATTGTGCTTATTGAAAGTATTACTAAAATTGTCTCCAGGGTTGGCATTTTCTGGTTATTTAAATTGGTATAACAAGTTTATATTCAGTTTAT
Source organism: Sequoia sempervirens (assembly GCA_007258455.2). Lineage (NCBI taxonomy): Eukaryota > Viridiplantae > Streptophyta > Pinopsida > Cupressales > Cupressaceae > Sequoia > Sequoia sempervirens. Next base: position 122,133,926 of record VDFB02256132.1, read on the forward strand.
CAGTGCACATTTGTTGTATCTTTGTGGTTAATTAACTGGTTCTTTCTAGGAGAGACTAAATCCTTTTGATTAATCACAGTAATCAGGGAAATTCATCTGGATCATTAAGAAGAGCTTAGTAATCACAGTCTTGCATGTTTATACAAGTTATAAACAAAACATATGCCAAACAATTTGAGTGTTCTCCAGAAATAAGTTTCCCATTTCTTTTTCATTTGACTCTGCATACCCAATAAGGCACTAGTCTCTACATTTCACCATTTAGATTCATTCATTTTCTTTACATCTGTTAACTAAACATATTAGGATTTAGTCTTGAATATTGGTATACAATTTATACCAAATTTAGTTTTATTTGTCCACTCCCATCTACCATTGTGGGCAAAACATTTCAAGAAAGATAAGCACATTAAGTCTGCTTCATTCATATAGGTACACCCACCTAGGTCTAGTAGCACCTGAAGAGTAGAAGGTCTAAAACATTTGACCATGTCTGTTACCCTAAAATGTACCAAGAGATTGGCAGCCTCTTGAGGTTTTTCACCTATATTTTTGAGAGCTAACAAATTGGCGACTCTGCTGGGGATTAACTCAGAATCCACACCTTAATCATAGAGTTGGAAACTTTAAATAGACTCCCCTGGGAATAACAAGTAACAATATTTTATCACTTTCAAGAAAGTGAGTGGCGACTCTAATAAAAACATTGCAACATTAATGGAAGTAGATCTCAATATAGGGGAGGCTATACTGGGGTTCCTGCTGGCAGTAGTAAATGGACACACAAGGATGATAGGGTTGATAAGGGTAAAAGGATAAGTGAGGACATGTGCATGATGAACAAAGAAAAATCATCAATAACTCATGGTGAAACATATGACCGTTATGATACATGGAGAGATAATTCGAGTTTAGAACCTTGTACCCCAGAAGATCAAAGAAATCACTTTTACGATCCTCAGAAATAGGCAGAATGGCATGCTAAATTTGAAGCTGAGGAAATCAGAATTCAACATGAATATGATAAAAAAATGGAAGGTAATCAGAATGGACCCACTGATCATGAAAATCCTCAAGATGATTATTACTCTTTAACTTATGAAGAAGTAAAAGCACGGTTTGAATCTCAAAGAAAGGAAAGAGAAGAACAGGAGAAACCCCAGATGATACAATCATTGAGAGAATTCAAATTACAGAAAGCTCATAACATTACTCAGATAGCTGGTTTCCCAAAATATGTACCACCTCATAAACAGGGTAATCACGGTGCAGGGCCTTATGATCCACCAAGGGTATCTCACCATCAAGTAGGGAATCAATACAAATAGCCAAATCATCCACCCCATATTCCCACACAATATAAAAATGTTCAGCCACCTCATGGTCAACATTATATGCCACATCATAATACACAGTATAATAACCCAATGTATCAATATCCACCTAACCCTCCCCCTCACCAGTATACGACAATGATCAGACAGTTTGATTTAGCAGGATTTCAATTATACCCTTACACTATATGGTAGTTGGAGAGGTCTAGTGCCTACGTTTATAGGGAGTAGTGCAATTTCGGCTGAAGACCATTTAAGGAGTTTCAATGCCTTCATTCAGGATTTGGATGTACCTTATGAAGATTTACATATGAGGCTATTCATGATGTCGCTTATTGAAGAAGCTAGGGATTGGTTCAATAGCCTAACAACAACCTCTATTGATTCTCTCCAAATATTTCAGGACCGATTCCTCGAGCAATATGGGAATCAAAGTGCACCTGATGCTGCTCTTCATGAATTGATGCGAATTCAGAAAAATCAGAATGACTCAATTTATGATTTCAACTGAAGATTCAATAAACTGCAGAATAAAATACCTTCTGGATCAAAATTTCCAGACTCTGTGGCATTGAGTGTTTATTTGAATGCGTTCGATCCTAAAACAGCGTATGAACTGAGAAATAGGCTCCCAAGAGACTTGGCTGAAGCCTAGAAGACAACATTAAAAATTGAAAACAATAGGAGGGCTGCTATGATAATTGATAAAAGAGACAATCATAGGACTCCTCAACAAACCAATAATTATCAATACAAACAGGAGAACACATACATAAATGAAAGGCCTAGGTTACATGACATGCCCTATAATACAAATTGGAAAAATGGAAAACCTATAATAGATAGGCCTAGAAACAAAGAGACTCCTGATCCATTAAGGAAGAAGGGAACATATATGGTGAATAGCAATTATTTTTGTGAAATTTTTGATAAGCCACATTCCCCAGATTATTGTGTTGTAGCCCAAAGAATGCAAGAAGAAGGATTATTAATGGGAAATGGTGGAGAAGATCACACAGTGTATTTGACTTTAGATACTTTTCACCGTGTTGATGAGAGGTACTCATCTTCAGAGGAAGATGGATATGAGTATGATGTTTCAAATCAGAAGTATAATGTCCACATGGTTGAACAACAAATCCTTTCTAATTTTGAGGAATATTATGCAGAGCAACATTCTGATGAGATGCCTACTCAGGGCAGCATGAGGAAATTCACTGAAGAGGAGATAGAGAGATTAACTATTGTTGCAGTTGAAGAAGCAAAGAGTAAGTACTAGTTGAGAAATAGGATAGTAAATGAGAAGGAAGGTGTCCCTAGGGGAATCTTTATGAAGGATCAAAAAGTGACACAAGGAGCTTCGAAGAAAATAGAAAACAAACAAAATGATAAAAGCGAACAAAATCCTGTTCAAAAGGAGGAAGTAAAGGAATTACATAAAGAAATACAAAAGACTAATCAGCCAAGTAAAAGAGAAAAAGAAGAGAACAAAGGAGAAACATCATAACAAAAGAAAATGATTAAGGTAGAAGGTTCTTCTTTTGACTTCACTCAGGCTTTATCTCAGGTAAAGATGTTTGTTCCACTACTTGAGATGATGAAAATTAAGGAATACAGAGACAGTGTTGTTCAATTAATAACAAATGGAAATGAAAAACATATAAATTTTGAAAGTAAGATGGCTACTAAAAATAAGCAAGAGAAAGTAAATATCCCAGAAGTGTGCCTTAGTAATTCGGTGTTAAATCCCCCACCAGTTGATCCTTTTTCATTACATTACTAATAAATAACAAATTGTTGAGGAATTGCATGATAGACTATGGCGCTGCCATGAATATTATGCCAGTAGGAGTTATGAAACAGCTTGGTATGTGGGTGGATACTACTGGAGGGAAGTGCTATGCAATGGATAACATACCTGTTCCTGTGGTGGGTATAATGAAAGATGTTGAAATCAAGTTAGCTGCTTATCCTCAGGTGGCATACAATATTGATATAACAGTAATTGACACCCCTCCTCAATTTGGGATGCTTTTATCAAGACAGTGGACAGCAGCGGTTGGTGGAAATGTCTAGTTTGATTTATCTTATGCAACAATTCTAGTGAATGGTCAAGAAGTGAAGTTGTATAGAGATCCAAGGATGAGCCAGGTTGTTGATTGTGTACCACAAGATCAAATCAATTATTTTTTTGATGTTGATCTTAGGAGTTAAGATAGAGCCAACCCAGGCAAAATTAATCAATGCTGACCCAATTGAAAAGCATGTGGCACAAAATTGCAATGGTGTATGGAAAATGTACTTCGATGGAGCATGCAACCAAGAAGGTAATGCAACAGGGATAGTATTTGTTTCACCTAAAGGCGTTACATTTAAGTATTCATTTTTGTTAACATTTGAATGTACAAACAATGTGGCAGAATATGAAACTTTATTAACAGGTTTGAATATAGCTATGAAACATAAAATCAAGTTGCTGGCTATTTTAGGGGATTCTGAGTTAGTGGCTTCACAGGTTTAGTCAAAATATGGAGCAAAACATAAGAGACTGAAACAATATAGTAATGATGTATGGGACACAATTAAGTTGTTTGATGCCTTCTCAATTGAGTGGATTGATAGGTTAAAGAACATAATGGCAGATTTTTTAGCAAATGTGGCACTAAAAAGAGATGACATTACATTGGTTGGAGTGCCACAAATTTAGTTCAAGACAAGACCTGCAGTCCCTGATAACATATATAGTTGGCATGTCTTTAATGATGATACTGACCTTTTGAAATTCCTCTACTGTATAGATCAATATGAAGCCCAAGAGATTGATTTCAACACTTTTGTTGAAGAAGTGGATGGGAAGCAAATAGTATTTGGGAAGGAGATCTTACAACTTAAAACAAATAAGCTTCCTTAGGGTTTAGTGGCATTGGAGAGGGTGTATGATGGAAATGATCGATCCCTCATAAAGCAAGCACCAGTAAATAGGGAGGATATTGAAGAGATTAACTTGGGGACTGAGATGACACCAAGAAAGGTGTACATAGGGAGGAAGATAAGCCCTACAATTAGAATAATGTTGATAGAGTTGCTAAGAAAATATAAACATGTGTTTGCTTGGTCTTATGAAGATTTAAAAGCATACAGGGAAGATTTGTTTTAGCATGAAATACCATTGAAGCCAAATGCTAAGCCATTCAGACAAAAGCAAAGACCCATAAATCTAACATTGGAGCCTAAAATGTAGGAAGAATTGGCAAAGCTCAAAGATGGGGGAATCATTAAACCAATCAGGCATTCAGCATGGGTCTCAAACCTTGTCCCTGTGAGAAAGAAAAATGGAGATATCAGGCTATGTGTAGATTTTATAAATCTAAACATGGCATCCCTCAAAGATAATTATCCTCTACCCAATATGGAGGCTATATTGCATAAGGTAACACGGTGCAAACTGTTGTCTATGATGGATGGGTTTTCAGGATATAACCACGTCAAGGTCAAGGAATATGAGCAATATAAGACAACATTTACAACTCCTTGGGGGACATATGTTTACATGAGAATGCCATTTGTTCTTACAAACACAGGAGCAACCTTCCAAAGAGCTATGGATGTAGCATTTGTAGATTTAATTAATGCTATCATGGTGGTGTATTAGGATGACCTAACTACTTTTTCAAAGAAAGTTGAGGATCATGTTCAACATTTGGAAAAGGTATTTATTAAAGCCTTAGAATATGGTATCAGTTTGAACCCTAAGAAGTGTCATTTTGCAATCACAGAGGGTAAACTCTTGGGACATATTGTTTCAAAAGAAGGGATTAAGATAGATCCTGAGAGGGTTGAGGCCATTAATAAAGTTCTTGTCCCTAAAACTGTTAAGGCTATACAATCATTCTTTGGATAGATTAATTTTGTTAGGAGATTTGTTTCTAACTTTGCTGAGATCATTAAACCCATATCAAAGATGTTGAAGAAAGGACAAAATGTAGAGTGGACTACATAAGCCTTGGAAGCTTTTATATCCATAAAAAGGGCCATCAAGGAAGCTCATGTCCTTAAGTCTCCGGATTTTGCAAAACCTTTTCAGATATTTTCATTCACTTCAATGCACACCATTGTTGTTGTTATGTTATAGAAGAATGAGGATGGTTATGAACAACTTGTGTCTTTATTTAGTAAGTCATTACAGGGGTCTGAATTAAAGTATGATATAATGGAAAAATAAGCATTTGTATTAGTGAAAGCTACAAAAGCTTTCAGGACATATCCTGTTGGAGCAAAGGTGGTTGCTTACATCCCTCATGCAGTTGTCAAAGATATTCTGACACAATCTAAAGTAACAGGAAAAAGATGCAGATGGATTAACAAAATCCAAGAGTTTGACATGAAGATACAAATTACTAAACTGGTAAGAGGTCAGGGCTTGGCCAAGTTGATGGCAGAAGCAAATATTGAAGCAAACCAAATTTGCAATGTAGAAGAAGAGACTGCAATTGTAAGCATTGAGCATACTCCATGATATGCAGATATCATGCATTACCTTAAATACATAAAGTGTCCAGAGGGATTGAGTGATAGCCAAAAAAGAACTCTGAAGTTACAGGTGTCTAAGTATGTTTTCATGAATGGAGATCTATTTTGGAAGAACAGGGATGGTATATTGTTGTTATGTCTAGACGAATCACAAGCCAGGCATGTCTTAAGTGAAATGCATGAAGGGGTTTTTGGAGGAAATTAATCAGCAAAGACAACTACGCATAAAATTCTCAAGGCAGGTTACTACTTGCCAAAGGTTTTTAATGACTCTTTTACATATGTAAGAAAATGTGAAGCCTGCTAAAAATTCTCTAGAAAACTGAAGTATCAGGGAGCTTTGCCACTTTGACCCTTGCAGGCTGATGCCCCTTTTCATCAATGGGGAGTTGATTTCATTGGTGAGATACAAGAAAAATCAAGTGGTGGACATAGGTGGATACTGGTGGCCACTGATTATTTTACCAATTGGGTTGAAGCAATCACAACTAAACAGGCTACAAGTAGAGTTGTGACAAATTTTTTGATGGACAACATCATTACCAGATTTGGTACACTGATAAGATTGATCACTAACAATGGGATGTGTTTCAGATCAGATGAATTCATAAATTTTTGTAGCACATATGGCATTACCATTTCTTACGCAGCCCCTTACCATCCATAGGCTAATGGTCAAGTAGAGTCTAGCAATAAGAGTCTTCTGAAGATGATAAGGAGGATGTTAGGTCAGAACTAGAAGGCTTGGGATTCAAAATTGAAATTGGCTGTTTGGGCTGACAAAATCACTGTTAAAAAGGAAATTGGAAAATCTCCATTTGAATTGGTGTATGGAACACAAGCCAGGATGCCTTTGTAGAATTTGTTACTAGTCTACAAGTTTTTCCTTCAGGAAGATTTGGATATTCCAGAACCTATGGAGGAGAGAATCGAGCAACTAGGTGAACTTGATGAAATAAGGAGAGTTGCCCAAAATCAAAAAATAAAGTTACAGACAAATATGAAGTATCTATTTGATAAAAAGGAAAAAGATAGAAAATTTGAGGAAAGTGATTTGGTACTGATGTGGAATGCAAGGTGTCAGGAGAAGGGCAAGCATGGGAAATTTGAAGCCTTGTGGCTGGGACCTTTTGTGGTTGTTGGAAAAAGAGGTGAAGATTCGTACTATCTACAAAATATGGCTAGTGAAGGTCAGGAGTTTCCTGTACATGGGCAATTTTTGAAGCATTTTTTCTCTTGAACAATACAGAGGATTAAGGGTTGCTAGTGCATGGAAAATCCTTGATAATCCTCTCAAAATTCTATCTTCCATGCACAATAGTTTAGGAAATAAAAGGAATAGGACTTGCCAATACATGGACAATCCTGATTTTCCTTCCTTCAAAATAAATTTTTCCATGTACAGTAGTGTAGGGTCACATTCATTTCCATTCATTCCATTTTTCTCATTGATTTATCATCTTGTGTCTGGTCTTCTCACCAAAAAATATGGATCCTTGCAATGATCTCAATATCATTCATCCCCAGACAGAGCCACTATTAGAACTGTAAAATTTTGAATATTTTACAGTCAATTATGTTCATGAGTTTTCAAAATAGGTCCTCATCATAAGCATAAAATTCCTTCCTCATGGTGTCATGCTCATATTTTGTCATATGATCCATTATAATTCATCTAGTCCTTGATATTTCATTGTATTACCCATATCGGTAAGACAGGGTGAAGGTCTCCCCGACCTATATTTTTCACTAATGTATACTTGTTGCAGATTATCGGTAGGACACATCTTTTGTTTCGGCGATAGAAAGATCATATCCGCAAGAGAATTCTATTAGGATGAGTCATAGTGAACTCCTATATGTCTCACTGAACAGCTCGTGGAATGATGTATCAGCCAAACAAAAGACTATCGGAGTAATGTCTTACCAGAAGCATCGGGTCTTGCCGATAAAGCGCAAAAGGATTCCATCAGATGGCTATCGGTAGGAAGCTACGTAGTCTTGCCAACTCAAATGTCACACTGATAAAGATATGCATTGGCAAGAGAAAGGGTCATTGACATGAGTTTCACTGAAATTTTAAAGTTACACCAATAGAATACTTCAGGGAGAGTCTCATCAAATAGAGTAATCTAGAGGAATGAGTTCGGCGAGATATTTGGCATTGGTATGAGTCTTTTCGAAGATTCATAGTCTTGCCGATGAAATTTATTTCATTGGTAAGATTAATTTCATTGGCGAAAGGGTGGTTATGTCTCAGCAACAATAATGCACCATGGGGTATTTCAATAAGACTAAAGTGTATCGGAGTATGGTCTTGGCGAGAGCATTAGGTCTCACCAACAACAAAAAAAGATTCTATCAGTGTGAGGTTATATAGTCTTGCAGATCTGAATGTCACGCTGACTTACTACTTCATCGGTGAGAGAATGATATTGTCACGGTGACAAAAAGTGAACTTAAGGAGATTTCTCAGTGAGACACAAGGTGATCTATGAGATGTCTTCCCGAATCCATGGGTCACAGTGAAACAAAAGGATCAAAGGGATATTTGTCGATAGGACTTTGGACTTCGGCATAACTACAAGGTGTCACGGTGAATATTTGGCGAGTATTAACAAAGGCCCGAATACTGTTGCTTGCCGACATGGAATGCAAAGCGATGTGTCTTTTCAGATGCAAATGTATAAATGTTCATTTATGATTGTAAATGGGAATAATAATTGGATTAGACAGTAGGTAGATGAGAGATGGATATAGTAGAATAAAATTTTCAGAACATAGACTATGATGTATGATTTCAAATGGAGATATCAATGAAAATCAGTTCATATGGCAGTTCATTTCTGGTGTCAATTTTCTATTGTGCTTATTGAAAGTATTACTAAAATTGTCTCCAGGGTTGGCATTTTCTAGTTATTTAAATTGGTATAACAAATTTATATTCAGTTTATTAGTGCACATTTGTTGTATCTATGTGGTTAATTAATTGGTTCTTTCTAGGAGAGACTAAATCCTTTTGATTAATCATAGTAATCAGGGAAATTCATCTGGATCATTAAGAAGAGCTTAGTAATCACAGTCTTGCATGTTTATACAAGTTATAAACAAAACATATGCCAAACAATTTGAGTGTTCTCTAGAAATAAGTTTCCCGTTTCTTTTTCATTTGACTCCACATACCCAATAAGGCACTAGTCTCTACATTTCACCATTTAGATTCATTCATTTTCTTTACATCTGTCAACTGAACATATTAGGATTTAGTCTTGAATATTGGTATACAATTTATACCAAATTTAGTTTTATTTGTCCACTCCCATCTGCCATTGTGGGCAAAACATTTCAAGAAAGATAAGCACATTAAGTCTGCTTCATTCATATAGGTACACCTGCCTAGGTCTAGCAACACCTGAAGAGTAGAAGGTCTAAAACATCTGACCTTGTCTATTACCCTAAAACGTACCAAGAGATTGGTAGCCTCTTGAGGTTTTCCGCCTGTGTTTTTGAGAGCTAACAGGATAGTCAACCGCCCTCACAATACACCGAACATGATTGGGAGGTGGATGAATTGTTAGATGGTTGACTTGCATTCACCTTCCTATCCTTTTGAATTTTTCTTTTATTTGATCTTTCTTTTGCAATTTTATATGTGTATTGTGCTCCCCCGTAACATACGTTTGATGTTCCCTTGTTGGAAATACAAGGGTAGACAACTAAGAGGGGGGGGTGAATCAATTGTCATAGAAATTCAAAACTTATTCAACTTATTAACCTTATTTTCCAATGTAATTATTAGCCATGAAAACATAAATCAACACATCAGAAACACACATAACACCAAGATTTTTTATGTGGAAACCCTGTTAGGGGAAAAACCGCAGTGGAGGTTAGTCCACAAGATTATACCGTGTTAAAACTATAATGAAAATGAAATATGGGGAATGCACATGCATTCAGGAAAATTTCCTAGAGATCACTACTCAATTACAAAGGAAGACACACTATCTTACAAAGAGATTTGGATTAAAGCCATCTAAATTTTGAATTGAGAAAATAGTATCTGCTAATACCTGATTACAATTCCAATTAAGCACATGAACACCTCTTCACTCTTCTTCACTCTTCTTCACACTTCTTCACAATTCTTCACTCTGCTCTTCCTTCAAATGATTTAGAAAATTATTCATGCACAAACACATAAGCACACCTTTTTCACACTTAAATTTGAATAAACAATCTCTCTTATATATCCACAACATGAAATTTCATCGCTACAAGTCAGCCACAAAGAAATAATAAAATGAATATAAACCGTCGGCCAAAAACATTAAAGATTATCAATGTGAATCAACCAAGGTCAGCCACAACTTAGTGAGGATAAAAATCAACATCTCCAGCATGAAGACACTTCAATTAATTTCTCCTTGAAGATCCATAACACACTACAAAAACTATGTCGGCCAAGAACAAGAAAAAAATGAACACACAAGACAAAATCACCAACCACGATCACAACGATCAATGCAGATGTACAACAAAGATAGAGAATGATCTAGAAACATCCACAAGCATCAAAACTCATAAGAGAAGCATCTGAAGTAATTTAACTAACTAAAATAGCATCATCTTCAATCAAGAACACCAACTGAAGAAACATAAAAAATGTCTGAATGGAAATCTTCATAACTCGATCAAATCTTCATGCAGATCTCTAAAACTTGACATGGATAAATTAGATACACTCATGAAAAAAACCTTTTAGTCCACATTTTCTCATCAACAATGTACAGAAATAACTACCATACTAAACTTGAACACTTCACCACTGACAACCCAAAACTCATTTATTATAATTTTCTCAATATCCTCAACATATACAGCTTCAAATACATTTATGCTAATAGTGTCGAAATCAATGATAACCACATATCATCAATACAACCACAACATCCAACAATCTCCCCCTTTGGAATTGATGGCAACACATGATGTGAAAAACACCATCAACACAACTAACTCCTACTTAGGTTTTGACTCATCTTCTCCTCAACACTTTGACATAATTTTTCTCACCATAAGGCTCTTCTCCTCAGATAGTCACCAGCTTTTCACATGACTCTTCTCCCCCTTTGACATCAATGAAAAATTTCTCTAAGCTCTGAACCACATATATGAATTTCTAAATATTTGTCTACTCCCCCTGAGTAGTAGCCACCACAAAATCAATCTGAGACAAGATATGACTTTGAAATGCATGAACTGATGCAATGCAATGCATCCTTAGTTCTGATTAGGAGGTGTAATCACCCCTAACTTCCCTCTGAGATACTCAAAAGTATCCTTAGGTAACAGCTTGGTAAAGATGTCTACAATCTACTCCTTAGTAGGCACATACTCCAATCTGACTTCCTTTTCACTTACCTCTCCCTCAAAAAGTGAAACTTGATAGATATATACTTTATTTTTTAATACAACACCAGATTCTTGGAAATGTTAATAGCACTTGAGTTATCACAAAATATAGCAATAGGCTCATCATATATAATTATGATATCCTTCAACATTTGTTTCATCCACAGGACTTGAGTACAATTATTAGCAGTAGCAATGTATTTGGTCTCTACAGTAGACAAGGAAATGACATTCTACTTCTTGCTTAACCATGAAATTAGCTTCTTACCCAAGAAAAATTTTCCACCACTAGTACTTTTTTGTCATTCACATCTCCTACCCAGTCAGCATCAGTAAAGACACTCAAAGTAAGATCATCATCTTTAGGATACCATAGGCCAAGATCAATAGTTCCCTTCAAGTATCTAAAAAATTCTCTTCACAACAGTCACATGAGATTCTTTTGTGTTAGCTTGAAATCTTGCAACAATACATACAACATTCATGATATCCGACCTAGTTTGAGTTAAGTACAATAATCCACCAATCATTGATTTGTATCTTGTTTGATTTTCTTTCGGAGAATCATCCTTTGTTGTCAACTTGCATCTAGTCACCATGGGTATACCAACTAGCTTTGAATCCTACATATCGAACTTCTTCAACAATTCCTTCACATACTTGGATTGAGATATGAAAATCCCTTTATTTAACTGAGTAATTTGCAATCCCAAAATGAATTTCATCTCACCAATCATAGACATCTCAAATTCATTCTGCATCTCATTAGAAAACTTCATGCACAAAGCATCATCTCCTCTAAAAATAATATCATCAACAAAGACTTCAACAATCAAATCTTTATCATCATTCTTGAAATACAAATTACTATCAACAGTACCTTTGTTAAATCCAAGCTTCAGCAAATACTTGTTCAATTTTTCATACCATGCTCTAGGGGCTTGCTTGAGTCCATACAATTCTTTCTTCAACCGACACACCATATCTTCTTTATTAGTCAACTGGAATCCATTAGGTTGCTCAACATACACTTCTTCTTCCAATTCACCATTTAGAAAAGTTGATTTTAGATCCATTTGATAAAATTTGTAGTTCTTGTGAGCAGCATAGGCAAGAAATAATCTTATAGCTTTAATTCTAGCAATAGGGGAAAAGGTCTCTTCAAAATCAATTCCTTCCATTTGTGAATATAATTTACATACCAGTCTTTCTTTATTTCTAACCACTTCACCTTGCTCATTCAGTTTGTTTCTAAAGAACCATTTGGTTCCAATCACATTCTTATCATTAGGTTTGGGAACAAGAATCCATTTATCATTCTTTTCAATCTATTTTAACTCTTCTTTCATTGCTTCAATCTAATTCTCAGCTTTACATGCTTCATTCACACTAGTAGGCTCAATTTTTGAAATCAAGCAATACTCTTTTGCAATATTTCTCCTAGTCTAGACAAATTTGTTCTTATCACCTATAATCTGATCTTCTGAATGATTCAATCTTACATACCTTAGAGTCTTCTTAGGATTTTCTTCAACTTCAGGATCTTCTGATCTTTCTTCTACTCTTTCACAAGTTTCTCCCTCTTCTTCATTTTCTTGATTTATTGTATTGATTTTCACTTGATTTTTAGTCTGAACTTGCTTTCCTTTTTTTGTACTATCATCTTGATCATTAGATTCATATCCGCATGTTTTGGATAGTGTACCAAAGTCTTCATCAACATTAACATTTTCACTTTCAACCATTTTCTTCAATCTTTTATTGTAAAACTTGTAGGCCTTACTTTTAGTAGCAGAACCCAGAAAGATACCTTCATCACTCCTAGCATCAAACTTTCCTATGTCTTCATCTCTCTTAATATAAAATCTGCTTCAAAATATCTTGAAGTATTTAACAGTAGGATTTTGACCAATCCATAGCTCAAAAGGGGTCTTACTAGTATCACCTTTGATTTGTACCCGGTTGAGTGTGTACATAGAGGTACTCACAACTTCTCTCCAATAGATATGAGGAAAATTTCCTTCCAACATCATAGTTCTAGCAACATCTTCAATTGTTTTGTTCTTCCTTTCCACAACTCCATTTTGTTGAAGGGTCTGTAGTGCAAATAATTGTCTCTTTATTCCATGTTCTTCACAAAAAGTAGTAAATTCACCGAAAGTGAGTTCACCACCTCTATCTAATCTCAGACATTTAATCTTCAAACTTGTCTCTATCTCAACCATAGCTTTAAATATCTTGAACTTTTTCAATGTTTTAGATTTCCTTGTTAAGAAAGTAACCCATACCATTCTAGAATAATTATCAATGAGTAACATGAAATACCTGTAACCTTGTAAACTTCTGACCTTAGAGGGACCACACATATTAGTATGTGCAAGCTCTAACAAATCATTTGAACAATGATTTTTACTCCTAAATGAAATCCTAGTTTTCTTTCCCAGTTGACATTCCTTGCATATTGCATTGGAAGGTTTCACCAACTTAGGTAGATCTCTCACAACCTTAGTGGAACTTATCATGACAATATTATCAAATTTAACATGACACAACTTCCTATGCCATAACCAACTTTCATCAACTTGAGAAATCAATCAACTTTTACTAGTAGCACTCAAGTGAAAGATATTACCTTTTGTTTTTGTACCTGATGCAATTTCATTTCTGAAACTCAATATTTTGCACTTTCCATCCTTTAACTAAAGATTGTATCCTTTATCAACCATTTTACCAACACTCAAAATATTTTTCTTCAAGCCTTCCACATACAAAACATCATCAGTATTATGCTTACCATCAAGAGAAATACAACCTCTTCCATGAATCACACCAGCTGTATTATCACCAAATCTCACAACACCACCATTATACTTTTCCAAGCTTACAAACTTACTTTTGTCTCCTATCATATGATGTTAAAATCCTATTGGCAGAACAAGGACACACAACTCAAATGGGGGGTGAATTAGTCGTGAGGAAAACTTAAACTTTTCTTACTTAACTTAACTTAATCTCAAATTTGATGAATAAGAAATTAACCACAAACAATTAACACATCAGTGAGACAGATAACACCGATATTTTTACATGGAAACCCTATTAAGGTAAAAAATATGGTGTATGTTAGTCCACAAGACTATACCCTATTAAAATTATAATGAGAAATAATAAGGTAAATGCCATTCAGCCACACTGCTAAGAGCTCACTACTCAAATACAAAAGAGGACTCGTTGTCCAACAATACAAAAATATGGATTAGATCCATAGAGTATGAACTGAAATAATAGCTTCTAGAAAAGCTTGATTACAGTTCCACTTAAGCACAAACACCTTTCTTCACTCTTCTTTCAATCTTCTTCACACTTTGCTCTGCCATCGAATGATCAAAACTTAGTTGGCTAGGAAAATAAAACATATTTTCAATGTCAGCCCAGTTTTACAAATTAATTTTTAATGCGTATCCACCAAGATCGGCCACAACATAGCGGAGACCCAAATTGGAATCTCCAACACAAAAAGGCTTTAATTAAATTCACCACGAAGATCCACAACATGCTATCACCAACATGTCGGCCAGGGACATGAAAAACCAAACATGTGCAGGAAAAGATCTTCAACCACAAGCTCTCTAAATAATGTGGATGTACCACAAAGATAGAGAATGATCTAGGGACATTTTAGAACACCAAGAAACAATAAAGAAGCATCCACAACAATTGAGATTAACAGAATTACACAAACTTCATTTAGGAACACTGTCAGACCACAACACAATCAAAACTTCACACGGACCTCTGAAACTTCTGGTAGATGATCTAGAAACACTCAACAATAAACCCTTTAATCCACACTAGCTAATCTTCAATGTAAAGAAAAAAATTTCTTCTTGACCTGCACAGTTCCATATCAATGACAACCACATATCAGAAACCATATCCTCAACATCCAACAATCCCCCCTTTACATTGATGGCAACACATGATGTGAAAAATACCATCAACCCAACATACTAACTCTTCTTCTCAATTGTGCTTCTCCCCGCAAGGCTCTTCTCCTTAGAAATATTTTTCACATTGCACTTCTCCCCCTTAGACATCAATGGCAAAGGTAACCATCACCTTTCCAAATAAACGCTTTGAGCCACATATCTGCATATCTGACTAATCCCCCTGAGTAGCAGCCATTAAAACATCAATCCATATCATAATGTAGTAATATAGCTCATGGATTGATGCAAGTAAATGCATCTTTAGTTCTTATCTGGAGGGATAATCACCCCTATCATTCCTCTAAGATACTCAAAAGTATCCTTCAACAATGGCTTGGTAAATATATCTGCAATGTGTTCTTTGGTAGACACATATTCCAATTTGATTTCTTTCTCATTCACTTTCTCCGTCAAGAAATGAAACTTGATTGATATATGTTTAGTCTTGGAATGTAGTACCAGATTCTTTGAAATATTTATTGCACTTGAATTGTCACAGTATATGGCAATAGGTTCTTCATATGCCACCTTGATATCATTCAAAATCTGTTTCATCCATATCACTTGAGTATAGTTATTTGCTGCATCAATGTATTCTACTTTAGTAGTAGATAGAGAAATGGAATTCTTCTTTTTGCTCAACCAGGACACCAAATTCTTCCCTAGGAAGAAAGCACCACCACTAGTACTTTACCTATCATCAACATCTCCATCCCAATCTACATTAGTATATGTACTCAAAGTGAGATCATCATCCTTTGGATACCAAAGTCCAAAGTCAACTGTTCCTTTCAGATATTTGAAGATTCTCTTGACAATAGTCGCATGTGATTCTTTTGGATCAACCTAAAATCTAGCAACCATACATACAACATTCATAATGTTTGGTCTAGTCTGAGTTAAATAGAGCAATCCACCAATCATTGACCTGTATCTAGTTTGATTCGCCTTAGGAGAATCATCATTTTGTGTCAACTTACATCCGGTTACCATGGGAGTACCAACAGGTTTTGAATCATCCATTCCAAACTTCTTCAACAATTCTCACATATTTGGACTGAGATATGAAAATTCCTTTGTCTAGCTGAGTAACTTGCAATCCTATAAATAAATTCATCTCTCCAATCATACTCATGTCAAACTCATCCTTCATCTCATCAGCAAACTTCATACATAGATTTTCATCTCCTCCAAAAATGATGGCATCAACAAAAAATTATATAATTAACTCCTTATCATGATCTAATTTGCAGCGCAAGTTGCTATTAGTAGTACCTTTAGTGAATCCAAGCTTCAGTAAATATTTGTCCAATCTAGTGTACCAAGCTCTGGGGGCCTACTTAAGTCCATATAGAGCTTTCTTTAATTGGAAAACCATATCTTCCTTGTCAATTAGCAGAAATCCATCCAGTTGTTCAATGTATACTTCTTCTTTTAGTTCTCCATTCCAAAATCCTAACTTCACATCCATCTGATAGACTTTGTAATCCTTATATGCAGCATACGCAAGAAATAATCTAACTTCAATTCTAGCAATAGGAGCAAAGGTTTCTTCAAAATCAATACCTTCTATTTGAGAATACCCTTTACATACCAGTCTTGCTTTATTCCAGACCACTTCACCTTGTTCATTCAACTTGCTCCTAAACACCCATTTAGTACCAATCACATTTTTGTCTTGAGGCCCGGAAACTAGTATCCATGTTTCATTCTTTTCTATATGTGTCGTCTCATCCTTCATAGCTTCCAACTAGTGTTCATCTTGACAGGCTTTAGTGACATTTTTAGATTCAATCTTGGAAATCAGACAATATTCTTCTGCAATCTTTCTTCTAGTCTTCACTCCTTTATTCTTATCTCCTATGATTTTATTTTTAGAATGATTTATCCTTACATACCTTGGAGTTTTGAGACATTCTTGACCTTCTGATTCTTTTGATTTCTCTTCTACACTTGCACTTGTTTGTGCTTCCTCACTGACTCCATTTACCTGAACAAATTGAGGTTGCTTAACTAGAACATATGCAATAATCTAAAGAAGATTTTTTGTTTGATAATTATTCCCTTTGCAAGTATTTTCATCATCTGATTCATATTCACAATATTTGGACAATTTGACAGAGTCCTCATCAACTCTGACATTTTCAATTTCAACTATCTTTCTCAGTATTTTCTTATAGCACCGATATGCCTTGCTTTTAGTGGAGTAACCTAGGAAAATCCCTTCATCACTTCTTGATATAACACCTAATTCCAAAGATCTTGAAATATTTAACAGTAGGCTTGTAACCAAACCATAACTCAAAAGGGGTCTTACCAGAGTTACCATTAACATTTACCTAGTTCAAAGCATACATATCAGTGCTTACCGCTTCACTCCAATACATCTGAGATACATTTCCTTCCATCATCATTTTTTTGGTAGCATCCAAAAAAATTCTATTCTTTCTCTCTGCAACTCCATTCTGTTGAGGGGTTCAGGGAGCAGATAACTGTCTTTTAATTCCATGTTCTTCACAAAAAGAGTTGAACTCCCTGGAGGTGAACTCACCACCTCTGTCAGATCTCAAGCACTTGATTTTTAGACCTTTCTCATTCTCTACCATAGCCTTAAAACTTTTGAACTTTTAAAATGCTTCACATATTTCTCTCAAGAAATAAACCCATATCATTCTAGAGTAATCATCAATAATCAACATAAAGCACCTTTCTCCAATAATACTTCTAACTTTGGAGGGACCACAAAGGTCAGTATGTAGCAGCTCTAGAAAATTATTTGAATGAAATTGTTTTCTCCAGAAAGAGACTCTAGTTTGTTTACCCATATGACATTCCTTACAGATTGTGTTAGAAGGCTTTACTAACTTAGGTAGATCTCTTATTGCTTGAGTAGAACTTATCTTGATAATGTTGTAAAAATTTACATGACACAATATCCTATTCCATAGCCAACTTTCATCTACTTGAGCAATTAAACAACTCCCACTAGCAGTAGCCACGTGAAAGATATTATCTTTTGTCTATTTACCAATAGCAATCATATTCCTGGAACTTCCCCATATCTTGCATCTTCCATTTTTGAATTGAAGATCATATCCCTTGTGCACCATCTATCCTACACTCAACAAGTTGTGCTTCAAACCTTCAAATACAAAACATCATCAATGTTATCCTTACCACCAAGGCAAATAGATCCTCTACCACAAATCACACCAACATTTTTATCTCCAAATCTTACAACCCCACTGTCATACTTCTCTACAATCACAAATTTTATTTTATCACTAGTCATATGATGTGGGTATCCACTATCAATGACCCAATCATCTTTTTCTTCAACTCGGGTTGCAAGAGCCTTTTCATCTTTAGTAGATTCAATAGTCATAGAATTATCTTCAATGGTAGTAATGAAAACCCATTCATCTTCATTTCCATTATCTTTATCAGAGTCATCATTAGTCATTGTTTCTTCAGCAAAGTAACATCTCTTTTGGAATCTAGACTTCTTAGGATTAGATCTAGGAACTATTTCAGGACACCTTGATGCAAAATGGCCTATTTTACTGCAAGATAAACATTTAATAGAAAATACATCTTCATACTTACCTTTTCCTCTGCCTTCTTGTTTTGTAATCAACGCTTCCAATTCTTCTACCTCTATTTCTTTATCTTCAAGTTGTTTCAGTTCTTCATCATACTTGGATACTTTTTTGGAACACTCTCCTGGACCATATCTTTTCCTACTACTACCAGATACTGTAGCCTTGAATGTTGATTCAGTATTTGGTGCAAATTCACCAAATTCACTTATCTCAAAAGCAACAAGCTTTCCAACTAGTGTGTCTCTTGATATCTTTGTTACTGATCTAATTTCTTCAATAGCACGAGCTTTCACTTTATAGGATGGAGGAAAGGATTTTTGCATCTAATCCATAATTTAATCTTCATCCACAAAACTACTGGCACATCTAATACCCATCACTATCTCATCTACTCTCTGCATAAAAGAAGTGATATTTTCATCTTTTCCCATCTTCAAATTTTCATACTTTCCTTTCAAGCTTTGCAGCTTAGCCATCTTCACTTGAGCATCTCATTCATACAATTTTTTTAGCTTCATCCAAATCTCATGAGTTCTCTACAACCCTATCACATTAGCCATCTTTGAATCTGTCAGAGCACTCACCAAAGCTTCAATATCCCTAGTATTATTTTCAGCATCTTTGATCTCATCAGTAGTGGAGGGACCATTCTAAGGAATAGCATATGGATCTTTTTTAATCTTCTAGAAAGCTTCACCAATACATCTTAGATGACATTGCATCCTAACTTTCCATAGTGAGTAGTTAGTGCCATCAAATCTTGGACTATCCTTCTTGAATGTTTCCATCCCAGATCACCTCAAGCTTTTAGACTTCTTCAGAGGAACCTACTCTAATACCAATTGTTGGAAGAACAAGGACACACAACTGAGAGGGGGGGTGAATCAGTTGTGAAAGAAACTTAAATTTTTCTTACTTAACTTAATCTCAGATCTGATGAATACACAATTAACCACAAACAATTAACACATAAGTGAGATAGATAACACCAATATTTTTATGTGGAAACCCTATTAGGGGAAAAACCATGGTGGATGTCAATCCACAAGATTATACCTAGTTAAAAGTATAATAAGAAATAACAAGGGAAATGCACATGCATTCAGGCACACTTCCTATGGCTCACTACCCAAATACAAAAGAGGACTCACTATCCAACAATACAGAAATATGGATTAGATCCACATAGTATGAACTAAAAGAATATCTTCTACACAAGCCTAAATACAGTTCCACTTAAGCACATAGAACCTTCTTCACTCTTCTCTCAATCTTCTTCACACTTTTCTCTACTATCGAATGATTAGAACACTATTCACACATCAACACTTTCTCTAGCATACATTTGCACTTATGCACACACACACAATCACTCTTATATATTTGATACATGAGATTTCATCACAACTTAGTCGGCCAGGAAAATAAAACATATTTGCAATGTTGGCCCAATTTTACAAATAAATTTTTAATGTGTATCCACCAAGGTTAGCCACAACAAAGTGGAGACCCAAATTGACATCTCCAACACAAAAAGACCTTAATTAAATTCACCACAAAGATCCACAACATGCTATTACCAACATGTCGGCCAAGGAAATGAAAAAATGAACATGCGGAGGAAAAAATATTCAACCACAAGCTCTTTGAATAATTTGGACATACCAAAAAGATAGAGAATGATCTAGGGACATATGAGAACACCAAGAAACAATAGAGAAGCATCTGCAACAATTGAGATTAACAAAATTACACAAAATTCATTCATGAACACTGACAAAGAGCACAAAAAAATTGTTAGACCACAACACAATCAAAACTTCACACGGACCTCTGAAACTTTTGGTAGATGATATAGAAACACTCAACATTAAACCCTTTAATCCACACCAGCTAATCTTAAATGTAAAGAACAAAAATCCTTCTTGACCTGCACAGTTCCACTGGGAACCTAGAACACTTCCTTTTACAATTTTCTCAATATCCTCGACATATACAACCTTTAATACACCAAATGCTAATAGTGTTGACATCAATGACAAGCACATATCAACAACCATATTCTCAACATCCAACAAATCCACTTTCAATTACCCATTCATCTTTTTCTTCAACTCAAGTAGCCAGGGCTTTCTCCACATTTTTACAACCAACAAATTTAGTAGATACAAGATTATTTTCCTTGATAGCAATAAATATCCATTCTATTTGATTCAAGCAACACTAAGAGGGGGGATGAATTAGTGTTGAGAAATTTAAAATTTTATTAATCTATCCTTTCAAGTCCTTAAACCATTCAATCAAAAGAAAGATGCATGAACATGAAACAATAAGCAACAACACCATAACTCAAGGATTTTTACGTGGAAACCTTGTTAGGGGAAAAACCACGGTGGAGGTCAATCCACAATTTGAGTACTCAAAATATAGTGTTTAACAAAATGGGAATGCACATGCATTTAGGCATACTACCTAGAGATTACTGCTCAAAATAGGAAGGATCACTTCCTTACAAAAGATTTGGATCACAATCAAAATATTGAACTAAGAAGATAGCATCTAAAAATTCATGGTGACAGTTCCAGTTAAGCTGATAGATTAGATTTTGGGCATTCTGTCTGATTTTTCACTTCACTCTGCTCTACCTTAATTCACTTCAAAAAAATACTCTTTTTCACAAATGAGAATCACTCAACTACTCTTCTTATATTCACACACATCTACACATATCGATCTTACACACATGCACAAAGAAAATTAATTAATGATCTCATATATATATCTGCTACCAAAGATTTAGTCGCTTCATGTCAGCTTCAGAAAAATAAAAATATTTTCCAATAGTCCACTCAATCGACATTTAATATTCAATGCATACCCATCAAAGTCAGCCACAACATAGCTAGGACCCAAAAAATAAATCTTCAAGCATAGGATACCTTAATTAATTATACCTCAAATATCCATGAAATGCCATATTCACTAAGTCAGCCACTGTGAGCAAATTATAAATAGAAAATCATCCTATCGGATCTCCTAACTTATACACCGATTAATGTAACATCACAAAAATTAATAATAAGATAATATAGTTACTTAACAACCTTCCCCGAGATCCACAACTCAAAATGATAATTCGGTGAAGCATACAAATCGACATACTAACCGGATATCTTGTTCTTCATTCTCTCTTCTGGTAATACTCTATTCTTTACTCTGCTTGCTGGTATGAAAAAATCCTAATTTGTGGACAAAAACAATGACTTAGGGTGCCATCAATGAAAACACTAGAAGCCATATGCCAACAATCTCCCCCTTTTACATTGATGGCAACACTTAGTGAAAAATGACTGAGTGTCGGAACCAATATGATTATGCTGCCAAAGTTCAAATTTTCAAAACACAACTCCCCCTTAGAATGATAAGGCATTTTTCACTACCCTCTCTCCCCCTTTGACATCAATGACAAACATATTTTGGATCTCCCCCCTTGCTAATTCAAAAATTGGATCAAAATTTGAAGAAATACAACTGCTACTTGAGTCAGAAAATTATCTTGTACTTATCTTTCATTTTTGGAAGAAATTTCCTCCAAGCTTCTACTAAAATCCCAATGATTAAGATCAGATTGTTATTTTCAGATGTTTGGTTGATAATCTAGATGAGAGATTCTAGAATTGTGATTGCCTCTTCTAATTTCTCTCCTTTCCTCATAACCTTAATTAAATGCTCTAGTCTGCATTCGGTTGAATCCTTCACTTTCCAAAAGGTTTCCACAAGGTTGTTTCTAGTGAATTGAACTTTTGTATTCTCATACTACAACTCTTGAATCCTTTTCTTGACTACACCATCCTGATCTTGAAACATGTTATAATCTTGAACAATCTTGTTCAGCTCAGTTTCAATCTGCTCCATCTTATCTTTGTATCCCTCAACTGCATGAGGCCAATGAAGACAATAGTTGTAGATGTTTTTTTATTTATGCATTTCCTCAACACATTCATTTTCCTTTTTAGTTTGGTAAGAGATAGCCTAAACTGCTCCTTTAGATGTAGAATTATCTCTCCCTCTTTCCTGTCCTAGGACTCAAAGACCACAACTTCCATAATGGATTCAATCATCTCTTCAAGAAACACATTCTACAAACTCTCCAATCCAAAGTTATTGTGCACAAAATAAGTACTTAGTGTGCTCTCAATTAGTTCTTGCTCATATGCGGGTCTATCAGACCATATGTTAGCATTTTTTTTGCATCCCATCTTTCTCTTGAACAAGTTGCAGTATCTTTAGTTTGGATAAAACACCTTCTTCTTCACTTCCTTCTACCATTACTACATCTAGTTCAACTGATTCTGGTTCTTCCCTTGGAGTGTACTCATCAGATTCCTCATATAGTATGTCCATAATCACATGTTCTTTACCTTTTCCTTCAATTTTTGGAGTCTTGTGTGTTGAAGGAGTGTAACAATCAATCTCTTATGCTCTTTTCTTCTTCCTCTCCATCTCACCAGAAGAGGATCCAACCTCAAGTGTGTTGATTGTGTTTTCTGCACAATAATGGCTAGACAAAATATGATATCCTATCTCTCTTGAAAGGTAAATCTCTATCGGCAAGCCTCAAGAGATAACCCCAAGGTCTCTAATGTCAAGTCTTGACAATGCATAAACAACTCAGTAACGAAATTTGAAAATGTTGGTAATCACAATGGGACCTTACTACGAGCAAATGTTGAATCAATTTTATTAGACCTAACAATCTGATAGTGCTTCAATCCTAGATTTAACCCAATAATCAAAGAAATAAAAAGGATAAGGGTTTCAGAGAGAGTTCTAAATTTAATACTAAACCTAAGATTAACAATGAAAGTAACCAATACTCGAAATGGACCAATCCTTCAAATCTGATTTCTACTTGACCAAGATAAATCTACAATCTCAAAGAAAATAGTGCAATCTTTTGAGGTGTTAAGATTTTCAAATCGTAAACCTTCATTCAAATAACTCTATTGCAGTTAAAAATGAACAAATCTTTACAATCAAACTTAAGCACATGAAATATAAAGTCCAGGCTAACTTTGCAAAGCAACTAACAATCAGTTGGTTGCAAAAAGTGTGGACTGAAGGATTGCTACAACATTCAAGTATTGAATCACAAACATTGTTAAATCAAATCTAATCTAAACATTAACCTTCTCAAAGCAATTTTAAAGATGGAATAACTGGAACCATGCAAAACAAAAGAAACAAGTATGGCACCAAATCACAATGTCATTTCTTGTATTCAAATTGTTCACTATAGCAACAATTCTAGCTTTCTATTACAATATTTGCTTGAGGGTAGCTACCTGCTAACTTACTCTACTTCTAACTAGCTCTGCTCTATGTTCTAGTTACAAATTATGATCTTCTAACTATTTCTAACTATTCTAACCCTTTACAAATGAGGCGACATGCCCAATATATAGAATTCCCCAGAAATCTGTTGGCTAGGCAAGGGTTTCATAGCAATAACTCAGCACAACCACCCAGTTGAGAGAGTCTTCAAAATGGGTCAAACAGGCATTAAATGCACATCCTATCCAAGTCATCTTGATATCCATAGCTCAGATGATGTGTGGGAAGATAATAGAGAAGCACAAATCTCATCACAACCTATCATTAGCTCCCTTCCCTATTATCTCTGCTCTGATCTGGCTCTTTGTGTACCTTCAAGAATGTCCCATCCAGGTCCGCGACTGGTGGCAAGGACAGAACCCTAAGTTGATTCTCAATGGACACAATCTCCTCTTTTGAGTGTTTGACTGACCCATCCCATTCTACCTTATACGCAAAATACTTGTCAATAACTGCAAGGTAGGTGGCCGCATCATCCAACTAGTGCTCGAAAATGGACCCATCATCAAGTGGTGCATAGAAATCATGCCACCACTTCCTCAATTGTTCCAAGTTTAGATACTTGGGCATGATCTTCCTTCTTCCTGTCATTATCTCGAAGAAAGCAATGCAACCATTGTAGATGCCAGCTAGGGTGTCGTCAATGTGTTTTCTTTGTTTGTAAATCTTTTTCAGCACCTTTTGCCTGATTTGCAATGCCTCAAACCATTCCCATGGTTTGGTAGCTCTAGAAGAAGCAAGTATCCCATCACTCACCAACCTATCTCGGGTGTACTCCATTATAGTCTTGGTTTTCTATAGAAGGAGGTCGGTGTCATCTTTATCTTGTGTCATTACCTGCTTCAACCATTTAGTGGTTCTTGCAGCATCCTTTCCAGTTGACAGGATCTACTTGATAGCTTCATCACCTTCTACCTGCACCCCTTTCAACCAATTCTCAGTGGCAATAGTGGAGGCTTTCATATTTTCTAGCTCGGTGATGGTATCTTGAGGTAGAGGATTTGTAGTAGAAGAGGAGGGATTAATGGCCTGCAGTGGCTTCATTAATTCATCCAAGCACTTCCTGAGATTCTCATTTTCTCTCTTCAGCTCCTATTTGGTCTTCATTTCCTTCCTTAATCGATCCATAATAACAGTACTGGAGACCTCATAATCTTCAATATCCTACTCAACTGATGTAGGCCCAAGATTAAAAGTCTATATATTATAATCACTTCTAGCCACGTCACTTCGATTTTTCTCTAGAGCAGGGGTAGCAATATGAATAACCTGATCATGAGTTTCATCTCTTTCAACCCATGAGATCACCCTAGCCTTCTTCTTACCTTTATCTTTTCCAATCCTGGCTAGTAATGCATCCCAGTTCGGTGGACTGTCCTCTACCACAACCTATTTTCTCTTTATCTCCTTGTCCAACCACTCGGGAACAACAAGCTCTAATTTCACTTGGCTCTACCCTGTGTCCTTTTGTTGATCCTTAGGTATCTCTCCTTCCAAATCTTATTTATCAGGGGTCTCATCCATATTACCTTCCTCCTCAATATGCTCTCCCTCTTGCTCAGGTGATGGATCTCTTATTGCCTCTACTTCTCTTGTAGGAGATTCAACTTCTTCAGTCCTAAGAGGAGAATCTACATGTGCAATCAAAGGAGATTGTATTTCCTATTCAATTTCAACCTCCATGTTGTAGAGTTCACCTTCATGAAACTCTTCCCCTTTAGTATTTGGATGACCCTCAACATCCCCTGACTCACCTAGTTTGCTTTGAGCTTCGTGATCGGGAGGCACATCATCATGTTGCTCCTCATGAAGAGTGGTAGGAAGAAAGTCCTCCTTAATCATATCATTCCTGGGAGAGGGAGTACTAGACCTTCTTGTATATACTTTGGCTTTCTCCTCTGAGCTTTCAACATTTATCACTGGTGGGGCAACTTATTCCTCCCCAATTCGGGAGCTAGCCTTCTCTGATAATTTGACAATTCTTTTCCTCTTAGGCATAGGAGCATCAACCTCAGGACTCTGCTCGGACTTCTTAGTCCTTGTCCCCCTCTTAGCCTTTGGCCTTCTCTATTTTTGTGTCTCCTTGACCTCTGTTTCTTGTACACCTTTAGATTTACTTTTGACAGGAGATTCCAGTTTTCCCTTGCCTTTGGGATCCTACTCGGTGGATTCTTCAGAAGTAGAATGAGAATCTAAGTCTCCCATCAAGTTGTATGTGCATTTCACTCCTTTATTTTCCAACTCCCATATAGTGTGCTTGAGCCACATCTTGGTAACTTTGAGAACTGGATCCATCAGTTGCTTCAGTTCTGTTTGCTACTCTTCTAACCAGTCTATATCACGAATTGGCCTATCTTTTACTGCGTCATAGGCGTGATCCTGAATTAACTCCCCATCATCCTCTAATTGATCAGGCACCACCCTTACATTGTATAATCAGACTGCATCAACTGGTATCCGGGAGAACTTCTTTCTAACCTCATACTCATCACCACAATTGGCCCAGTAGTCCTCTAAATCAACCTTATGACTATATTCTCTACTGGCCTTCTTTTGAGCTTCTCCCGTGATGTCAAATTTGGATCTCTCAGAGTAGAAAGACAAGCCTAGAGTACTCATTTCTTCTTGTGAAGACTGGGCAGAACCAATGGAAGGACATACCTCTCCAGTGCCAATCCTTAGGGGAAAATCCCCACCAAATCCTGTCTTTTGCTTGTCCTTCTTGACAACGGCATCAAAATCACAAATTTGCCTAGTTACTTCCAACAATATGATGTGATTAGTGGGATACCTTGGAAATCTATATGGGGCCCTTTGGCAGCCATCGATCCGAATGTAGGAGAAGGTTGGGAATTGAATAAACCAAGCTCCATACTTTTTAATGAGCTTTTTGGCTTGATCTGAGATTCTGACATGCTTTGCTTCCTGAAGAATTTTGGTGATATGCATGGTAAAGGCATCATTTTCCCTCCTATAGTTTGAGCCTCCCCAGTGCAACTGAGGGAAAACTTCATAAATAATATCCTGCTTAACAGTTCTTTTTGTATCTAATCCTCTGTAGGGGTGGAATCTAGCTAGTGCATAGACCAGATATGAGGTCATTATCAAGCTCTTTGTCTACAACACATTGGACAACTGCTTGTGAATTACTTGGTTGATGACCCCTGCCCAATGGTAGTTAATCTTTTCTCGTTCCATCCTTACGATCACATGGCATATCCAATTCTCAAATGTACTAGCACTCCTCAATCCAAGCACCCTATTGGGAAATGTGATGGCATCATAGTACTCCTTGAATTTTGCTCTATATAGTTGTTTAGGCAACTTGGAATAGTGGGATTTTTGCTTCTCCAGCCAGGAATTGATTAGCTGCTATGACTTCACGGTCTAGTCATCATAGAACTGCTGAGCTGCCTCAATGGTGAATCCCATCACATGAGATCTATCTGGCATTTCGAAGGTTTTGGCAATGGAGACCGGGTTGAGATTGGCATCAACTCTCCCTTGAGGACCAATTTTCCTCTGTGTATCCTGATCATAGTGCCTAGCACACTCAAGGACCAGCTCATAGCATTGCACTGTAGAGGGGAAACCAACAAAATGTGACAATCCTAATTCCATCATTCTTCTAGTCACCAAAGGAAGATCCTTCACTACCATCCTTGCTTTAAATTCCTCATAGTCCCATATGCCAACATTTGTATCGGTGACTTCTGACTAGACAAAAGTGATCTTGCTTTTAGGAACCTTGCTCTTGATGTCCAATTTGAACCTCTCTGCATCAGACAATGAGGAACCAGCTGTTGTTTTGCTTGATTCAGCATGCATTCAACATGAAAACATAATGAAAACCACAGGAAAGCAAGGTTAATCCATCAAAACACCACTAGAATGCATCTCATATAGTCAAGTTGTTATTAAAACTCATATAAAATGACCACAACAGATTTTGGGTTTCAACACCATCCACAGAATCTGAGCCAGAGAGGAATTCGGGAAATTCCAGACTAATTGGATTCCAACGGAATAACTAGGAAACACCTACTTAATCATTAAAATTGATCATTTTTCATCTAAAAATCACATGAGAGATCCATATATGATATGAAATAATCATTAAATGCATCATAAATTATAAACTAATCTGATTATTTCATGTTCCTTTATGTTTCATCAAGTTTCAGGGAAATCCGTGAGGGACGGACTTCCGCAAAGAACGGGCTAAGGAGGATTTTTAGGAAACCTGGGAGACAGTGGATTTCGAAGAAATCTAGTCCTGGTGGACATCCACAGTCAAAGAAAAGTTCCTGACCAATGGGAATTCCTAGAATGAAAGCTTCAACAAGAGTTATGAGCTTCGCTGAGCAGTCTTAGCGACTTCTGGGAGTCACGCCGAAAGATGCAAACATAATAGGTTTCGCCAAGAGTCAATTGTTTTGATGTAATGTCTCGGCAAAAAGGGACGTAGCAAACATATCGGTATGAGCCAAGGGTGGTAGGGGTAAGGTCTTGGCGAATTCATCTTGTCTCACCGACCATCGGAGTTTAAACAATCACTTCGGCCAGACTCAAATTTTTGACATGAGGTCCCAGCAACTGCATTATGTTTCGTCGATGAAGAGTTCGATCAGCATAACCTCTTGCTGACATTATGAAGTCACTCGATAGAAGATTAGGGCTCGCCAAGAGAAAAGTTTCGCTATGAAGTCTTGGCGAATGTTAGAAGTCTTGCCAAAAGAGAAGTCTTCAGCAAGAGTAAGGGAGCTCGCGGTAAGGTCTCAGCAAGGCATGAATGTTTCCCCGACAGAAGAGCACTCAACAAGAGTAGGATATGCTCATTGAAAGGTCTCGCCAAAAGTGAAAGTCCCAGTGATAGAACAAAAGATCAGCAAGATGAAAGGATATCGGTGGGAGGTCTCGGCGATGAGGTTTGTCTTGCCGACAAAAATATTTTTGGCATGAGAACTACCTGTGTCCTGGCAACTAAATAGAAACTCACAAAGGGCTTCGGCAAGAGCGATAAGTGCTCGGTGGGAGGTCTCAACGATGAGGTTTGTCTTGGAAAAGCAAACGAATATCGGTAAAGCTACTGGATCTCACCATGACCTCCTGGCGATAGGGACTTGTCTTTCCAAAAGCGAGTATAAGTAAGCATGTCGATGAGACATCTCCTCACGGGGTGAGGTCTAGGTGAAAGTAAAGGTCTCACCAACTGATATGCATTAAGGATTTCATCGATGTAAAAATGATAGTGTTACGGTGATCCAACATGAACCTAGGAAGACCACTTCAGTGAACCTCAAGGTGGTCGATATGATATCTCAGCAATCTCAAATAGTCATAGAAAAGGGAATCTGGAAGAGATGAAGAGTCTCGATTTCATCCCGACACTTAACCAACTAAGGATTTCAAAGAGTTTAACTTAGGGAAAGTTGGGGATAGACCTCTCATAAATCTTCTTTGTATTCTAGGCCAATCTTAAGACAAAATTACCTGATATGGCACTGCCCTAGGTCCAAAACCCTACTCATCTGCCATTAGCGCACAGGAACATTCAAAATTTAGTTGTTTCCACTGTTGATTCATCACTAGGGTTTACTAATTAATCTCAAGAAAGATTCATTAAAATGCAGATGGACACATGAACTCAAAACTCACCTAGGAGATGACAAAGGATGCAATACCGAACAATCCCTAACACAGAATAAACAAATACACCAGAATTAAAATCCCACAAGCCCATTCATAATTCAATTCAAAGCAGAGCAATCAGACACATACCATTATAAAGTGGGAATTGACCTCAGAAGTAGCAAATGCGAAGCTCAAGGGTGTCCACAACGAACACAGGTGATAATGCCCCAAGAAATTCCCACCAAATGAGACCAATTCAAACCCAAACACCCAAATCCAAGCCAAAAGCTCGCAAGAAAGCATTTCTCAGCTCAAACGATGGCAAATAGTGAGCATAATGGTGCAAAGATCTCAGAAATCGAGTTAAATAAACTTCTCAGAACACGCACGGAGCCATTAATGCAGTCGATAAGACAGCCAGAGAAGGATTTCAGGAATCCGATAACAGGGTGGAATCCAAGAAATCCAACCCACACAGAAATCCGCAAAGACCAGGAATTCCTGAGCAATAAGATTCAACTGGAATCCACACAAGACCTAGGAAAATCTGACCAAGGCAGAAAATCCCGAATCAGGGCAAAAGCCCGAAATTCATCTAGAACTCAAGATTTTCAATGAATAACCTGGGAAAACACTAAGGCATTCAAAATATACAATTAAGCACATGCCTAAGTAAGAAAAAACTTCAAAAGAAAGGGCTAGAACACCAAAATCGAAGCAAAAGAGGGTCCCTACTTACAGCTGGGTGTGTGTGCGAAAAACTGCACAACAAATGGTGACTTCTGCTGGGAAAATGCTCTAGATCATTTGATGACAAACAGGAATCAAGAACCCAGAATCTATGGTTTCAATCTCACCATCAAACAAACAAGTTAGAATGCAAGATTTAAAGAATCAGAACCAAAGGATAGATCAAACCTTCCATAAACTGAAAATCCAAGTGTGTGCACATGAGTTCATTTCCCTCCTTAAGTAACTACAGGAACCAAGTTCAGTCAAGTCAGGCTATGTAAGGATTCTAACTTCAAAAGCAACCTGGATAGGGCCTCACTGCCAGTTAGACATCCATAGCCCCAACGAGATTATTGATGTGACTCTCCTAAACATAGCTCTACTGCCAGCCAGGTGTCCATAGCCCCGGTAGAGATATTTAGGTATCCCTGATAAGTTGAATTTATTCTTTTGATATTCAATATTTCACTTTTCTTTCTTTTGATATTCTTTATATGTCATTTTCATTTCAACTTGTGAAAAATGAAGTTCACACTCAGGGCTGAGAACCACAGTGGCATTGAAGCAGAAATAGGATTTTTCACCTGACAAGACTTCACAAGGGTTCCTACAGTGACATCAAGATTCTTAAGATATTTGAAAGATATAAGATTTTTAGAGTACTTCAAGTTTGAATCCACACCAGTGACTCAATCTTCTATAGATCTGACATTAAAACCATTGGCGATAACAAAGATTTCAACCATCCTTTCAAGATGCAAGACTACAGTTCACCCAGGAAATACTTAGAACAATTCTAGAGAAGTCAAAATTTCCATGCAGGTGCAACACACCCAAGTGAAAATAGAGAAACCCCCAAAGGAAGAGTAGAGAAAAACAAAACAAACCAAAAAAAACCAAAAGAAAACCTACACTAACCAAAACAAACAAAAATAAAGCAAAAAGGAAAACCCTAATCTAACTATATACAAGACCAGAGCTGAAAACAGCTCAGGACTAGAAATAATGCTTCAAATACTACCCATTGATAGGCAGTGGGATATCCTCTCTAGTGAGAGTTTTCAATAGGAAAGCATTATCTCCCAAGATTTCTGAGATCTGGTAAGGACCGAGCCAAAGTTTATCAAATTTTCCATGCTCTCCCTTACGGTCATGGGATTTATCCCAAGAAAGAACCAAGTTAGAAATCCTAAAAGCTTTAACCTTGGCTCTCTTATCAAACCATCTCTTGACAACCCCTTGGTGTTTAGCGAAGTTCTCCAGGGCTTCATCCCTCTTTTCTTCAAGGTGCATTAGTTCGGCAAGTCTTGCCTCACGTCTATCTCCCTCATCATAAAATTCATTGATTAACTGAAGGGTAGGAATTTTCAATTGTATGGGAAACACAGGTTCTAACCCATAAACCAGGTGGTAGGGTGACATTCCTATGGAGGCGTTATGTCTTGTACGATCTACCCAAAGAGAAAATCTGAGTTGGGTATGCCAGTCTCTAGGGTTCCTTCCTAATAACTTGTGGACGATAGTTAGAAGATTCTTATTAGAGGAATCAGCCAACCCATTACCCTGCGGATAGTAATTGGATGCAAATTTGATAATAATCCCATGATCAAAAGCCCAGTTAGAAAACTTTAATGATGAAAACGCAGGACCATTATCAGAAACTAAAGACATGGAGCATCCAAAAAGATTAAGAATACCAGATTCAAGGAAGTTAATCACTACTTCTAAAGTACACTGTTTGCATGCAAGAGCCTCTGTCCATCTCATAAAATAATCATTAATGGTGAGAATATACCTGTGACCAGTAGAGGAGGGTGGATTGATGGGGCCAATGAAGTCCATTCCCCATTGAGAAAAAGGTTTTACCTCAACAACCGCCTGAAGTGGGAGTGCGACATAGTTCTCTTTGGTGGCCATCGTCTGACACACATGGCATGTCCTAACATGACTGTGGGTGTCTTTGAACAATGTAGGCCAGTAGTAACCAGCTATGAGAATCTAGTTTGCTATAGATGGTGCTGAACCATGGCCTGTACTATATCTATCATGGAATTTTGACATCATTCTTTTAGATTATGCCCTTCCTAGGCACCTTAAGTACACACCTTCATGATTTTTCTTGTATAAAACAACCCCTTTTAACATGAAACTACCACTCTTTAAGCACAATGCTCTTCTTTGTACTAGATTGAGGTGATTAGGGCACCTCTGAGTCAGGAGATAATGAACATCATCATACCACTCACCAAGAGAAACATCCTCTAAAGTATAAGCCTGAGCTGTAAGATCAGGGCCTGTCTCTGCCATTGTCTTAGTGAGCCCCTACCCTCTTACCAGCTTCATGGGCTAAATCTCCATATCATACTCGTGTAGCATAGTTACCCACTTGGCTCTTCATTCTTCCAGTTCATTCTGTATCAAGAGCAACTTGACTATAGGGTCAGGAACTATAGCAAAGATCTTATTTCTGAGGATGTAATGTCTAAATTTTTTGACTGCCCTGACTAAGGCGTAAGTCTACTTCTCCACATTTGGGTACCTCAGTTCTGCATCCTTCAATGGTGTGCTCATGAATTTTATGGGGTGTTCATTGCCTTGTTCAGATTTCGAAGTTAGAATAGCAGCACAGGAGTGGTCAGAAGCAAATGAATATATGTAAAATGGTTTGGCATAATCGAGACTTACTAAAACTGGAGCTTCAACAATAGCTCTTTTTATTTCTGTGAATGCTTTATTTTCTTCTGTATTCCATTCCACCTTGGCCTCCTGCTTCAACATTGCATTCAGTGGCTTGACTATCTCTGCAAACCCAGTGATGAACTTCCTGACAAAATTGATCTTGCTGAAGAAAGACTTAATTTCCTTTTTACTAGCAGGTGGTGGGATCTTGAGAATAGCCTCTATATGTTCTGGATCAATTGCAATTCCTTTTTCAGAGATAATATGACCTAGTAACTTACCCTCTATTACTCCAAAGATGCATTTCTTTGGGTTGAGGGATATTCCAAACTCTCTGCATTTTTGGAAAACCTTGCACAGATCTGAGATATGGTCACCTCTGTTCTTTGAAAATACCGTCAGGTCATCCATATAAATGATTATGCACTTCCCAATTATATCTTTAAAGGCTATGTCCATTGCTCTCTGGAATGTAGCTCCAGCATTAATCAAGCCAAAAGGCATTCTTCTATAAGAAAAAGTGCCCCACTTAGTGGTGAAAGCAGTCTTGTGTCTATCTTCATATTGCACCATGACCTGGTTATATCCTGAGTAACCATCCAGAAAAGACATCATCTGAGATCCATTGACAACTTGGAGCACTTCATCCAGTGATGGCACTGGATAATTGTCCTTCTCTGATGCTCGGTTTAGGTTCCTAAAATCTATGTACAGTCTGATTTCACCATTTTTCTTTCATACAGGAACCAGGTTTGCAACCCAAGTAGAGTGTCTGACTGGAAATATGATTCTCGCAGACAACAGTTTCTGCACTTCCCTTTGTATTACAGGTTCCAGCAGAGCATTAATAGGCCTTTGCCTCTATCTGAAGGGATTCACTCCTAGATTAAGAGGGATAGTATGAGTTATGACTGATGTATCATAAGTCTTTAGGTCTTCATAACTCCAGGCTATCATGTCTGGGTATTTGTGCAATGCATCAATGATTCCCATCTTTCTTCTGGGGTGTACACTTTGCTAATAAGAATATTTTTTACATCCTCCTGGGATCCCATATTATACTTGTCACATTGTCCACTAATGGACTCTTTCCTAGTGCCTTGATCTTGATCTTTGATCTTGTCTAGATCAAAGATTCTTTCCAGTTGAACCATTCCCCTAAGGATTGTGTTGGTCTTCAGGTTGATTATCCCTTCCAAGTCTATCTCTTCCTCTTGAGGCTCAATTTCATCAATGATCTAAGAAGCAAAAACATCTATGTTTGTGATAAAGTCAAGAATATTCTTATCATCCTCAAACACCTGGAAGCTAGTAACATTATCAGGGACTAAGGGCACTGGGGTCAGTTCCATTGTAAACTTCTTCAACCCAGAAAGAGATAGAGGCTGCAGAGTGTTGGCTTCCTGGGCCAAAGAATCAACTGTCTAGTTTTTATTTTGTAGAATCAGCTAAATGTTGAAGGCATCAAATCCTTCAATCAGGTCCGATACTCTGTGTCTGTAGTTAGTCATTCTTTTGTCATGGCAGGAGTACTGCCTTCTAACTTTCTTGACTACTAACTCATAGTCTCCATACACTTGCAAGATCTTAACCTTCTTCTTGAAGACCATCAACAATCCATGAACCAAAGCTTCATATTCTGCTACGTTATTTGTACAATGAAACTGAAGTCTATGAGCAGCAAAAAATGTCTTACCTTTTGTGCTGATCAACTCAAATCTTGCCCCAGCTCCTTGTTTTGATTTAGTGCCATTGAATCTTAATGTCCAATAGCCAGCACCTGCGGACTTCTTTGCTTCCTC
Organism: Sequoia sempervirens; assembly: GCA_007258455.2. NCBI lineage: Eukaryota > Viridiplantae > Streptophyta > Pinopsida > Cupressales > Cupressaceae > Sequoia > Sequoia sempervirens. Next base: position 122,169,037 of record VDFB02256132.1, read on the forward strand.
ACATATATTGTTGTTATTGGATGGCTTTTCAAAAGGCGCCACTCCTTTTCCTTTGTGGTCTTCTTGGAAATTGATTGGGATCATAGGAGTAGGATTAGTATACTTCTGTATTTGTTTTACTGCAGCTTGGCATAAGTAGTAGTCCAATTCTGAATGTGAAGCATTATGTACCTTGCACCAATTGGGAAAAAGTAGCTCTTTAAAATTCATTCTTCTTCCTAATTGAATCTGACCTTCAATACATTTTTGAAGGAACTCCTGAAAACTGTCTAACAAAGCCAGCTGATTATCCTTTGGATCATCATTACTTTCAGCTGGTGCACCATTGTCCTTTATTGGTTCCACTAGGGCTCCAACACTACTAGACTCTGTATACAACATGAGGACCTCCTCTGAATCTAGTTCTTCAAGGGGAGCGGAAATCATGTAACTACCCATACTTACTTCTGACACCAAAATTTCAGCAGAGGTTTTCTGATACTCTGTAATCATGTATTTCATCCTGGGTTGTCGTTTAATTCTGATCTAATTAGGTACTCCTTTCTAGGGAAGCCACATATGGGAGTGATCAGTTGAAACATATCCATTCAACACCCTGGTAAATTTCCTCCCCAAGATTAGGCCATAGGCATCAAGGATGTCAGCCACTTGTATATTGACAACTTGTTGAATCCTAGGATCATAAGCAATCTGCAAGTGAATCATATTCAATTCTCCTAAAATATTGACTTTAGTCCTATCCAACTGTGTGACTTTCTTTTGAGAATCAGAAGGGGTGATACCCATAGCTTTACAGACACCAAGAGGCATAACATTGGTTGAGGCACCAGAATCAAGCAAACAATTATGTAAATTCTTGCCAAATATGCAGACAGAAATCAAGAATGGGGGAGTATCTATTTTTACTTGAAATAGAGTCAAGAGAGTATCTACTTGGACAACTTGAGATTTGTCCCTTTCCTTCCTAGTGTCTCCAGGGGGCATATGGACTTGGTCATGAGACTGATCCTTTCCTCCTATTGGCTGAGAACTAGATACTTTATGGACATTCTTACTAACTGATTTATCTTCCAACATATAATTTGCATCATAAGAACTTAAAACTACATTCCTAATTGATGGAACTCTTAATAGCTCAAATGCAAATAGATTTACCTTCAATTTTCAGAGTTCTTCAGCAACATTAATGGCCAATTGTTCTTCATTTAAATCAGTGGGGTTCTCCCTCGGGTACTCCACCATCTTTTCTATACCTGCATCAGCATTTCTTTACCTGCATCAACATTTCTTTACCTGCATCAGCATTTCTTCCCTTTGGTACCTCAACATGTCCTTCTTGAGATAAATATTGCCTAGAAACCAGAGGCAATGAGGGATTGTTGCTTGCATTGGGGTCCAGAGGTGTATTAAAATTATTTGGTGGAATGGAAGTAATAAAGGGGCCTCTAGCCTACAGGCGACTGTATGGTAACTCTCTTAAATCATATCTCTTGACAGGTCTCTAGAAGGTTTGCAGTTATTCAACGTAAGCTTCTTCTTCATCTTTGGGACCATTGTCATTCACTAGATTCTCATCAAATAATTGTGTCATTTCATCTCCATTGCACACCTGGTCTGCCTCATCATCCAACTAGTCAGATTCCTCTTCTGGTATATTGTCCTTACGTTGCTGAAAAGGAGCATGGTTTAATACCAACACTCGTGAATCATAAGGAATAGAGGGTACTATCTCTTGACAGATATCATTATTCTCCACCTCATACTGAAAGATTGAGACTATTGTTTGAAACTCTTGACAATCTAGCTCAGAATGCTAACTAGTCTTGTGGAGCCTACACCACCCTGATAAAGCAGCCTCAGCTAGATATACACCACTAGGAGGCTTCTCTTGATTAGCCGGCTGACTGATAGACTGATTGATAGGTTGACTGATTGGTTGATCCAATGGGTTGAGAATTCCCCCATTGTTGGGACCAGTGTTCCACATCTTATTCTGTCATGATTGTTGTTTTCTTTCGAATCCTTGTCCACCACCTGACGCTCTGTCAAAATCTGACTTGAGGATTATCATTTATCATAATTCTGCCTCCTTTCATTATTATATCCCCTGTCATTATTGTAACCTCTGTCCTGGTTATATCCTTTTTCATTGTTGTATCCTCTATTGTTGTTGTACCCTCTGTCTTGATGTTTCCCTCTATCAAAGTGTTGTCCTTGTGGATTCTCTCTATTCTAAGTGGACTGCATATTCCTTTGAGTAGCTTGCAACTGACTCTTTTGATTCCTTAAGTAGGTCACCTCCATGTTCAGCTTCTTTATTTTTTCTGACAATTCATCTAGTCTTTCCTTATCAAGATTATTGTATGAAGCTTGACTCACACCATTCTGGGAATGTCCTACTGCAGTATTAGCATTTAATGACTGGTTCAATACCTTAGATTTTTTTAGGAATGAAGGATAACTAGCCTAAGGCTGTATATGTAGAGGTTGGTTCATGTTTTGCTGAGGATAATTAATTGCGGATGAAACTTGTCTGCCAGGAGGTCCTGGGTAAGGGACCAGAGGCAACTAAGGTACCTGGTTCATGATCGGAGTATGGTTCACAAAAGCTTGATTGAGAGCTAGAACTTGTCCAGGGTGAGCAACGGGTCCTAATGAGGGTAAAGGCCTAGACAGATGTTGCCTTAGATTGGTGCTAACTTTTACAGCCTCTGCATATGCATCTAGTAAAATATCAGGGGGGTTATTACTCCATTTCATAAAAGTAGTTGTTAAACTATCAAGTCCTTCGTAATAGACTTCTAGGGCAGTGGCTTCATCAACAGCATAAGGAGTCAACAATTGGGTATAGGCACGATGAAAGCTATTATTGAAAGACCCTATGGGGTCATTGATCTCCCTCTTCACATTAGTAAACTGACAGTAAAGCTCATTAGAACTAATGGGGATCCAGAATTTCTGCAAGAAAGTAGCTTCTAGCTCAGTCCAATGTTGGATAGACCTGACAGGCAAATGATTATACCAATAAAATGCATCTTCTCCTAGTGAATAAGGAAATATCCTACATGCTACATCCTCATGGTTTACCCCTCTATCTTTAAGGCCAATCTAAAAGATCCTAATGTGCTCCTCAGCGGTCCTATTTGGGTCATTAACATGGAATTTTGAACAGAAGTGTTCAGGGTTTTTTGGCATAACATTGTAGATAGCGAAGCTCAGGGGGGATGGGTTGGTTTCCAAGAAAGCCATTGGTGGAGGTGGGGGTGGTAATGGCTGATTTATGACTGGTTGAGGTTGTGGACTGGGAATGGCCTTAGACTCAAATGAACTTGATGAAGATGGGGATGATGGAGATGTGGGAGGTGGACGGGATGATGATGATTCCCTTCTTCTGGTCCTTCTTGACCTAGTGGGGTTTGGTAATTCCTGAAACTCTTCCTCTCCTAGAGTAGATCTTGTTCTTCTTTTGAATCTCTCAAGAGAGATGGTGTTCAAAAACTGATCCAGCTTGCTTATTCGGGCCCTCCTTCTAGCGCTAGTTCCTGTTGATCATGTTTTCTACACAATAATAGCCAAACAGAATATGATATCATATTTCTCTTGAAAGGTAAATCTCTATCGGCAAGCCTCAAGAGATAACCCCAAGGTCTCTAATGTCAGGTCCTGATAGTGCATAAATAACTCAGTAACGAAATGTGAAAATGCTAGTAATCACAATGGGACCTTACTACGAGAAAATGCTGAATCAATTTTATCAGACATAACAATTTGATAGTGCTTCAATCCTAGATTTACCCGAATAATCAAAGAAATAAAAAAGGATAAGGGTTTCAGAGTGAGTTATAAATTGAATACTAAACCTAAGATTAACAATGAAAGTAACCAATACTCAAAATGGACCAATCCTTCAAAACTGATTTCTACTTGACCAAGATAAATCTACAATCTCATAGAAAACAGTGCAATCTTCTAAGGTGTTAAGATTTTCAAATCGTAAACCTCCATTCAAATAAATCTATTGTAGTTAAAAATGAACAAATCTTTACAATTGAACTTAAGCACATGAAATATAAAGTCTAGGTTAATTTACAAAGCAACTAACAATCAGTTGGTTGTGAAAAGTGTGGACTGAAGGATTGTTGCAACATTCAAGTATTGAATCACAAACATTATTAAATCAAATCTAATCTGAATATTAACCTTCTCAAAGCAATTTTAAAGATGGAATAACTGGAACCATGCAAAACAAAAGAAACAAGTATGGCACCAAATCACAATGTCATTTCTTATATTCAAATTGTTCAATGTAGCAACAATTCTGGCTTTCTGTTACAATATTGCTTGAGGGCAGCTACCTGCTAACTTACTCTACCTCTAACTAGCTCTGCTCTATGTTCTAGTTACAAATTCTGATCTTCTAACTATTTCTAACTATTCTAACCCTTTACAAATGAGGCGACATGCCCAATATATATAATTCCCCAAAAATTCATCGCTAGGAAAGGGTTTCACAGCAATAACTCAGCACAACCACCCGGTTGAGAGATTCTTTGAAATAGGTCAAACATGTATTAAATGCACATCCCATCCAAGTCGGCCTGAGATCCGTAGCTCAGAGGATGCATGGGAAGATAATAGAGAAGCACACATCGCACCGCAGCCTATCATTAGCTCCCTTCCCTATTATCTTTGCTCTGATCTAGCTCTTCGTGTAACTTCAAGAACATCCCATCCAATTCCGTGACTTGTGACAGGAGCAGAACCCTAAGTTGATTCTCAATGGACACAATCTCCTCTTTTGAGTGTTTGAATGACCCATCCCGTTCTACCTTATACACCAAATACTTGTCAATAACTGCAAGGTAGGTGGCCGCATCATCCAGCTGGTGCTCAGAAATGGACCCATCATCAAGTGGTGCATAGACATCATGCCACCACTTCCTCAACTATTCCAAGTTTAAATACTTGCGCGCGATCTTCCTTCTTCCCATCATTATCTCGAAGAAAGCAATGCAACCATTGTAGACGCCAGCTAGGGTGTCGTCAATGTGTTTTCTTTGTTTGTAAATCTTCTTCAACACCTTTTGCCTAATTTGCAATGCCTTGAACCATTCCCATGGTTCGACAGCTCTAGAAGAAGGAAGGATTTTGTCACTCACGAATCTATCTTGGGTGTACTCCATTATAGTCCTGGTTTTCTGTAGAAGGAGGTCGGTGTCATCTTTATCTTGTGTCATTACCTGCTTCAACCATTCAATGGTCATTGCAACATCCTTTCTAGTTGACAAGATCTCCTTGATAGCTTCATCGCCTTTTACCTGCACCCCTTTCAACCAATTCTCAGTGGCAACAGTGGAAGCTTTCATCTTTTCTAGCTCAGTGATGGTATCTTGAGGTAGAGGATTTGTAGCAGAAGAAGAGGGATTAATGGCCTGCAATGGTTTCATTAATTCATCCAAGCACTTCCTCAGATTCTCATTTTCTCTCTTCAGCTCCTGCTTGGTCTTCATTTCCTTCCTTAATCGATCCACAATAACAGTACTCAAGACGTCATAATCTTCAATATCCTGCTCAGCTGATGTAGGCCCAAGATTAAAAGTTTGTATATTATAATCACTTCTAGCCACGTCGCTTCTATTTTTTTCTGGAGTAGGGGTAGCAATATGAATAACCCGATCATGAGTTTCATCTCTTTCAACCTGTGAGATCACCCTAGCCTTCTTCTTACCTTTATCTTTTCCAATCCTGGCTAGTAATGCATCCCAGTTTGGTGGATTGTCCTCTACCACAACCTATTTTCTCTTTATCTCCTTGTCCAGCCACTCGGGAACAACAGGCTCTAATTGCACCTAGCTCTGCCCTATGTCCTTTTTTCGGTCCTTAGGTATCTCTCCTACCAAATCTTGTTTATCAAAGGTCTCATCCATATTACCTTCCTCCTCAATATGCTCTCCCTCTTGCTCAGGTGATGGATCTCTCATTGCCTTTTCTTCTCTTGTAGGAGATTCAACTTCTTTGGTCCTAACAAGAGAATCTGCATGTGCAATCAAAGGAGATTGTATTTTATTTTCAATTTCTGCCTCCGTGCTGTAGAGTTCACCTTCATGAAACTATTCCCCTTCAGTATCCAGATAACCCTCAGCATCCCTGACTCACCTAGTTTTCTTTGAGCTTTGTGATCGGGTGGTACATCATCATGTTGCTCCTCATGAAGAGTGGCAGGAAGAAATTCTGCCTTAGGCATATCATTCCTAGGAGAGGGACTACTAGACCTTCTTGTATATACTTTGGCTTTCTCCTCTGAGCTTTCAAGATTTATCACTAGTGGGGCAACTTCTTCTTGCCCAATCCAAGAGCTAGCCTTCTCTAATAATTTGACAATTCTTTTCCTTAGGCATAGGAGCATCAACCTCAGGACTCTACTCAGACTTCTTAGTCATTTTCCCCCTCTTAGCCTTTGGCCTTCTCTATTTTTCTGTCTCCTGGACCTTGTTTCTTGTACACCTTTAGATTTACTTTTGATAGGAGAGTCCAGTTTTCCCTTGCCTTTGGGATCCTACTCAGTGGATTCTTCAGAAGTAGAATGGGAATCTAAGTCTCCCATCAGGTTGCATATGCATTTCACTCCTTTATTTTCCAACTCCCATATAGTGTGCTTGAGCCACATCTTGGTAACTTTGAGAACTGGATCCATTAGTTGCTTCAGTTCTATTTGCTCCTCCTCTAACTAGTCTATATCACCAATCGGCCTATCTTTTAGTGCCTCATAGGCGTGATCCTAAATTAAGTGCCCATCATCCTCTAATTGATCATGCACTACCCTTACATTGTATAATCGGACTGCATCAACTAGTAGTCGGGAGAACTTCTTCTTTATAACCTCATACTCATCACCACAATTGGCCCAGTAGTCCTCTAAATCAACCTTATGACTATATTCTCTACTGGCCTTCTTTTGAGCTTCTCCCGTGATGTCAAATCTGGATCTCTCATAGTGGAAAGACAAGCCAAGAGTACTCATTTCTTCCTATGAAGCCTGGGAAGAACCAATGGAAGGAAATACCTCTCCAGTGCCAATCCTTAGGGGAAAATCACTGCCAAATCCTATCTTGTGATTGTCCTTCTTGACAATAGCATCAAAATCACAAATCTTCCTAGTTACTTCCAACAATATGATGTGATCAGTGGGATACCTTGGAAGTCTATATGGGGCCCTTTAGCAGCCATTGATCCGAATGTAGGAGAAGGTTGGGAATTGAATAAACCAAGCTCCATACTTCTTAATGAGCTCTTTGGCTTGATTTGAGATTCTGACATGCTCTTCTTCCTGAAGCATTCTGGTGATATGCATGGTAAATGCATCATTTTTCCTCCTATAGTTTGAGCCTCCCCAGTGCAACTGAGGGAAAACTTCATAAATAATATCTTGCCCAAAAGTTCCTTTTGTATCTAATCCTCTATAGGGGTGGAATCTAGCTAGTGCATAGACCAGATATGAGGTCATTGTGAAGGTCTTTGTCTGCAACACATCGGACAACTGCTTGTGAATTACTTGGTTGATGACCCCTACCCAATGGTAGTTAATCTTTTCTCGTTCCATCCTTAAGATTTCATGGCACATCCAATTCTCAAATGTACCAGCACTCCTCAATCCAGGCACCCTACTGAGAAAGGTGATGGCATCATAATACTCCTTCTTGAATAGTGGGACTTGGGCTTCTCTAGCCAGGAATTGATTAGCTGTTGTAACTTCACAGTCTGGTCATCATAGAACTCTTGAGCTGCCTCAATAGTGAATACCACCACATGAGATCTATCTGGCATGTCGAAGGTTTGGGAAATGGAGACCAAGTTGAGATTGGAAACAACTCTCCCTTGAGGACCAATTATCCTCTGTGTATCCTGATCATAGTGCCTAGTGCGCTTAAGGACTAGCTCATAGCATTGCACTATAGAAGGGAAACCAACAACATGTGACAATCTTGATTCCATCATTCTTCTAGTCACCAAAGGAAGATCCTTCCCTGCCATCCTTGCTTTAAATAGCTCATAGTCCCATATGCCAACATTTGTATCTGTGACTTTTGACTAGACATAAGTGATCTTGCTTTCAAGAACCTTGCTCTTGATGTCCAACTTGATCCTCTCTGCATCAGATAATGAGGAACCAACTACCATTTTTCTTGATTCAGCCTGCATTCAACATGAAAACATAATGAAAACCATAGGAAAGCAAGGTTAATCCATCAAAACACCACTAGAATGCATCTCATATAGTCAAGGTGTTATTAAAATTCATATAAAATGACCACAACAGATTTTGGGTTTTAAGACCATCTGCGGAATCTGAGCTAGTGAGGAATTCAGGAAATTCCAGACTGATCAGATTCCAATGGAATAACTAGGAAACACCTACTTAATCATTAAACTTGATCATTTTTCATCTAAAAATCACATGAGAGATCCATATATGATATGAAATAATCATTAAATGCATCATAAATTACAAACGAATCTGATTATTTCATGTTCCTTTATGTTTCATCTAGTTTCGGGGAAATCTGTGAGGGATGGATTTCCGCAAAGAACGAGCTAAGGAGGATTTTTTGGAAACCTAGGAGATGGCGGATTTCAGAGAAATCTGGTCTTGGCAGACATCTGTGGTCAAGGAAAAGTTCCAAACCAATGGGAATTCCTAGAATGAAAGCTTTGACAAGAGTTATGAGCTTCGCCGAGAAGTCTCAGCGACTTCCGGGAGTCACGCCGTAGGATGCAATCAGAATAGGTTTTGCCAAGAGTCAATTGTTTCGATGTAATGTCTTGGCGAAAAGGGACATAGCAAACATATCGGTATGAGCCAAGGGTGGTTGGGGTAAGGTCTTGGTGAATTAATCTTGTCTCACCGACCATCAGAGTTTAAACAATCACTTCAGCCAGACTCAAATTTTTGATATGAGGTCCCAACGACTATGTTATGTTTCGCCGATGAAGAGTTCCATCGGCATAACCTCTTGCCGACATTATGAAGTCACCCGACAGAAGATCAGGGCTCACCAAGAGAAAAGTTTCGCTATGAAGTCCTAGTGAATGTTAGGAGTCTTGCCGAAAGTGAAGGCTTCGATAAGAGTAGGGGAGCTCATGGTAAGGTCTCAGTGAGGCATGAATGTTTCCCCGATAAAAGAGCACTCAACAAGAGCAGGATATGCTTGGCGAAAGGTCTCACCGAAAGTGAAAGTCCCAGTGACAGAACGAAAGATCAGCAAGACGAAAGGATATCGGTGGGAGGTCTCGGCGATGAGGTTTGTCTTGCCGACAGAAAGGATTTTGGCATGAGAACTACGGTGTCCTGGCGACTAAATAATAACTTACAAAGGGATTCGGCGAGAGTGATAAGTGCACGGTGGGAGGTCTCAGCGATGAGGTTTGTCTTGGCAAAGCAAACGAATATCGGTAAAGCTACTGGATCCCGCCATGACCTCCTGGCGACAGGGACTGATATGCATGATGGATTTCATCGGTGTAAAAATGATAGTGTTATGGCAATGCAACATGAACATAGGAAGACCACTTCGGCGAACCTCAAGGTGGTCGATATGATATCTCAGTGATCTCGAATGGTCACAGTGAAGGGAATCCAGAAGAGATGGAGAGTCTCGATTTCATCCCGACACTGAACCAACTAAGGATTTCGAAGAGTTTAACTTAGGGCAAGTCGGGGATGGACCTCTCATGAATCTTCTTTGTATTCTAGGTCAATCTTAAGACAAAATTACCTGATATGGCACTGCCCTAGGTCCAAAACCCTACTCATCCGCCATTAGCGCACATGCACGTTCAAAATTTAGTTGTTTCCACTATTGAGTTGTCACTAGGGTTTACTAATTAATCTCAGGAAAAATTCATTAAAATGCAGATGGACACATGAACTCAAAACTCGCCTGGGAGATGACAAAGGATGCAATACCAAACAATCCCTAACGCAGAATAAACAAATACACTGGAATTCAAATCCCACAAGCCCATTCATAATTCAATTCAAAGCAGAGCAATCAGACACATACCATTATAAAGCGGGAATTGACCTCAGAAGCAGCAAATGCGAAGCTCAAGGGTGTCCACAACGAACACAGGTGATAACGCTCCAAGAAATTCCCACCAAATGAGACCAATTCAAACCCAAACACCCAAATCCAAGCCAAAAGCTCACAAGAAAGCACTTCTCAGCTCAAACGATGGCAAATAGTGAGCATAATGGTGCAAATATCTCAGAAATCGAGTTAAATACACTTCTCAGAACACACAGGGAGCCATTAATGCAGTCGATAAGACAACTAGAGAAGGATTTTGGGAATCTGATAATAGGGTGGAATCCAGGAAAATTCGGCCCACACAAAAATCCGTGAAGACCAGGAATTCCTGAGGAATAAGATTCAACCAGAATCCACACAAGACCCGGGAAAATTTGACCAAGGTGAAAAATCTTGAATCAGGGCAAAAGCCCAAAATTCATCTAGAACTCAAGATTTTCAATGAATAACCTGGGAAAACACTAAGGCATTCAAAATATACAATTAAGAACATTCCTAAGTAAGACAGAACCTCAAAAGAAAGGGCTAGAACACCAAAACCGAAGCGAAAGAGGGTCCCTGCTTACAGCGGGGCGTGTGTGCGAAAAACTGCACAACAAAGTGCTCTTACCATAATGGAAATGCTAATTTCTCCAAAATTCCCTAGCAATTCTTTAAAGAAATTTGCATACTCTTGCTTACAATTTTCCAAAGTATTAGAATGTTCAAAAATATATTTACAAATTAGTTCATTCTCTTTCCATACAACATTATTGATCTGTGGAAAGCAATTCAAAAAATGCATCACAAGACATATGACCAAGGTACCAAACTTGAAGGGGTAATCTTCCTCCTTTGTTAGTTGAACATTTTCCATCAATTGATCTTTTAGCAATCCACACAGGTCAAAATTTTGATCCTCCATTATCATTTTATCAGAGATGTAAACTGTACCTACCGAAGTTGTTCCTTCCATGTTTCTAAAAAATATTTTGTATGAGATTCCATGCACAATGTACCTTGTTATCATATTTTTTATCGTCGAGATTATCAAAGCCCTTTGATCTCCAGTTACTCTGGTTAGGGTTTCAACTTCTTCGTTTTGAATCGACTTATTTTTTGATATATCCCCAACATTGCATAATCCAGTTAGATTCCTAATCACCTCTTTTTAAATGAGATAGGGTTTATCCAAAGTTATAATGTCATTATTCAATCTATTCAAGATAAACCTAATGACTTCTATGTTATCAAAATAGGGAAATTCACTCTAAATGTCCAAACTTTTATGTTTCACACCTTCAATCCATTTCAATTTATCGATCGACAACATATTTCTCACATCCCTAATATTCTCACCGCTATATTCATCTAAATTCACCATTCCTTTGATTTGCTTCATTTTCCTTTTCATATAGAACAAGTTTCTACCGAGCACCAAATTAAGTGAGAATTCTACAAGCAATTGAAATACCTGATGAATTCATTGTTGAATTGACTTTACTCCTTTGAAATTTTGTTGTAGAGGCTCTCCTTATATTCTTTTTAATGCAAGGTGACAATTGAGGGTTCCAAATACCCTTTATTAACTTGCACACCTAACCTTTTTACCGCATTAAATGGTTTTCCCTAGTTGTTTTGGATACTCTATTTTCTTAGATAGTAAAATAAGGATTCATCTGTAGGCCTTCTACTTCTCAAATTTCTACACAAGTGATCACTGATACATTTGTAAACTATTAGCACAAATACTAACAATTTCCTGCATTCTGGTGCCAACTACTGACAGTGGGACAAAGTATTTTCTTGAAAAACTCCCCCTAGGTGAATGGCTTCAGATCAATTTATGGAGGAATTACCAGAAGCAGGTTTTGGTGTAGGCTTATTTCCTTCATCAGACTCACTCTTCCTTACCCATGTTTTCTTCATCTGATCTCTTATTTCTTCCATAGTCACTTTCCCTTTTCCTTTATCATCTTTGTATGAAATTTTTCCTTTGTATACTTGACCTCTTCTATCCATGTTTTTGTTCTTGTAGAATATTGCAATGTGACAAAATCTGTTGCAATTGTAACACACAAGATTTCCTTGTTTAGAAAAATCATTCCATTGATTTATTCTTGATCTACATTCATTAGCAATATTCCCAAATCTTCCATAGGTATATCATTATACATTCCTTCTATTGACAGAGTTGTTTGACAAATTTCTACACTCAATTGACTTATGACCAAACTTGTTGCAATTGAAACACTAACCGGAAGATGATGAATCTCTTGATTTAATTTTACTTCTACACTGAGTAGCCATATGACCAAATTTATTGCATACAAAATAGTATCCATTAAAATTTTATGCATTAGGTTGTCTTACCAGATGCCTTTTTGCTTTGTCCATCTGATTTCCTTGCCTGAGATTCCTTTGTCCAGATCCAAAAATTTCTCCTTTCATATATCCAAGGCCTCGCTTGTCAGTTGCATTCTTCTATCCTTGAGTTATCTCATCAAGCTTAACTAACATAATCTTGAACTTCTCCTTGTAATCATTTGTAGTAGTTAGTTCATCTCTAAGAATAAAAATCTATTTTTCAAGCTCTTCTTCATTGTCTTTGGATTGTTGCAGTTCCATTTCCAACTGAATGAATTCTTTGTTAACTCTGCTACATTCATCAATTCTCTCTTTTAGGGTCTGGCCAAGTTTTTCTTCATTTTTATTTCTTTCTTCAATCTCCTTAGTCATATTCATCACCATATATTCCATCTCATGGTTCAGGGTAGCATTGTATCTAGCAAGCTTTTCACATTCTCTAGTTATTTCCTTCAAGGTTTGATTCAAATGATCGTCATCCATCCTTTTTCTCTCTTCAATAATTTTTCTTTCTTTTTGCTTTATTTGATCACAAAGATCCTTTCTCCTTTCCCTGGATTTAATAACCCAATCCTTCAACTTCTAAATGAATTTCTCAGCATCCTTAAGATTTCCTTTCAATTCCTAGACATCTGCCTTAGACTGATCAAGATCATCAAGAGCCACCACAAGCTATCATTGAAGACTACTAGAGACCATTAAATTCTAAGATCTACCTCAAGCTGTTAAACTTCTTCAAGGAACATAGCTTTGATACCAATTGTTGGACTCAAGCAACACTGAGAGGGGGGGTGAATCAGTGTTGAGAAATTTTAACTTTTATTAATTTGTCCTTTCAAGTGCTTAAACCAGTCAATCAAAAGAAAGATGCATGAACATGAAACAATAAGCCACAACACCATAACACAAGTATTTTTACATGGAGACCCTGTTAGGGGAAAAACCATGGTGGAGGTCAATCGACAATTTGAGTACTCAAAATATAGTGTTTAACAAAATGGGAATGGACTTGCATTTAGGCACACTACCTAGATCTCACTGCTCAAAATAGGAAGGATCAATACCTTATAAAAGATTTGGATCACAATAAAAAGATTGAACTGATAAGATAACATCTACAAGTGCCTGGTTACAATTCTAGTTAAGATCATAGATCGGATTTTAGACCTTTTCTCTGATTCTACACTTCACTCTGCTCTATCTTAATTCACTTCACAAAAATCCTCTTTTGCACAAATGAGAATCACTCAACTGCTCTTTTGATATTCACACACATCTACATAGATTGATCTTAGACACATGCACACCAAAAAATGAATTAACGATCTCATATATATATCTGCTACCAAAGATTTAGTCACTTCATGTTGGCTTCAACAAAATAAAAATATTTTCAAATAGTCAGCTTAATCTACATTTAATATTCAATGCGTACCCATCAAAGTTAGCCACGACATAGCTAGGACCCAAAAGAAAATCTTCAAGCATAGGATACCTTATTTAATTATACCTCAAATATCCGTGAAATTCCATATTTACTAAGTTAGCCACCATGAGCTAATAAATAGAAAATCATCCTATCAGATCTCCTAACTTATACACCGATTAATGCGACATCACAAAACTTAACAATAAAATAATATAGATACTTAACAACCTTCCTAAAGATCCACAACTCAAAATGATAATCTGGTGAAGCATTCAGATTGACATACTAACCGGATACCCTATTCTTCATTCCCTCTTTCGGTAATACTCTATTCTTTACTCTGCCTGCTGGTATGAACAAATCCTGATCTGTGGACCCAAACAATGACTTAGGTTGCCATCAATGAAAAAAATAGAAGCCATATTCCAACACATTCATTTTCACTTCTATTTCCTTTATTAGATTCATCATCTTTCACGCCTTGTTATGTCTTGGTTTAGCAACTCTTTCTAGACACCTTGATGAAAATTCACCTATCTTATTGCAAGAAAAGCATTTAAGAGGTAGTTTTCCTTCATACTTACCTTTTCCTCTCAATACTCTTTTGACAATAAGTGCTTCCAACTAATCTAGCTCTATTTATTCTTCTTCAATCTGTCTGATTTCATCCTCATACTTGAATGTCTTTCTAGATGAACTCTCACTCGGATCATACCTCTATCTATCTCTTCCGGAAGTAGTAGCCTTAAATGTAGATTCAACCTTAGGAAGGGCATCACCAAATTTTCTCAACTCAAAAGCAATCAGCTTACCAACCAATGTATCTCTAGTTATGTTTGTTATAGTTTGAATCTCTTCAATAACACTAGCTTTGACTTTGTAAGAATCGGGCAGGGATCTAAGCACTTTAGCAACAATCTCAGTTTCATCTATCTTTCCACCAACACATCTAATACCACACACAAGTTCATTCACTCTCTGCATGAAAGTATTAATGTTCTCATCATCACCCATTCTCAACCTTTCATATTTCCCTTTCAAACTCTACAACTTAACAATCTTCACATTAGCATCACCTTCATACAAGGTTTCCAAATTTTTGTAGATCTCATAAGCAGTCTTCAAATCCATAAAAAATTTCATCTCAGAATTAGTCAAAGCACTCAAAAAAGCTTCCTTAGCCTAGATATTATACTCAACATCTTTGATCTAAGTAGAAGTAGTAGGACCATTTTGTGGAATAATATACATATTACTTGTAATGCTCTAGTAGGGTTCACCAATGCATCTAAGATGACACTCCATTCAAGTCTTCCACAAAGAATAATTTGTTCCATCAAATCTCAGACTATCCTTCTTGTAACTTACCATCCCATATCACCTTAAGCTGATAAACTTCTTCCAAGGAACCTGCTCTGATACCAATTGTTGGAAATAAAAGGGTAGACAACTAAGAGGGGGGTGGTGAATCAGTTTTCACAGAAATTCAAAACTTATTCAACTTATTAACCTTATTCTTTGATCTATTTATTAACCATGAAAATATAAATCATCAACACATTAGAAACACACATATTGCCAAGATTTTTTACGTGAAAACCCTAGTAGAAGAAAAACCACGGTGGAGGTTAGTCCACAAGATTATACCATGTTAAAAGTGTTAGAAACCAAGATCAGACATACAAACCAAAAAACTTTCCATAGAAGAGAAAAGAAAATAAAAGAAAAGCTATTGCAAGATGTGCAAAATATTATTATTCAAGAATTCATAATTACATGAGATGATTTGATTTATAAAAGAAAGTATGCATAACCCTAATCTTATCTTGAGCAACAAGATAGCTCAACAAGATAAGGATGACAACTATTAACTTAGGAATTAAAATATTACCTAAGTAGACTTATGCAAGTGTAATTAAATATTAATTACACCAGCACCCCCCCATAAGTGCAACCTAGGGAGACTAAAAAAGTATGCACTTAAAAGTAAGATGAATACAAGAAAGAATGAATGGGTCCTGACAACAAGGCTTGATTAGGTACCCATGTACAAATGAAATCATGAGGTAGAGAAGGAAAACCTAGTGGGACAAAACCCCCTACAATGAGATGACTGCTACAAAGAAGCATCAAAAGAACACCGTGGAGTAGCACTAGAACTGCAATGCAACAAGCAAGGAAAGATACCTCTATTTACAAGAAACCAAAGTGGAATCATAATAATGCAACAACAGACTTGATGCCATGGAACACTGGAACAACCCTGGAATCTGTGAAGCAATAGTAGATGATATGATGACAAAATCTGGAAAATGTGTATCTCGATGCTGATGCCAAATTGTGACTAAAATTGATCCATAGGAGCAAGTACCATGAAGATTCTAGAACATTAACCACAAATTTAGTGGCCCTCAAACTGAGATGGATCTAATGTGGATCATTAACCATAGACTCTCAATCTGAAGTGTGAACTGATGTGAATCTGATGTGTAAAGCTAGAGAAAAATGTTATTATTCAGGAATTCATAATTACATGAGATGATTTTCTTTATAAAAGCAAGTATGCATAACCCTAATATTATCTTGAGCAACAAGATAGCTCAACAAGATAAGGATAACAACTATTAACTTAGGAATTAAAATATTACCTAAGTAAACTTATGTAAGTGTAATTAAATATTAATTATACCAACAAAAAGTATAATGAAAATGAATTATGGGGAATGCACATGCATTCAAGCACACTGCCTAGGGCTCACTACTCAATTACAAAGGAAGAAAAATTGTCTTAGAAAGAGATTTGGATTAAATCCATCCATATTTTGAACTAAGAAAATAGCATCTAGGTATGTGCAGGATCATGATGGGCCAAAAAGTGGCAATATGATGGGTATGTGGCTAATGACATTTTTTTTACCCAAAATTGATGAAACAAAAAAGGTTTCTAAAAGAGATTCTCAAGTTTCTACCAACATATATTATGCTTTACTTTGAATTTAATAAATAATCATTATTTATTTTCTATTTAAATTACAACTAAAGTCCTGATTGATAGGCTGATTGAAAAACATCTATAGCTTTCAAACGGTATCACATCTTTTGAATTCAAAAAATGTGTCACATTCTATGCTTCGCATACTATAGGATTAAAAAATACATAAAATATTCATGAAGTTTTGACCAAGTTAAGGTGGTCAGACATACGAGTTTTTAATATTTTTTAAAAGTTGTAATAAAAAAATCATAATTAATTATTTACTTGGAAAAAAATTACAAAAAATATGCATCACATTAGGACATGATTTCTCTACTTATATCTAAAATCTTATAAAAAATATTATCATTTTATTGTGGTTAGGGTGGTCAGACAGACACTTATTTATTTTTCCCTAAAATTTAAGTACTACTACATTGAAATTTCAAATTCTCACCAAATAGATTCTTTTTAAAAATAAACCTAGTAGTTTAGAAACTACATTCAATTTGTTATAGATTCTATTCTTACATATTTTTAAAATAATATAGATAACTTATTGAAATTTTTACGTCAAGTTGCCTAACTCTGATTTTTCTTAATTTTTTTCCACTTAAGAGTCTATGTTTTCCATGATGATCCTACACATACCCATATGCTAATGCCTGATTACAGTTCCAATCAAGCACATGAACACTTCTTCACTCTTCTTCACTCTTCTTCACACTTCTTCACAATTCTTCACACTCTGCTCTACCTTCAAATGATTTAGAACATTATCCATGCACACACACAAAAGCACACCTTTTTCACACTTAAATTTGAATAAACAATTTCTCTTATATATCCGCAACATGAAATTTCATTGCTAAAAATCGGCCACAAAGAAATAATAAAATGAATATAAACTTTCAGCCCAAAACATTAAAGATTATCAATGTGAATCAACCAAGGTCAGCCACAACTTAGTGAGGACCCAAATCAACATCTCTAGCATGAAGACACTTCAATTAGTTTCTCCTTGAAGATCCACAACACGCTACAAACACTATGTCGGCCAAGAACAAGAAAAACATGAACACGCAAGAGAAAATCACCAACCACGATCACAATGATCAATGCACATATGGAACAAAGATAGAGAATGAGCTAGAAATATCCAAAAGAATCAAAAATCACAAGAGAAGCATCTATAGCAACTAAACTAACTGAAATAGCATCATCTTCAATTAGGAACACTAATTGAAGAAACAAAAAAACTTTCTGAATGGAAATCTTCATAACTTCATCAAATCTTCACGTGGATCTCTAAAACTTAGTGTGGATAAACTAGATACACTTAGCAACAAAACCTTTTAGTCTACAACCTTTGATCAACAACGTATAGAAATAACCATCATACTGAACTTCACTTCACCATTGACAACCTAGAATTCATTTATTACAATTTTCTCAATATCCTCGACATATACAGCTTCAAATATATTTATGCTAATAGTGTTGACATCAATAACAACCACATATCATCAATATAGCCACAACATCCAACATCCCTCTCTTTGTACACTTCTTCTATTTGTATCTCTATTCTTCTATATGTCGTATATTTTTACTCTTTTCTTTTCACTTTGGTTCTATGTTTCTCCTTTTTGGGGATGACACAAAGTGTAGAGATGCCCTATGTCTCTTCCATGTTGACCCAAAAGGGCCTTTTCCTTTTTACCTTTTTTCTTTTGTGTTTTCCTTTTGGGGATGATGCAAAGCATTGAGATGTCCTATGTCTCTTCCATGTTGACCTAATCAATTGCTTTTTCCTTTTTCCTTTTCCTTTTTCTTGTGTTTTCCTTTTAGGGATGATGCAAGGCATCGAGACCAAAATTTCTCCTTCATGTTGACCCAAAAAAATTTCCTTTTCGTTTGTCTTTTCATTTTCCTTTCACTTGTTTTTTCCTTTTGGGGATGATGCAAAGCTTTGAGACCACAATGTCTCTTCCGTGTTGACCCAAAACATACTCTATTTTTCTTTTTCTTTTTGCTCTCTTTGTGTCATTCTTTGAGTTCTATGTGCTTTGGGCAATAATGATAGTTCTGAGCTCTTTCATAAAAACATTGCAACAATGAACATATTGACCCCAAATCCATGGATCCCTTATGTTTTTTGTGTATTATTTTTGGGGGGGAATCCTCCTTTTCTTTTGTTTTCTTTTCCATGTACATGAGGCAGCTTTACTTAGAAACATATGACTTGGCATAGGGCTTTCCAAGTTGGTTCTCATGTCTTAGTTTTTTTATTTTTTTATTTTTTTATTTTTATTTTTTTATTTCTGCATTTTCTTTCCTTCGCTACTTTAAAGTAATTGATAATAGAGCAATGTGTAGCAATTTATTTAAAGTGGGGGGCTTATATTACCATTAATTCATTTTCATTCTTGGTTCCTAGTGTAGCCTTTCTGTTCATATGACATGTTCATCACTTTGTGGATGACATTTGGTGTGATGTCCTTCATAAGTGTGATCTATCTAAGCATATTACATTCCTATTCGTGGCCTAATGTGATGCACTGCATCCCTTAAGTTGTGAATACACTATTCTTTTATTGGTCCTCTCTTGGAAACATTAGACACAATGTTCCCTAAGTGACTGACCTTACATGAACTTAACAAGACTCCTTTAAACATCTTTCACATTTTCTGATGGAGTTTTAAATTTTTTGCTCCTTGTTAGTCACTCATGACTTCCCTTATGTTGCTGGTCTTTCATGGTGTTGGAAATTTTCTAAGGGCTGGAGTTTTAGCCTTGTCTTCATCTTAAATCCTATTTTTTGTGGCATGCCTTGGTCAGGTTCTTTTTTGATGTTACCTTTATAGAAGGGTTTTAAAACATCTTATGCCCCATCGTTTCATCTAGATGTTGGCCCCTTCAGTTTTTAAATTTTGCAGCTTCCGTAGGTTTTTATTTTCCCTAAGTCTAGGCTGACCCTGTGCATTGTTGTTTTAAAAACAACTTATGTTGTTGTTTTCCATTTACCTAGTGGTGTCCCCTTTCCCTTTTAATAAATTTTTATTTTGCAGAGGGTTGAATTAGCGCTACCGTTGATCTATTTCCTGCAGATATCAACAACGCCTGCCATCCCATGATCAGGAATTGAAGGATCACAAAATCACGGGCAGGCGCCACATGCCCTTTTTAAAGGATGAAATTTGCGTGACCATTAATGTGTTGTCTTTTCAAGATCAATGGCACTCGCCATCCCGCGATCAAAAATTATGGGATCGCGATATCACAGGTGACTTCCAAGTGTCTCATCTGATGAGGCCTAAGGAGTGAAGGAAGCATTAGCGGATTTTAAATGTATCAAGGGGTGAATTACTAAAGTGCTTGTGAGATGCACATGCTATATTTCAATGTGGATGTTATAATTTTGAAGGAAAAGTTGCTCGACAATTAATGGAAAGGATGACGACCATTTTTGAAGGAGCAGGATCTCTGATGAGAAAGATCAGCGGTTGCCTGCCATCGGGCCGCAATGGTGAATCGAAGGATTGCGATATTGCGGGCATCTGCCACATGGTTTTCCTTTGTGGTGTATGGCATGGTGGGCTCCTTATTATCATGTTGGTGATTATGTCAACCTATTTTGAAGGTGGTAATCGATGATTTGATCAAACTAGAGGATCAATAGCTCAAATTTAAATATGTATCAAATATGGTTGGAGTCGTTCATGCAGCCTACGAATGAGCTTTAATGGCAGATGAGACATCCACTGGAAAGATTTGATCGACATAAAATCAATTCACTTATTTTATTTGTATCATCAGGCATCCAATTATTTCATAAAAAATATTTTCAGAGCCCAGGGTGAAATTGCAAGTAGCTACAGCAAGAATTTGGAGTTAATGCGAAAAGAGTCGTAAGTTTATTTTCTGTGTCTCCCAGTCATTTTGCACCTAAATTTGGGAAGGGGGTTTGCTATGCTTGTCATTGAGCTTATTGATAAATGTATTAGGGCTATAGTTTAATCATAGATTGTGAGGAATTGTAATTTTTTATTCTGTAATTTCCTATCTTTGCTTAGTCCTAGCTACTTGAAGTATAACATTGTAATGAAGCCCTAGTTTGTCTAAGATAGCGCCACTCAAGCAGCACTCTGGCCACATTGAATATTTGAAAAGAAACCTATACGATGATTTCCTGGATCAATTAACGTTATCAATGAATGATAGAAAGAAAGGTGTAGTGTTGATGAGAGGGAATATCCTAGGGGAGGGGTTAGTGTGTAATTGTTCCAACATTGCCGATGCTAGGGTTCCACTCACTGGCTTAGAAATTTTCAGATTGTGGTCTGGACAGAGAAATTTTTCTCACCCTTTTTCAAATGGATGGATGTATGACATGGGGAAGCTAGTTGTACCAAATGTATTCCCTGATGTGGACTTACTTAGGGAAGTGGCCACAAGATATGACCCCATCACATAGGTAATTAGGGATAATGATGGAGGGGTGCTATTAGAAATTAATAGGGATGATATCCAATAGATTTTTTATTTGAGTGAGCTGAGTGAAGACTTGGTTCCTATCAATATTGAGGAAATGAAGCAGGAGTATGCAAAGTTGAAATCTCTTTTTAGGGCTAAGCTGCTTCCATCTCATTTGGTTAGGGTAGGAGGTTCACAATTTCATATGAGCCCTAGTGATTAGGAACCTTTCAGATTGAATTGTTTTGTAAACCCTTTCCTGGCCACTTTCTATTCATTATGTCAGATTTTGGGTTTTAGTCTTGGTCTGGTAATTCCTATTGCGTACATGTTCATGGGGGTGCAAATACAACACCCTAACTTCTTTGTGACATGACTTTGCTTCTTTCTTGGCTGAGAGGATACATGAAGGGTTGTTGAAGCTGCAAAAAAATGATACTGATACTCAATTCTTTTGGTATTCTATGTTGATGCATATGTTTCTGTTTAGAAATACAGATTTCTTTTCTGAGAAGATGAAATTAAGGCAATCAGTTGATGGAGAAACATTGCCAGTACAGATATGGGCTGCAGATTTATCCTGTAATAAGGAAAGCACAAGTTATGTGCAATTTGATAATTATTTTTCTTCTAGATTAAGGGCTAGATTAATGGTGAATGTACTTAGGATCCCTGAGGAATTACATGATTTCCTTAGGATAAAGGGAAGGAAGCCAGAATTGAGGGTTTACCATAACTGGGGTGACATTATCCCATACCCAGTCAACACTTTCTTAAGAGTATATGGATTTCAAGGAGCCCCTCACATACTGCCATATAATGTGCCACCAAGAGTAGGGCTTGCAGAAGTTATGTGGTAGATAGGTTGTATTCATGAAGACAACCTCACTAGAAGGGGGAAGGGAACATTCTTCCCTGATTATATAGTGGTTTCTAACTTTGCATTTTCAAAGGGAAGCTGGACATATTTTGATAAATTCTTTGTTGATTACCATTTGAGATGTGGTCCAAGGTGACAACATTATCCTGAGGGTTTCTTTGCTCTTTTCAAACAAAGAATAAAAGCTAAAAAATTTGCACATGAGTTCAACTTCCCTGAGGACCTGATAAAAAATGTATTTGATCTAAATAAGTAGGAGTTGAACAAGGAAAAATGGATAGCTTATAGTAAGCTACTGGATATTGTGCATGAATTTGATCTGAAGTATGATCCACTGTTGGAATTCAATCCATACCATAAGAAAATTGATTTTCTAATGAAGAACTTCAAAGAGATTATGGACACTTTGAGAACCAAAAAGATAAATTTAAGGCTAAGTCTGGGTATGCAAGAACAAACTGCTAGGCCAATTGAAACAGGTCCAGTATTCCATCTTCCAGAAAAGCGTCCCATCTATAGAAGGAAAAGGGATAGTAGCAGTGATGAGGAAGAAATAGATAGAAAGGGGAAGCAAATAATGAAGGTGCCTCCATGACTAGGTCAAAAATTTAAAGTGCATGGGGCAGCCAAGATCATTGATTTAAAATCATCACCAGAAGACAGTCCTCCATCACCATCATTTGAGCCAAGCCCTAAGAGGCAAAGAACTAATCACCCACATGAGGATCTGACAGATGAAATTATTGTTACTGTTCATGACATATAGGTTGGTATGCCTTCCCCTCCTAGGCCAACTGAATTAGTTTTATCTGATTTGGATATGAAAGGTAAAAGTGTACAAGATGCAAAAATGGAAACATGCAAGGAGTTCTTAGATGACAATACATTTGTAAAAAGTTATGTATTCTTGCAATTGGCATGGAGAATAAAATTTGAAGAGTATCAAGATAAATGCAGGGAGAGAAGGGAACTAAGGCCTGATAGGTTAGACCAAGAGAATGATGAAGAAGTAAAAGCTGAACTAATGGAAGAGTTCAAGAACATCACTCCTGAGGAAGGTAGACAACTGGTGAGTCAGGCTGGTGTATTGATTTTTCCTGAGTGGGACATTGCAGATGCAGTAGCTTTTAATGCTACTATGAAGTCCAAGAATCCTTTTCAAGATTCTAAGGAAGAAGTTAAGGCAACATTGCAAAACTCTGCGTTTAGCGAAGAATATGAGACCTTGGAAATTTGGGGATTAGCTCCACAAGGGAGAAAACTAGATATTCTTGATATTAATCCAAATTTCAGAGGAGGATTAATAATGAGAGCTTCAAAGATTTCAACCACTGAGGCCACTAATTTAACTGTGAATGTAGCCAAATTGGCCCAAAAGACTGCTGAAAGGGAGGAGGCTGAAAGGAAGAGCTTAGTGGAGAAGTTTCACATTTTTATTGAAGAATATAGTAAAATGCAACAGAGGAATGTTGAGTTGCAAACTGAAGTGGAAAGGTTCAGGTATAGATAGATTAGGCAAACATCCAATGCTCTAGGAACCAATACATTACCTCCCACAGCAGGGTCAATTCCTCCTGCTTCTACAAATGTTTCCACACTAGGGTCTCCCATTCAAAATTGTGCTCTCACCTCTCCTCTAGAACAAATTGATGAAGAAACATAGTACTCTACTAATCCAACCAAGAAGTAACTCATACAAAAAATTGATGAATTACAAACATCAGCAAAGGAAAGAGAGGAGGGATTTCTTTTAAAGGAAAAGGATATTGTTACTACTGTTTTAGAGCACTTAAATGAAAGGGTAGATAGTAGATTTATATCTATACATTCTTTGTATTCTTTGTTGTTGGAAGCAATAAAGAATAATGATAGGGATTAGGAGATAGTGATACTAATAATTGAAAATTGGATCCCTAGGGCCAATGATCTGGATATCATGAATAAAGCCTCAAGGTTTGATATAAATGATAGGCCCCAATCATTGAAGCCTACTCAGGTGTTAGTAAAATCATTGTAAGGTTTTCAGACCTTACCAGATGATTTAAGTAGGAAGATTAGGGAGTTGGTGAATAATTTCAATGATTGGGGTAACACATTATTACCTGATATAATTGATGAGTAGGGAAAAATCAGAACACTCCAATAATGGCAGGATCAAGCAAGTAAGGTCATCAATAATCAAATTAAAGTAATTTGTGATGACTAAGATTATGATTTGTTGGTGAGTTGTATGGATAAGATTATTAGTACTAGCTCATTTTAGAATATTTTGAAAGAGACGCAAATTGGGTAGCAGTAAAATACATGCCTTATAGTACAAAGGTAAAGGAGGTAATTAATTTTGGCTGGCTGACTGATGAAGAATACCAGAATGGGTAGCTAAGTATTTGAATGATGAAGAGTAAAAAGAATGGACTATTGACAGGTGGCAAATCTGATGTTGCAATTACAACGGTTCCAGTTTTGTGTTGATAGCATTCTTGGCATGGGTTTCTTTTGGTTCTTTTGTTATTGCATCAACCGTCCTCTGTCGACATGATGAACAAGAATATGCTTCAGGATGATTGTAGTTGTAACAATTTTTGGAATATCATCAGGTGCTCCAATTGGTTGGCGACATGTGTACTTTCTGACCTGAGGCTTGTTTGCTCCTTCATTTTCTATAAGAAGGATTTCAAGGCAAAAAGTATGAGTTAGCAAGTTAGATAATTTTGATCGAGTCTAGGTGAAGTTGCAGACCAGATTGTAAAGTCCAATGGCTTTAGAGAGAAATGCAATTTAGTTTTTGATTCATTCTATAATAGGTTTTGAGTTCATGGGGATTTAATGCTACATAATAGTATTAGCATTTGAATTGAAATGATAAATTCAAGCTCATGTCTCTCCATTGTATGTGCATATCTCAACTTTGAGTAAAATAACTAAGGGTCATTTCATTCATCTCACTGTTGTGGTGTGTATGATCCTATTTTAGCTTTAATTCAAGGAATTAATTAAAATGCTTGAATGGGATTATAGGCAAATATGTTATGTATAAGGATTTGATTAGTATTGGGTTAGAATACATACTGATGAAATTGTAATGCAATATTGTCAGGGACCTTATATGTCATGTATTACATCTGTTATAAACCTTTAAATGCTTATAAATTTGACTCTTGCAATGAATATATGACACTGATCTAAGTTGCACTCATTCATTTGATTCAGTATTTGTTTGTCTTTGCCTAGAGCTTGCTACAAATTACAAATCAACGACTATTTTATATTATGGATTATGTTGTAGTCATCCCATGCTCCATATAGTTGATATTGTTGAAGAATAGCCAATTCTATTCGATATTATCCTATTTTGTTAAGCTATTAAGTGGGATTATCTGTTATTATTAATGTTGTTTATGATAATGGTGCAGACGTTGTAAACATATTAAGTGATTCCCCTCCCGGGTCTTGCAGAGCCCGAAGTGTAGGAGGCCTTTTAAAGTCCTCGTTAGTTGGTCCAGGTCCTTCGAGCTGCCTTTGATTGGGATTGGAAATTCCATAGGTAGATTAAAAGACAAACCTGGTTAGTAGTAAAAGAGAACCAACAAAATGGTGACTCTACTGGGGAGCTAATTTTAAAAAATTTCTTGTCAATGTGTCGGTTTTCCATTTTGCATAGAGTTTTCATAGTATTTATGTGATTTGAAGGTTGAGCCTATGATTCAGTGTGAGGATTGTCCACTTCTTCTATTTTCATAAGAGTTAAGAGTTATGTTGTAAAGCACTTTTGTGTGTTGTTAGTACAAGGTTCTGAAGGTTTTTATATTCTACCACGTGTCTTTAGGTATTTGGTATTCCCGAGAAAATTGGGTGGCAACTCTGAAGTCTCTGCACCAGTGTGTGTTTTATTTTGAAAAGTTTATTATACATAGAAAGAAATTTTGGACAAGTACAAAGAATGAACACCAGGTCATTCATGAAGAATCATCCAGAACAGAAATTGGAAGGTGAACTTCCCAAAGCAAAGAAGAAGGACTAGTTAAAGAAAAAATCAGAATCTAGTAATGTTGCTCCCGCATCACAGGACCTTGTACACCAAGGTACAAATAAGCTTTTACATCCTATCCCTAAGAATCTTGAAGAGATGTCTAGAAATTTAGATTCAAATAGTTGTGGATTTTTTGATTCATTATTTAATACACCGGTTCAAGACGATGTGACATGTTAGAATAAGGGGCTTGTTAGTATCAAATATGCTGAAAAGAGAAGAGGTAGGAGTAGAAGTCGAAGCCATCATAGAGAATGCACCAGTGATGTGCCTCCTCTTGCTGAAAGTGATGTAAATCCTTTGTTTTCTGAACATGTAGGGGTCAATTTAATAGATCTAGATGATACATCAAGTTCTGATGTGACTTTTCCTGGCCCTGATGATATTTTTGGAGACATAAATTCTTTGAGATGAGAAATCCAAGCACAAGCTAATCTTAGAGTGAAAAGAGAAAGAGGGGGAAGAAACATTGAGGAGTGTTGTGATTGAAAGGGATAGGTTAATGAGATAGTTGGAAACAATGAAGCTCCTGAATCGAGATGAACCTGAACCAAATGTTGAGGGTGTAGTTCTACAGAAGATTGCTAATAAGGAAGTAAAGCATGTACCTAAAGAAACCCCAGTTTCCCACATTGATGCCCAACCCAAACCTGCAGACCCAAAGCCCTCGACTCATGATAGGTCTCAACCATGTAATACAAATGCTAAGCCTACATTGGACAAAGGAAAGAAAAAAGTTGAGGGGATTAAAATAAATAAGGTAACTCCCCATTCTACTAAACAAGATCTCAAGCCACATGTGTCATTTCAAATAGAATCTACCTTAGAAAAGGCTAAGAAGGAGAGAAGCTCTTGCAGAAGAGTTGGAGAAAACAAAGATTGAGGCTACAAATGCAGAAATGAAGAGGAAAATAAGTTTCCTAAAGATGACAACTACGGATGAGGTTATACAAGCTGCAACCTCATCAAATCACCATGATGCCTTAAAGGGCAGTTCTAAAGTTAATCCAGATCCCACCATAAATAGTTTTGACCCGAAGATTCATGCAACTGGGTTTGCAAATCAAAATCAGGACGGTTCTAGGGTACAAGATTTAGGGTCTATTGTGGATTCTCAGAGAAATGAAGGATTATTACAACGATGACCTATACAGTTGGAAAGGTATAGGCCATTATTCTTTGGTGGTATCCCTGGTTATCCAAATCCTATCCCTACTAACTTGAGAGAAAAGATGAATAAGTTTGCTAGTAATAATTTTTTAATAGTAGAGGAACACTTGAAAGCTTTCATGGACATGTTAAATGATTATGAGGTAGAACATGAAGATATTGTAATGAAATTGTTTGTACAATCCCTGGTAGAAGATGCAAGGGATTGGTATAGAGGTCTACCTAATGCTAGTATTGGGTCATGGGATGAGTTTGAGAAGTGTTTTAAAGAGTAGTATGGGGATAAGACTAATGCTAGTTTCATGTTGAATGAATTTAATAACATCAAGAAGTCATTGAATGAGCCTGTGATAGAGTTTACTTTAAGCTTTCAAAAAGCAATGTATAAGTTGTTCCAAGTTTTGAGGCTTGATGAAAATGTTTGCTTAACTACATACTTTAATGCTTTTGATGCTAAAATGGCATATCTCCTCATAGACAAAGACCCTCAGACTATGAGGGATGCATTTAGAATGGCTATAAATATTGAAAGTAACAAAAGAGCTTCTGGGAAGTATGGTAGAAGAGAAGAAATTGCACTTTTGAAAAATCCTAGCAATAAAACTAAGAAAGTTCCTACTGTAAAGCCTAAGGATGATGAAAAGTGGGAAAAGGTTTACAATACTTTGAAAGACATAAAGAAAATTGTTGCTAAGAAAGAAAAGGGTGTAGGAAATGAAAGGAAGCCCTATAATAAAAATGATAGGCCGCCTAGATTGCAAAATTATCCTTACAATACAAATTGGAAAGATGGAAAGCCAATCTTGCCTAGCCAAAAGCCTAAAAATGATCAGCATACGCCAGACCCCTTGCAAAAATATTCAATGAATATGGTAGTAGACAAACCATGGTGTGAAGTGTGTCAACATCCTCATGATCAAAATTACTTTGGGGTTGCTCAATTGATTGTTGCTGAGGAAATTGAAGAGGACGCTCATGAGCAGACATCAGAGTATGAGCAAGATGATGTAGATGTTTGTATGGCTAGATCATACATTGATGAAGTAGAATGTTCCTCTAATGATGAAATATCAGAACCTGATGTGGATAATCAGAGATAGAGAAATGAGATGTACCATCAATAGATCTTTTTTGATGAGGAAGGTGATTTTGATTATAATGCTTGCAATATGGAGCAGGCTGAAGATTCAGTTTCCTTAAGGAGACCGTCAGAAGAGGAAATTGCAAGGTTGAATGAAGAAATGGATGCCCAAATGAGAAGTTCACTTAAATTGAGAAATAGAACTATTGGTGGTGAGCAGGGTAAACCTGTTGGCTTGTTTATCAAAGAACGAAAGGATAAAAACAAAGGTGTTAAGGTTGACAACAAAAAGGATGCTTTAAAAGTCAAAGATGTTAAGGGTGATAAGGTTTGGGAAAAAAAAAATGAAACCCCAAAGCTTCAAGAAGGTGTAATTGCACCATTGGTGAAGACAAAGGTGATTACAAAGGTAGTTGAACTTGCTATAGAGGATAACAAGCAAAAGAAGCTAGGAGGATGTAATCAACCAAAGAGAAAGGAAAACAATGAAGGTATGAGTTTTAATTTTCCTAAGTATACACCTGTGGATATTTTTCATGTTCTTTCTTTAGTTAAAGTAATTGTACCTTTACTAGAAATGATGAGAATAGATGAACACAAAGAAAATACAATAGCCTTAATCACAAATGTTGTTGGTAATAAGGCTAAACATGGAAGTGGTAAAGAGGTGAAAAATAAAGAGAAAGAAAAGGAAGTTGAGGGAATTGTGTCACAAATTCCCCTGTGTATTTAGGAAATTCTATTAACATGTGCCTCGAAAACATAAACCCCTTTTCTTGAGTGTGGATATAAATGGGAAAACTCTAAAGAACTGTATGATAGATTCAGGGGCCTCAAATAATGTTATGCCAGTCAAAATAATGGAGGCAATGGGCTTGATAGTAGATACTACTCAAGGTAAATGTTATGCTATGGATTCAAGAGAAGTTCCAGTTATTGGAACTATCAGAGCATTGCCTTATAAGTTGACTCAGTACCCTGACAAGGATTTAGTCATGACTGTCTTAGTTGCAGACATCCCATCTCACTTTGGGATGTTTTTGTCAAGGAAATGGAGTGCATCAATGGAGGCTAATATGCAATGTGATTTTCCATTTGCTACTTTCTCTATTGATGGTAAGGATGTTAAAATTGAAAGAGAGTCAAAAGTACCTCATATGATTGAGCATGGTCCAATTGAGAATATGACATGTTTTATTGATAGGGGTATAGATGAATTTAGGGTTGAGGAATTCCCTAGCAGTTGTTATAAGCCTATTGCATTGATTGATACTAAAATACAACAATTGTCAGAATCTGATGATTTGTGGACTATGTATTTTGATGGTGCAAGTTCAAAACAAGGGTCTAGTGCAGGTGTTTTGTTACAGTCACCAAGTGAAAAGATATTCAGGTTCTCTTTCACTCTATTATTTGAATGCACAAATAATGTGGTGAAGTATGAAGCCCTGTTATTAGGGTTGAGATTGGCTAAAAAACATGGTATCAAGAAGCTCAAGGCAATTGGGGATTTTGATCCTGTAGTCTCTCAAGTTAGATCCAAATATGTATCAAAGAACAAGAGGTTAAAATAGTATAGGAATGTTGTTTGATATTAAATGGAGAGCTTTGATGGATTTGGTATAGGGTGGAAGGAGAGAGGTCAAAACAAAGTGGCAGACTTATTAGCCAACAATGCATTAAAACCAAATGATATGACTTATGCTAGAATTTCAAAGGTTGAGGTGCAAACTAGGCCATCTGTCCCTGATAATATTAAAAATTGGAAATTTTTTGATAATGATGATGATATATTAGAAATTTTGAATTGTGTGGGAGAGTATGAAAATTAGGAAATTGACTTTGGAGCTTTTGTTGAAAATATTGATGGTAAAGATACTATATTCAGAAATGAAGTCATTCAGTTAAAGACAAAGACAATTCCCAAGGGTTTAGTTGTATTAGAAAGAATGTTTGACAATCAAGACAATACAAAGGCTAATCATACTGTTTCCCATCTTGACGACCTAGAGGAGATAAATCTTGGAATAGAAGCATCCCCAAAGGAGGTGTATATTGGAAAGAAAATGTCACCAAAGGTGAGAAGGATGTTAATTGACTTACTAAGGAAGTTTAGGAATGTGTTTGCATGGTCTTATGATGATCTTAAGGCATATAGGGAGGATCTTTTTCAACATGAGATTCCTTTGCGTGATGATGCTAAGCCATTCAGACAAAAGCAAAGGCCTATTAATCCCACTTTGGCCCCCAAAATGAAGAAGAATTAATGAAACTGAGGGATACAGGGATCATCAAGCCAATCAGACATTCATCTTGGGTGTCAAACTTGGTATCGGTAAGAAAGAAAAATGGAGACATCAGGTTATGTGTAGATTTCAAAAATTTGAATGTGTCTTCATTAAAAGACAATTATCCATTACCTAATATGGAAGCTATGTTGTAATGAGTGACAGGCTGTGAGTTAATGTCTATGATGGATAGTTTCTCTGGATATAATTAGCTCATGGTCAAAGAGTCTGAGCATTTTAAGACAACTTTCACTACACCATGGGGAACATATGTTTATGTAAGAATGCCATTTGGTCTAACAAATGCAGGGGATACTTTTCAAAGAGCCATGGATGTGTCATTTTCAGATTTCATTAACTTGTTTTTGGTAATTTATCAGGATGACTTGACAGCATATTCTAAAAAGAAAGAAGATCATTGTGAGCATCTGGAGAAGGTATTCATTAGAGCCTTGGAGTATGGTATTTCTTTGAATCCAAGGAAATGTGTGCTTGGAGTACTAGAAGGAAAACTATTGGGACATATAGTTTCCAAGGATGGAATAAAAATTGATCCAGATAGAGTTATTGCAATTGATAAAATGCCACAATCTCAAAATGTCAAAGGAATATAATCTATATTTGGGAAAATAAATTTCTTGAGGAGGTTTGTGACGAATTTTGCTGAGATAGTTTTCCCTATTTCCAAAATGCTCAAGAAAGGGGCCAAGGTTGAATGGGATGAGGAGGCTGTGTAGGCCTTGCAAGCCATTAAGCAAGCAATAAAGGAGGTTCTTGTGTTAAGAACCCTTGATTTCTCCAAACCTTTACATATTTTCTCATTTGCTTCTTTCCACACAATTGCAGCTGTGTTGTTGCAAAATAATGCAGAAGGTTTTGAACAGCCTATTGCCTTTTTCAGCAAATCTTTACAAGCTGCAAAGCTTAAGTATGATATAAATGAAAAAAAAACATATGCACTTGTAAAAGTAGTGAAGGATTTTAGACCTTATTTGATGGGAGCTACTGTAATTGCTTATGTTCCTAGTGTTGTTGTTAAGGACATTTTCACACAGCAAGAAGTGTCTGAGAGAAGGTGTAGGTGGATAAATAGGATTCAGGAATTCAATATTGAGGTTTAGATTACTAAATTGGTAAGAGGACAAGGATTGGCCAAACTCATGGCCCAAAGTAATCTCGAAGAAAATCAGATAAATTTGTTAGAAGAGGAGAATAGATCGCATCTATGTGATATGGAGTGTTCAGAATGGTATAGAGATGTGATATATTACTTGCAAAAAATGAAGTGTCCTGATAACTTGAGTGAAAATGAGAAAAGGACATTGAAATTACATGCCATCAAGTATGTTATTGTAGATGGAAGGCTCTAGTGGAGAAATGGAGAAGGTGTCATGTTGAAGTGTGTTGATCAAGATCAAGCAAAAGAACTTCTGAGTGGAATGCACGGTGGAGTTTGTGGAGGATATTATATGGCTAAAACAACTGCACATAAGATAATGAGGGCTGGATTTTGGTGGCCTATAGTTTTTAAGGATGCACACCAGCTAGTGAGGACATGTGATGCTTGTCAATGTTTCTCTTGTAAGTTAAAGTTTTCTGGCAACTTGCCTCTAAAACCAATTATAGTACAAGCTCCATTCCAACAATGGGGTATTAATTTTGTAGGAGAAATAGCATGTAAATCTAGTGTTCATTCCTAGATATTGGTGGCCACTGATTATTTCACCAAGTGGGTGGAAGAAATTCCAACAAAGAAAGCCACTAGTAAAGTGGTAATTGATTTCCTGATGAGCAACATATTGACTAGATTTGGATGTCCAGAAAGGATTGTGTCAGACAATGCAATGTGTTTTAGATCTGAAGAATACATAGAATTTTGTGAAAAGCATGGCATCCAAATTTCTTATTCATCACCATACCACCCACAGGGAAATGGACAAGAAGAATCAAGCAATAAAATCTTGATGAAGATTATTAAAAGAATCCTGTATCAGAATAAAAAGGCTTGGGATTCTAAGTTGAGATTAACAGTCTAGGCAAATAGGGAAACTGTGAAGAAGGCAATAGGTTGTGCCCCATTCGACCTGGTTTATGGGATAAATGCCAGGTTACCCAAAAAAACTTAATGGAAATGTATAAGTTTTCCCAGATATATGATAATGAAATTGATGATGAAATGAAATTGAGGGTGGAAGCTCTTATAGAGTTGGATGAAGCCATGAGGGAAGCACAAAAGAAACATGCTAAGTTGCAGTTGCAGGTAAAGAATTTGTACGACAAAAGGGAAACTGCAAGGAGTTTCAAAAATGGAGATTTGGTTTTAATGTGGAATGTCGGACTGCAAGATAAAGGGAAACATGGGAAATTTGATGCAATCTGGTTAGGTCCATTTCTGATTAATGACAAGTGGGGTGAAGATTCGTACTTCCTCCAAGATATGACAGGAGATATTCTTGAACTGCCAGTTCATGGACAGTTCTTGAAGTTACACTTCACTTGAAGTTTTCTTTTCCATGAATAGTAGTTTAGATTTGTATATTTTGTCTATGTTTTATACATAGGTTGGGTTGTTTTGTGTGAACAATTCCTTTTTGGTCATCTTTGCCTCTTGGTCTGCTATTCTTGAGATTTTGAATTCTCGCTTCATTCCAGTGGAATGAACGTCCCCAACTAGAGCCACTAATGGAGTTTTCAATTTTTTGCTCCTTGTTAGTTACTCATGACTTCCCATATGTCGCTGGTCTTTCATGGTGTTGGAAATTTTCTAAGGGCTGGGGTTTTAGCCTTGTCTTCATCTTAAATCTTATTTTTTGTGGTATGCCTTGGTCAGGTTATTTTTCATTGTTACCGTTTCAGAGGGGTTTTAAAAAATCTTGTGTCCCATCATTTTGTCTAGACATTGACCCCTTCAGTTTTTAAATTTTGTGGCTTTTGTAGGTTTTTATTTTGTAGGTTTTTATTTTCCCTAAGTCTAGGCTGACCCTGTGCTTTGATGTTTTAAAAACTACTTATGTTGTTTTTTGTTCACCTAGTGGTGTCCCCTTGCCCTTTTAATAATTTTTTTATTTTGTAGAGGGTTGAATTAGCGTTGTCGTTGATATATTTCCTATAGATATCGACGACGCTCGCCATCCCATGATCAGGAATTGAAGGATTGTGAAATCACGGGCGGGCGCCACATGCCCTTTCTAAAGGATGAAGTTTTTGTGACCATTGATGTGTAGTCTTTTCAAGATCAATGGTGCCTGCCATCCCACGATCAGGAATTATGGGATCGCGATATCACAGGCGACTGCCAAGTGTCTCATCCGATGAGGCCTAAGGAGTGAAGGAAGCATTAGCTAGTTTTAAATGTATTAAGGGGCGGATTACTAAAGTGCTTGTGAGATGCACATGCTTTATTTCAACGTGGATGTTATAATTTTGAGGGAAAAGTTGCTTGACAATTAATGGAAAGGATGGTGACCATTTCTGAAGGAGCGGGATCTCTGATGAGAAAGATCAACGATTTCCCGCCATCCCATGATGGTGAATCGAAGGATTGTGATATCGTGGGCATCTGCCACATGGTTTTCCTTTGTGACATATGGCATGGTGGGCCCCTTATTGCCATGTTGGCTATTATGTCAGCTTGTTTTGAAGGTGGTTGTCGATGATTTGATCAAACTGGATGATCAACGGCTCAAATTTAAATATGTATCAAATATGGTTGGAGTCATTCATGCAGCCCGTGAATGAGCTTTAATGGTAGATGAGACATCTACTGGAAAAATTTGATCAACATAAAATCAATTTACTTGTTTTATTTGTATCACAAGATATCCAATTAATTCATAAAAAATAGTTTCAGAGCCAAGGGTGAAATTGCAAGCAGCTGCAACCAGAATTTGGAGTTAATGTGAAAAGAGTCGTAAGTTTTTTTTTTGTGTCTCCTAGTCATTTTGCACCTAAATTTGGGAAGGGGGTTTGCAATGCTTGTCATTGAGCTTATTGATAAAAATATTAGGGCTATAGTTTAATCATAGATTGCAAGGAATTACAGTTTTTTATTTTGTAATTTCCTATCTTTTCTTAGTCCTACCTACTTGAAGTGTAACATTGTAATGAAGCCCTAGTTTGTCTAAGATGGCGCCACCCAAGTAGCACTTTGGCCACATTGAATATTTGAAAAGAAACCTGTAGGATGATTTCCTGGATCAATTACCGTTATCAACAAATGATAGAAAGAAAGGTGTAGTGTTGATGAGAGGGAAAATACTAGGGGAGGGGTTAGTGTGTAATTGTTCCAACATTTCCGATGCTAGGGTTCCACTCACCGGCTTAGAAATGTTCAGATTGTGGTATGGATAGAGGAATTTGCCTCACCCTTTTTCAAATGGATGGATGTATGACATGGGGAAGCTGGTTGTACCAAATGTATTCCCTGATGTGGAATTACTTAGGGAAGTGGCCACAAGATATGACCCCATCACATGGGTAATTAGGGATAATGATGGAGGGGTGCTATTAGAAATTAACAAGGATGATATCCAACAAATTTTTTATTTGATTGAGCTTAGTGAAGACTTGGTTCCTATCAATCTTGAGGAAATGAAGTAGGAGTATGAAAAGTTAAAATCTCTTTTTAGGGCTAAGCTACTTCCACCTCATCTGGTTAGGGCAGGAGGTTCACAATTTCATATCAGCCCTAGTGATTATGAACCTTTCAGATTGAATTGTTATGTAAACCCTTTCCTAGCCACTTTCTATTCATTATGTCAGATTTTGGGTTTCAGTTCTGGTGCGGTAATGCCTATTGTGTACATGTTCATGGGGGTGCAACTACAACACCCTAACTTCTCTGTGACATATGACTTTGCTTCTTTCTTGGCTGAAAGGATACATGAAGGGTTGTCGAAGCTGCAAAAAACTGATACTAGTACTCAATTCTTTTGGTATTCTATGCTAATGCATATGTTTCTATTTAGAAATGTTGATTTCTTTTCTGAGAAGATGAAATTAAGGCAATCAATTGATGGAGAAAGATTGCCAGTACAGATATGGGTTGCAGATTTATCCTGTAATAGGGAAAGCACCAGTTATGTGCAATTTGATAATTGTTTTGCTTCTAGATTAAGGGCTAGATTGATGGTGAATGTACCTAGGATCCCTGAGGAATTACATGATTTCCTCAGGCCAGAGGGAAGGAATCTAGAATTGAGGGTTTACCATAACTGGGGTGACATTATCCCATACCTAGTTAGCACTGTCTTGAGAGTATATGGATTTCAGGGAGCCCCTCACATACTGCCATACAATGTGCCACCAAGAGTAGTGTTTCCAAAACTTATGTGGCAGATAGGTTGTATTCATGCAGACAACCTCACTGGAAGGGGGAAGGGAACATTCTTTCTTGATTATACAGTGGTGTCTAACTTTGCATTTTCAAAGGGAGGCTAGACACATTTTGATAAATTATTTGTTGATTACCATTTGAGATGTAGTCCTAGGTGACAACATGATCTTGAGGGTTTCTTTTCTCTTTTCAGAAAAAGAATAAAAGCTCAAAAATTTGCACATGAGTTCAACTTCCTTAAGGACCTGATCAGAAATGAATTTGATCTAAATAAGCAGGAGTTGAATAAGGAAAAATGGATAGCTTATAGTAAGCTACTGGATGTTGTGCATGAAATGGATCCGAAGTATGATCCACTGTTGGAATTCAATCCATACCATAAGCAAATTGATTTTCTAATGAAGAACTTCAAAGAGATTATGGACACCTTGAGAACCAAAAAAATAAATTTAAGGCTAAGTCTGGGTATGCAAGAACAAAGTGCTAGGCCAATTGAAACGAGGCCAGTATGCCAGCTTATAGAAAAACATCCCATCTATAGAAGGAAAAGGGATAGTAGAAGTGATGAGGAAGAAGTAGATAGAAAGGGGAAGCAAATAATGAAGGCGCCTCCATGACCAGGTCCAAAATTTAAAGTGTCTGGGGCATTCAAGATCATTGATTTAAAATTG
Organism: Sequoia sempervirens; assembly: GCA_007258455.2. Classification (NCBI taxonomy): domain Eukaryota; kingdom Viridiplantae; phylum Streptophyta; class Pinopsida; order Cupressales; family Cupressaceae; genus Sequoia; species Sequoia sempervirens. The sequence goes on from VDFB02256132.1 coordinate 122,205,806, forward strand.
TCACCAAAAGATAGTCCCCGATCACCATCATTTGAGCCAAGCACTAAGAGGCAAAAAACTGATCACCCACATGAGGATCTGACAGATGAAATTATTGTTACTGATCAGGACATGCAGGTTGGTATGCCTTCCCCTCCTAGGCCAGTTGAATTGGTTTTATCCGATTTGGATATGAAAGGTAAAAGTGTACACGATGCAAGAATGGAAGCTTGCAAGGAGTTCTTAGATGACAATACATTTGTAAAAAATCATGTATTCTTGCAATTGGCATGGAGAATGAAATTTGAAGAGTATCAAGATAAATGTGGGGAGAGAATTGAACTAAGGCTTGACAGGTCAGACAAGGAGAATGATGAAGAAGTAAAAATTGAACTAATGGAAGAGTTCAAGAACATCACTCTTGAGGAAGGAAGACAACTGGTGAGTCAGGCTGGTGTATTAATTTTTCCTGAGTGGGACATTAGAGATGTAGTAGCTTTTAATGCTATTATGAAGTCCAAGAATCCTTTTCAAGATTCTGAGGAAGAAGTTAAGGTAGCATTGCAAAACTCTACCTTCAGTGAAGAATATGAGACCTTGGTAATTTGGGCATTGGCTCCACAAGGGAGAGAACCAAATATTGTTGATATTAATCTAAATTTCAGGGGAGGATTAATAATAAAGAGAGCTTCAGAGACTTTAACCACTAAGGCCACTAATTTAACTGTGAATGTGGCCAAATTGGCCCAAAAGACTACTGAAAGGGGGGAGGCTGAAAGGAAGAGCTTAGTGGAGAAGTATAACATTTTGATTGAAGAATAATGTAAAATGCAACAGAGGAATGTTGAGTTGCAAACTGAAGTGGAAAGGTTCAGGTATAGACAGATTGGGGAAACATCCAATGCTCCAGGAACTAGTACATTGCATCCCACACTAGGGTCAATGCCTCCTGCTTCTCCAAATGTTTCCATACCAGGGTCTCCCATTCAAAATCGTACTCTCACCTCTCCTCTAGAACAAATTGATGAAGAAACAGAGTGCTCTATTGATCCAACGAAGAAGCAGCTCATATAGAAAATTGATGAATTACAGACATCAGCAAAGGAAAGAGAGGAGGGATTTCTTTTAAAGGAAAAAGAGATTGTTACTACTATTTTAGTTAACTTAAATGAAAGGGTAGATAGTAAATTCCTATCTATACATTCTTTGTATTCTTTGTTGTTGGAAGCAATAAAGAATATTGATAGGGATCAAGAGATAGTGATACCAATAATTGAAAATTGGATCCTTAGGGCCAATGATCTAAATATCAGGAATAAAGCCTCAAGGTTTGATATAAATGATAGGCCCCAATCATTGAATCCTACTCATGTGTTAGTAAAATCATTGCAAGGTTTTCAGACCTTACCAGATGATTTAAGTAGGAAGATTAGGGAGTTGGTGAATAATTTCAATGATTGGGGTAACACATTGTTACCTGATATAATTGATGAGCAGGGGAAAATCAGAACACTTCAACAATGGCAGGATCAAGCAAGTAAGGTCATCAATAATCAAATTAAAGTAATTTGTGATGACTTAGATTATGATTTGTTGGTGAGTTGTATGGATAAGATTATTAGTACCAGCTGGTTTTTAGAATCTTTTGAAAGAGACACAAATCAGGTAGCAGTAAAATACATGCCTTATAGTACAAAGGTAAAGGAGGTAATTAATTTTGGCTGATCAAATGATGAAGAATACCAGAATGGGTAGCTAAGTATTTGAATGATGAAGAGTAAGAAGAGTGGACTATTGATAGGTGGAAAATCTCATGTTGCGGTTACAACGGCTCCAGTTTTTTGTTGATAGCATTCTCGGCATGGGTTTCTTTTGGTTCTTTTGTTAGTGCATCAACCATTCTCTATCGATATGATGAACAAGAATATGCTCCAGGATGATTGCAGTTGTAACAATTTTTGGAATATCATCAAGTGCTCCAATTGGTTGGTGACGTGTAGTTTTTGAGCCAAGGCTTGTTTTCTCCTTCATTTTCTATAAGAAGGATTTCAAGGTCAGAAGTATGGGTTAGCAAGTTAGTTAATTTTGATCGAGTCTAGGAAAAGTTGCAGACCAAATTGTAAAGTCCAATGGCCTTAGAGAGAAATGCAATTTAGGTTCTGAGTCATTCTGTAATAGGTTTTGAGTTCATGGGGATTTAATGTTGCATAACAGTATTAACATTTGAATTGAAATGATAAATTCAAGCTCATGTCTCTCCATTGTATGTGCATATCTCAACTTTGAAAAAAATAACTAAGGTTTGTTTCATCCATCTCACTGTTGTGGTGTGTATGATCCTATTTTAGCTTTAATTCAAGGAATTAATTAAAATGCTTGAATGGGATTATAGGTAGATATGTTCTGTATATGGATTTGATAAGTAGTATTAGGTTAGAATACATACTGATGAAATTGTAATGCAATATTGTCAGGGACCTTATATATCATGTATTACATCTATTATAAACCTTTAAATGCTTATAAATTTGACTCTTGCAATGGATATACGACACTGATCTAAGTTGCACTCATTCGTTTGATTCAGTATTTATTTGTCTTGTCCTAGAGCTTGCTACTAATTGCAAATCAATGACTATTTTATATTATGGATTATGTTGTAGTCATCCCATGCTCCATATAGTTGATATTGTCAAAGAATAGCCAATTCTATTCGATATTATACTATTGTGTTAAGCTATTAAGTGGGATTATCTGTTATTATTAATGTTGTTTATGATAATGGTGCAGAGGTTGTAAACACATTAAGGGATTCCCCTCCCAGGTCTTGCAGAGCCCAAAGTGTAGGAGGCCTTTTAAAGTCCTCGTCAGTTGGTCTAGGTCCTTCGAGCTGCCTTTGATTGGGATTGGCAATTCCATAGGTAGATTAGAAGACAAACCTAGTTAGTAGTAAAAAAGAACCAACATTTTTGACTTTACATATTTACATTTTACATCTTTTGCTACCTTATGTAATGTAACTTGCATGCCTGTGGTACCTTTCCTTTTTGTTCATGAGTTCTAAGCATACAAAGCTTTTCTTGTCTCATGAAGCACAAACAAAAAAATTCCTTTATGACACCTTGTTAAATTTATCAGGAGGTATAACTTTGATATGTTTGAGTGGGAAGCCCATCCATTGGCATGAATTTCTCCATAGCCACCTTTGTGTTTGTGAGTGCATACCAACTAGCATATGTATCTTACCTTTTGGGCCTTCTCACACGGTGCACCACCATGAGTTCTGTCACCCTAGAGTAAGTATGCATTCTCTTTTCCAAACAAGCAACCTATATCTAATCCACAACTAGTTGGATAAATGATCAAAGCTTCATTAATTTGTCTTCTTTTCATTTCAACACTTGTGTGTTCCTTTGTCCTTATGTTTAGTTTTTCATGGGATCTTCATCCTAGGGGATTGATCATTTCTCTTAACCGTTGTTATTCCATCTTGCTAATGTAGGTACATTTGAACCCTCCTCTCAATGTTCATGGCTACTTTAGTGTGAGTTTGAAGCAGTTTCATCCTCTCGCTAAAGTGGGAGCTAAATGCATCATAGAAAAATGGCCCCTTGTCATTCTCATGGTCTTTTAGGCCTTGGTTCAGGATGTTTGGTCTATTTTTATTTGATTTAATGATGTAATATGGCTTGAACATGCATAATTAGGTCCTTGAAATTCAAATAATGACATCTTGTGAATGTGTTGTGAAGTGTTGTAAATCATTTCTACACTCTTCTACACTCTATTCATTACAATTCACTTAAAATCACCTTTTCATCACCAATCAAGTCCTATTTTGAAGTGTTGTAAAGTCTTGTAATAAGATTTCATGCTTTTCTAGACACAACTTCACTATTTACGCCTTTTTTATGCTTTAGTTGACCCCCTTATACCCTTATAAGCCTTAATTAAGTGTATTTTTTAATGTAAACCCAAAAAATAACATTAAATATGACTTTATTCCCGACACCCACTTTTAGGTCGAAGGTGGGACCCATTCTCCATGGGTGGCGAATGAGTCCCCTTGGCTCCAAATTCAAAAAAATTCAAAATTCCTTTCAAGTTTTATTCAAAATCACTTGATGTCATCCTGTGATGAGGTATCAATAGGTTACTAAGGCACACAATTGTATAAATAATTGATTTTCACCTCATTTTACATCTCCTACAATCTCACATCACATTCAAGCAATCTTTCAAGCATTCAAGCACCTTACAACATCAAATCAAGCATTCAATCAATCATTTTGGAGCATCCATTCACACAAGTTTATATTTTCATCAACAATGGTTTGGTAAGTTGATAGCATTTGCATGTTATTTTTTAATCATTCTCTTTCATTCCATTATTTCATTAAGGGTTTGATTACCAAAGTGGGGTTTAACCAACGAAAACCCCTATTTTCTAACTCTCAACTATTTTTACCCTCTTGCATGTGCATTTGTAGACTTTTGTATGCATATTTAACAAGCATTTATGTGTTAAAGAGTGGTCAATAGGTTAACTAGGATCTTCAAGTCAAATCAACCATATTTCGAGCTTGGAGAAGGTATTTTGTCTATTTCTTGCATAATTGACTTTGACAACCTGACAAGTAGACATCCTCAAATGTAGTGTTGCAGAGTTGTCTCCTAATTTCTTAGAATTTTCGGAGGATTGATTCTCCATCAATGGAGAATGAGTTCCACTTTAAGGCTAGAAATCTAATTTTTGTCAAATTCTAGATCCCGACACTCAGAAACTGGTTCCTAACAATTTTCATCAAAAGTAGGACAAATTCACCACCCTGGGCGAATAAGTCCCACGGTTGATTTTCTATAATTCCATATAGCATTCAGAACATTCTAGAATCTTCTGAATGCCTCTAGGTGTACACTGATTCAACTCATTTCTTTATGTTCTACATTTATTCATTCATAGTTCATTATTTCCATATCACATTATGTTTTCCAACATAGCATAAATCTTAGGTTTTTCATACATAATTAGTCATATAGATCACTTGATTGCATTTAGTACATTTCATTTAGCCTAAACAACATCATACATTTCATAGTTTGAGTGAACCTAGCTAGCAATTTTGGCCTACCTCTCTCCTTTTAGGCGAAAAACCATAGAAGAGCTAGAAAGGTTTAAGGAGCCAAAAATATACGGTTCACTATGTAAAGAGGACCATCGGGTAAATTTTAAATTATATTCTTAGAGGAGATAGCAATATCAATAAAAAAAATTAGGTTGGTCCTTCCGAGGAATAACGTCTATCACACCTACCATTTCATTCATACGATTAACATGGGTAATATGTGGGATCGGATCATGATGTTCATAATATGTATCAACATTCATCACATCATTCGGTGTAGTTTCACTAGCTTTGATGAATGAAATATTATGTTTAGGCATTGGATTAGTGAAAATTTGCAAGTTTTTATTTTGAGGGGCAACAGACTTATTTCCTTGATCATTAACACCTGCAATGGATAAACAACCATAATTAATGAGGTCTTGCACAAGATGTTTAAGATGCTTACAATGTTTTGTGTCATGTCCATTTTTTCAATGGTAATGGAAATAAGTAGTGGATTTAAAGGTCAGAGGTAAAGGCTTGAAGGATTGGGTGCTTTGACAGTGGGAAAAGTAATCATTTGTCATTGTAAAAGTTGGGACATAGTGTTATGAAGAGTGTCAAGTAAAGGTGTGAATTGTCTTTTCAAATCTCCATAACTAAAGGGCGCCACAATTTTAACAACTACTTGGTTGTTGATAGTTTGAGTTGGTTTTTGAGGGGGGTTGAATTGTAAGAACCCTTTGTTTTTCTTGATAAATTGTTGGGAATTGTTTTGGTTAATAGGTTCATATTTCTCAGTTCGGCTAGAAGTGGATCTTGTATCTTGACTACTAACCGAATTGTGATAATTGCAAAGGTCAGTACATAGGTGTATGAAGGAGGTAAATTTCATAATAGTGAGTTTTTCTTGAAGTTTAGTTTGCAAGTTTTGGACAAACATATTTTGAAGGTTTGGGTCAGGAATATTGACATTGATTTGGGAATAAAGCGATTGATAATGTGAGATAAAATTAGTTATCTTTTCTTCCTCATTTTTCTTGCATCACATCAAATCAGCCAAGGTCTTCTTGGGAGTCATGTGCACTTTGAAATGATTTATAAGTGAATCATCAAGTTCATTAAATGAACAAATTTATTTGTTCAGTAAAAATGAAAACCATTCCAAGGAAGTATCTTTTAAAGTCCTATGAAACGGTTTTGCTAACAATTTATCATCAAGGAAAAAATCACTACAAAAGGTGACATAGGAATTAACATGGTTAGAAGGATCACCCTTCCCTCTATATTTCTCAAATCTAGGCATCTCTACTCCTTGTGGCATTGGTTTTCACAATATTTCCAAAGACAATGGGTTACTTTGAATATAATATGTGGGTGGGCCATTTTGATTTTGGTTTTTGGTGGAGATTTTTGTTTGCATGGATGAAACAGTTTGGAAAAGTTGTGTTATGAGAGGATCAGTAGAAGTGGTATCAGGTGGAAGGGAAAGTTTTTATGGGATATATGTACTAGGAGAGCAAGTGAATGTAATTCCTATAGGTGGTAATGTGGAAGAAGATAAAACGTGCGATGCCACATAGGAAATAGGGATGCTAGTAGGAATACCCATGGAAGGAATCACATTACTAACTTGTTGCATTATTTTTGTGATTTGGGGAGTGGTATAGGTAGGTATTGATGCTATTGTTGATGGATGAAGAACTTGACTTCCTCCTTTTCTTGTGACATTGTTCTTTAGGATAGGAGCACTAGAGGTTGAAGGCAGATGTTTTCCAAAGATTTGAATTATGTTTTTCACAAGGTCAAGGCCTTCATCACTTTCAAGCATGCAGTGAATTTTTTCGATTTTATGAATTGTAGTAGTGGAAATGTTTTCAAGGATAACTTGGTGTTGCAATTGGACTGAGTCCTCATGAATTTCAATTATCTTGTCTTGCAAGATATCATCAGGTCTATGTTCAACATTCATGCAACCTGAAGGAAGAGTTGTTAAGGCTATTATTCATTCCTAGTAAACTATTGTAAATACTAGGAGTGGAAGCTCTAGCTAACCCAAGATCCACAACGAGTCTATTATCACAATATTCCATGAGTCTTGTACTTCTTCTCACTAAGGTATTAGCAATAGGACACCAAACACTCATGCAAAGGCTACTAAATGTGGGGTGAGTATAATGTAAACTAACAAGAATGAAATGCTTAAAGATGAAATTCTGGGAAGTAAAACTGAGATGCAAAACAACAAACAAAAACTCAGAAATTGCAAAATAAATGCCAGAAAATGTAGTGAAAAATATACAACTGGACTAAGTTGCCCAGGGTGGCGAATGAGTCTAGGGAGTGATTTTTTTGAAATTTTTTAGAATTTTTTAATTGTTTTTTATGATTTTTAGGTTTTCTGATGCAGATATAATATGAATATGTAGAATTTTAGCAATTTTGAATGAAATGAAATGCAAAAATGCAAGCTAGATGAGCTTTTCACTAATGAAAATTTGAAAACCCTAGAATGCAAATTAAACAATGCAAAATGCAATGAAATGTTAATGTAAGCTATTCCTTAGGTGTAAATAAGAAATATGATGTTCTAAATGTGGGTTCACCAAAATGAACCAAAGATTGTTGGGATGTGCAGACTCTCTTACACTTCTAGGGTTTTGCAAGTAAAAGGAGAGAGGTATCCAAAAACCTTGATGGATCACTCAAGATTATGCCCTTGAGATTCCAATGCAAAGATGATTGAAATATATCTAAGGGGAATGTTCTAGATGAAAAATAATGGATAAAAGAGATTGTTGATGGGTATTTTTGCACTTCTCAACACAAGCAATGCATAAGTGCATTACCTCTCTTGAAAGGAAATCTGTTGTAAACAAGTTGCAAAAAATTACCCCAAGGTCTCTCGGATGTTAGGTCATGACATGCTTGGAATGTCTCAGTTGTTTCAATGTGATCTTACTAGTAATCACATGGCATCCTTATGTAAGTTAAGTTGTAAGGGAATTGGTTCTTTGAATGGAGTTTATGAGATTCTGAAATTATGTTCTATTATTGCAAGTTCAGGACAGTAGTCTAAAACTCCTTCTCTATCATCAGATTTTTCTTTACAATGTGCAATGAACTTTACCTAAATTACTATTTAAAAAGAAAATTCAAAAGGGCAGGGAAGAGAGTAAGTTCCTAGACTTGAAACTACCAATGAACAGTGATAATGGAGGATGCTATAGTGGACAACATTCCCAAAAATAAGTCCCACTTAACCAGATTAGCTCAAAGTCTCATGAAAATAGTGCAATCTTCTAAGGTCTATAGATTTTCAACCATTCATTCACCATAAAGCATGAATAAAATATATAATTTAAGTGCAACATTCAATTTATGTCTAGACTAGATTTACACTACTATTTATCATCAACAAACAACAAAAAGCATGAACAACACTAGTAAAAATTGGCAAATAAATGATTATGTGACTAAAAATTTTAGTCACATGACTAACACTAGTAGTATTTGGAAAATAAATGACTAATTTGGTCATTTATAAGTGGATAATTTGGTCATCAAGTAAAATCACAACTAAATGACTAAATAAATGACTAATATCAGACAAATAAAAATGTCTAAATAAATAAATGTGCTCATTATTGAAATCTTGGCCATAATTTCCATCTTAATAAACATACTCTAAAACCTTCGTCAAGACCTTATTTTCAATCATAGCCCACCATAATTAATAATAAAATATTACAAATAAAATTACTAATAAATATTTTTTGTGGAATAAATATTTTGTTTTGTGGTGTCATCATATGAACACCAAAGTTTCTTCTAAATTAATGAAAAACCACCAAATTATAAAAATTAATGAAAACCATAAGAGAACCTTAAAAACTAAAACCCAAAAACCTTGGAAAACAAAAAAATAAGCAAAAGGAAGAAAAAAATAAAAGATAAGAATAAACCATAATGACTTAAACCTTTGTGAAGACCTTATTTCCAAGGTATCCCACCAAAATGGAGAAGTGACTCAAAACCTTATTTTCAAGGTAGCCCACCAAAATGGAGAAGTAAAGCACAACACCTGAATTTGGATTACAACCTCTACCCATTTTCTACATCATACATGATTTGTGTAGAATCTTGTGGTAAGTCACTTTCCATGGTTTCAGTTAATTTTACTTTTCAAATCTATACGCGGTCAGGTCATCTGATCCATATGATCCATTCTTTTTTGTAATTTTACTATCTTCAAATTCCATTTAAATGTTTAGTTGTATAGTAGATGTCATCCTACTTTGTTTGAAAACTCTTACTAAATTCCCAAAAATAAGAGTTCCCAAATGACACCAATAGATATTACAAATAGAAAACAAACAACAATATTTTCATGTAAAAACTACAAGAGCTGATTCATAGGCCCTATGAAAATCTCTAACTTTTTGGCTCCCCTTTGATAATTTTCTGCATACAAATATTGTGCATAGTTCCTCTTAGTTTATTCAATTTGGTGCTATTATTTTTATCCTGTGATTCAGGCTTCAAACCAACCCCTCTCATTAGTATTTTTCTTCCAGAACTGTCTAGAAGAGGGTAATCAAAATCAGTACTAGAATATTTGAAAGTCAAAGATCCTTTCCCTCAAACTAAAGCTTTGTTCTCGACAAACCAGAGCTAAGATGAGCCAAGAACTAGTGGAAGGGAAATTGAATGAAAACTGAGAGCAACTAAAATCCTTCCTAAGAAAAGTGCCCTTTCCACTATAACTGTCGGTTCTAGTGTCTCGTTGTTCATTTTTTTTGGAATCTCCTCATTTTTCATTTCTTGATAGAGAGCTTCTAAAATATGTGCAAGATGTTCTTCAATCTCAACAATCAATGTAGAGATAAAATGGAAGCATTACTCTTGCAAATAAGGTGCTAAATCATTTATCCTTGAAGGATATTTATGTGCATGAAGAAAACTTAGGAGGTCTTCCAGAATATTCTTGAACCCCTCATTTACGGTATCTTTTATTTGACTAACCTCAATTCCAAAATAAGTGTTAAGGTGACCAAACCAGTCTTCATCATTTGTCATCATAAATCTAAAAATCAACCCAGGTAAATTGATGCTTTTAAGGTCCCCTCTCTTGACAAGCCAACCCTCACTAGTAGTTAATTTGTGCAAATGGGTTTCAACATCTTTGTAACTTGCCAGAGATGTAACTATGGCTTCAAGGCATTTACCAACCTTAACTCTAGTTGACCTCCACCCTCATGCTCTTGTATTAATTTAGTTTCTTCCCAATGTTGCAAATCACAAACTAATAAATGGTAAGCCTTGAAATCATGGAACAAAAAACTATAAGAGACAAAGCAAGCACACAACATTAAAATTGTGACTTGCAACCGTAAAAGAAAAGTAGTAGGAAATTTGATATAGAATCAGAAAAGGGCATTTTATGAGGCTTCCTTATAGAAGCAAATAAAAAATTAAGTAGAATCATGCTTCAAATTTCATTTAAATGTTCAATTGCATAGTATATGTCATCCTACTTTGTTTGAGAACTCTTACTAAATTCCCAAAAATATGAGTTCCCAAATGACACCAATAGATATTATAAATAGAAAACAAACATAAATATTTTCATATAAAAACAACAAGAGCTGATTCATAGGCCCTATGAAAATCTCTAAATTTTTGGCTCCCCTTTGATACTTTTATGCATACTTACAAATTACATCTCAATGATTAATATGAATTGGAAGGGTTGAAAGGGAACATGTTAGTCTTTTCCATTTATTTGGAAATAAAGAGTTTGAAGTGATTGAAAGAATCAAATGTAGCTCTTTACTCTAGATTATTTATTCGCATTCAGTTATTAATATATACAGATATAAACCATGATGACTTAAATCATAACTCAAATAAATCTCATGAAAACTACAAGAAGAGATTAGTGATTACATGAATCATGGAAATGAAACCAACTCCATAAGCCACAACAAACAAAATATGAAATGAAAATGAGAATATAGGCCTTCAAAGGAGTTGTCATGGATAAAGAATCATCCTCCCTTAGATCTCTTGTGAGAATTCCTAAAATCTCTTCAGTTATCCACAATATCCACATGCTATGAGCTCTGATACAAAGATTGTGCATAGTTCTTGTTAGTTTATTCAATTTGGTGCTATTATTTTTATCTTGTGATTCAAGCTTCAAACCAACCCCTCTCATTAGTATTTTTCTTCTAGAATTGTCTAGAAGAGGGTAATCAAAATCAATTCTAGAATATCTAAAAGTTGAAGATCCTTTCCATCAAACTAAAGATCTTTTATCAACAAACCAAAGCTGAGACAAGCCAAGAACTAGTGGAAGGGAAGTTGAATGAAAACTTAGAGCAACTAAAAGCCTTACTAAGAAAATTTCCCTTTCCACTATAACTATCAGTTCTAGTGTCTCCTTGTTCATTTTTTCTAGCATCTCCTCATTTTTCATTTCTTAATAGAGAGCTTCTGAAAGATGTGCAAGATATTGTTCAATCTCTATAATCAATGTTGAGATCAAATGGAAGAATTGCTCTTGCAAATAAGGTGCTAAATCATTTATCCTTGAAGGAGATTTATGTGCATGAAGAAAACTTAGGAGGTCTTCTAGAATATTCTTGGACCCCTCATCTATAGTATCTTTTATTTGACTAACCTCGGTTCCAAAATAAGTGTTAAGGTGACCAAACTAGTCTTCATCATTTGTCTCATAAATCTAAAACTCAACCCAAGTAAATTGACACTTTTTAGGCCCCCTCTCTAGACAAGCCATCCCTCACTAGTAGTTAATTTTTGCAAGTTGGTTTCAACATCTTTGTAACTTGTCAGAGATGTAACTATGGCTTCAAGGAAATTACCAACCTTAACTCTAGTTGACATCCACCCTCATGGTCTTGTTTCAATTTAGTTTCTTCCCAATGCTACAAATCATAGACTAATAAATGGTAAGCGTTGAAATCATGGAACAAAAAACTACAAGAGACAGAGCAAGCATACAACATTAAACTTATGATTTGCAAAAGTAAAAGAAAAGAAGCAATAGGCAATTTGATATACAATCAGAAAAGGGAATTTTATGAGGCTTCCTTAAGGAAGAAAATTTAAAATTAAATAAAATCATGCTTCAAATTTCATTTAAATGTTTAGTTGTACAGTAGATGTCATGCTACTATTTTTGAGAATTCTTACTGAATTCCCAAAAATACGAGTTCCCAAAAGATGCCAATAGATATTATAAATAGAAAAAAACAACAATATTTTCATATAAAAACAACAAGAGCTGATTCATAGGCCCTATGAAAATCTCTAACTTTTCAGCTCCCCTTTGATACTTTTATGGATACTTATAGATTACATCTCCATGATTAGTATGGACTCGAAGGGTTGAAAGGGTACATGTTAGTATTTTTCATTTATTGGGAAATAAAGAGTTTGAAGTGATTGAAAGAATAAAATGTAGCTCTTTACTCTAGATTATTTATTCTCATTTGGTTATTAATATATCCAAATATAAACCATGATGAATTAAATCAAAACTAGAAGAAATATAATGAAAACTACAAGAATAGATCAATGATTAGATGAATCATGGAAATGAAACCAACTCCATAAGCCAAAAAAAGTCAAATATGCAATGCAAATGAGAATACATGCCTTCAAAGGAGTTGTCATGGATAAAGAATCATCCTCCCTTAGATCTCTTGTGAGAATTCCTGAAAGCTCTTCAGTTATCCACAATATCCACATGCTATGAGCTTTGATACAAATATTGTGCATAGTTATTCTTAGTTTATTCAATTTGGTGCTATTATTTTTATCCTTTGATTCAAGCTTCAAACAAACCCATCTCATTAGTATTTGTCTTCCAGAACTGTCTAGAAGAGGGTAATCAAAATCAGTTCTAGAATATCTAAAATTCTATTTTTTCCCTCAAATTGAAGCTTTGTTCTCGACAAACCAGAGCTGAGATGAGCCAAGAACTAGTGGAAGGGAAGTTGAATGAAAACTTAGAGAAACTAAAAGCCTTCCTAAGAAAAGTGCCCTTTCCACTATAACTGACGTTTCTAGTATCTCCTTGTTCATTTTTTCTAGCATCTCTTCATTTTTCATTTCTTCATAGAGAGCTTTTGAAAGATGTGCAAGATGTTCTTCAATCTCAACAAATAATGTTGAGATAAAATGGAAGCATTTCTCTTGCAAATAAGGTGCCAAATCATTTATCCTTGAAGGATATTTATGTGCATGAAGAAAACTTAGGAGGTCTTCCAGAATATTCTTGGACCCCTCATATATGGTATCTTTTATTTGACTAACCTTAGTTCCAAAATAAGAGTTAAGGTGACTAAACCAGTCTTCATCATTTGTCATCATAAATATAAAACTCAACCCAGGTAAATTGGCGCTTTTTAGATCTCCTCTCTTGACAAGCCAACCCTCACTAGTAGTTAATTTGTGCAAATGGGTTTCAACATATTTGTAACTTTCCAAAGATTTAACTATGGTTCCAAGGCATTTACCAACCTTCACTCTCTCACATAGATTTTCAAATCCACCATCTATTATTTGTTTCATCCTACTAAGAAACAAGCTTTCAAAAACCTCATCCCATAGACTCTTTGAGTTCTTCAAAACAATCTCACACATACATTGCCATGGAACCTCAACATTTGAACCAAAAATCATTTTTAGCCACTCCAAGATCCCTTAAAATGTATCCAGACTATCCAATGTTTCTCTGATCAATGTCTCATTCTCTACAAGTTCCTTGCCACTTTTCACAAGATCAAGCAAATACTTTCCCCCAAGCCTATCTACAAAGAGAATATCATTTGCGCATGTATTAATCCATGCTAAGCAAGACTCTAATATAAATTCACTCAAAAAAATCATGGTAGCTTGTAGCTTCTCTCTATGAGATTTCCACAACTGCACCTCATTATCTAGGTTTGGAATCCCACCAAAAACTTGTGATTCAGGTGACACTACCAACATAGTCTTATAAAAAAGAGGAAAATAATTTAGAACCTCCAAGAAGAGCTCCCCAGCCTGACATAGCATTACTTGTATGACTCTTACCACATTACAAAAAATGGAACTGATTGCCCCCGCCTTATTGATCTATTGGTTGAACGTGTCTTCTAGTTCTAGCTGGTTCTATTTTCATCGGCGTGAGGATCTTTTATCAGTGGGACGAGGTCTCCTATTCCTGCGATGGTCCAATGGGCATGTTTCTAGTGGAGTTTGTGCCCATCGTTGGTTCCAACGATGACCACGAACTCCATCGATGACATCCCAAACCAATGACAAGAACGAACTCTACCAATGACATCCTCATCAGACCATCGCAGGAATAGGAGATCTCATCTCGCCAATAGAAGATCCTCACATCGATGAAAAAATAGAACCATCAATGCATCACTGGAAACAAAAGACACGTCTAGTCAATGACCGATAAGGTAGTCCTTTTTCAAATAAGTTTTCTCTACTATCACAGACCAAACAAGCATTACAATTAGAGACTAACAAGAACCACCAAGAAACTTTTCATTTCCACATCATCTAATGGAAGAAGGACTTTTTTGGTCCAATGGATCCTAACCAAATCAGTTTAAACCTAGCTGAGCAAATCTCAATTGGGTCGAATAAGCCCTACTAAGATTTCACTTTACAAAAAAAATCCTTGGGAAAAGAGAGCACTAGATAAATGCATCTAGAAGAGCTCCCCAACAATATACAGCCTCCATGGCACTGAATCATGTATCATCCCAGACAAGAATTTCTACACCACAACTGATTTGTTGACAGAATTTTGAATCAACGAATATGTTCTTTTATACTTAATAGTCAGGAAGAATGTTATACTAACCATGGATTTCACCTATTATAATTGTTCTTAGTTGTTGCACTACTATTTCCAGTTGCTAAGTAATTGTTCTTAGTTGCATTATTTCTTTGTACTATTTGATGAACCCTTGGTGTGTGAAGTCTTCTAGCCATTTCTGTCAGAATGAAGCAGATGGAGTTTAGGGGTTTTGTTTTAGGTGATATGGAAAAATTTTTTTGGAACCAAATAGAGCTAAATGGGTGTTTCAAACTCAATCAAATCTTGTTTAAAACTGTCCAACATGAAGACAAGTGTAATTAGAAGATTGGGATTGATTTTCTGATCATCATGTTTTGGTTTAGAGCCCAAAAATTGAAGCAAAATGGTGATAAATAACAATAGGGTATGGGCAGAAAATGTGTCAGGCTGTTTTGGGAAAAATGTGCCTTAAACATTAGAGATCTTCAAATTTGGGAAAATATTTTGAGAGCTTCCTTGCAAAATCCATTTTGTACACATTCTGAAATCAATCATTTCATTCCATGAAATTACATCTCTTTGAGGCATTCTATCAAACAATTTAGGTGTTTTATCTACAATTCCACATCTTGCAAAAATGTCTACCAAATCATATCCAACTATAACCTCCAAGTATTTTTTTAATTTCTCTATCTTTCATCAATCTCTTTACTATTTGAACCTTGTACAAATGTTTTAGAGAATAACATAAGTTGCATAATTTTTAGAATCCAACTAAAAATATGAATGGTTGATCAACCAGGCACACCTAATGATCAACTATATATGTAAATTGTAATGCAATAAGGGTTACTAACATGTGAAGTATGTGCAGCTCTCATCCACTAAACTTGCATGTCTACATGCTCCTAGAACCCAAGCAAAGCTTACAATGTTAGGATGTGTTCTAGAGTGCTTCATCAATTCAAATATTTTGAGAGGTTCCTTGCAAAATCTATTTTGTGCACATTCTGCAATCAATCATTTAATTCCGTGAGATGACATCTCTTTGAGGAATTCTATCAAACAATTCAAGTGTTTTGTCTACAATTCCACATCTTGCATATATTTTCTACTTAAGCTATTTTTTCCTATAACTATTCTTATTTGGTGTTTTCAATGTTGTAGAGTCAAATTTTCTTGTATGCTTGAATGTCTTTTTTCATAAAATCAAGTTTATACTATGCTCCCCCAAGTTTCGGGGATGGGGACGACAGGGGATGATGGGATGTGTTTTTGGTACGAGTGTACTTCTGGGTCATTTTTTAGGGGATTGTAGGGGACGGCTATAAAAAATAGGAAATTTTTTAAAATTATAGAGAAATTTCAAATATTCATATTAGAACATTGATAAAGCATTCATCATAGGAATTGTAGAAGATTATTACATAACGTTGAACTTGAGTTGAGATTTCACATAAGAATTGACAAACAAAGTAACAAAATTCAAATTCTTTTATTATCAATGTGCATACATATTAAATAAGAATTATAACAAAATTCCCAAAGGCTTCAAGTTTCAACTATAAAATGACAAAAACATAGAAAATATATGGCTGTCCCTAATCAGCAGATGCAACTGGTAGGTCTATATCAAAATTGGAGCTCAATTTTGTGTCACTATTAGATGCAAAGGTAGGGGGAAGTTTTCGAGTCCCCCAAGTCCCCAAAACATTTCCAGGAAGGGGACGAGGGTACCAAGGTAGAGGACAGGTCCCCATGGAGCACTAAGTTTATATGGTTTGGGGTTTCAAGGTGGGGTTTTACCTGACCACATAAAACCTCTATGGTTGGGATAGAGGTATACACCCCTATTGCTGATTACACCTTATCATTTGCTAGAGACCTCTGGGTGACTCCTAGAAATGGTACTGTGATGGATTGAGGGGGAAAATAGTAATAGAGGTGGTTGTGACAGTAAAGTGGAGGTTGGTATGTACACTATTTAAGTATTGTAAGATTCTAACCTGTTATCTAGAGGCACCAATTAGGAAAACCCTAGTCTAAGCCTTCATAAAAGAGTTTGCAATACCAATACATAAATGTAAAAATGTATTTTATTTTGACTTGTATATTTGAATTTCTCTATTTCTTCTTGAATTAAACATTTAAAAACTAGTGTAGGAGCACCAAGGTATTTGTGAAATTTTGATTCATGGAGGTCTTAGGTCAGTTTGAGTTTTGAGTCTAGAAGTCATTAATAAGGTCATGATTGACCAATTCATATTGTAAGCATGTACATCCATAATGAAGAATGTTGGAGGTGGTGACAGAGCTGTGAGAGGTTGGTAATGTCATTTTTCAATAAACCCTACCCCAAGCTAGTGTAAAGTGAGGGTTTTTAGTTACAGAGGTTAGATGAGAGTTTTCCCATCTAAAAATTGTTTATTAGGGCCCTATGCTGACTGGTAAGAAGATCTGAGTGGTTGTTTGGAGTTAGAGGAAAGAATTTGAGGTACCTCCTTTGAAACAGAGACCTAATTGATCTATTAGGACAACATTGTTTCTAGGTTATGCGTGAGATGGTCCAAAGTAACCCATGATGGTTTTGAAGGTAAGTTATAGTTTTCCTTAAAGGGTGTCTAAAAGAGTAGATAGATTGATTGTTGAGTTGTTCATTGTGAGATAAAGTAAAAAATCTGGGTCTGCAGACCTACTAGATGAGTTGAAGATTTTTTGTAGAGTGATTTGGAAGAGTTTTGTGAATCAATTGGTTGTTTGAATCAGCTTGTTTTTTGATGATTTGTTCAAATCCAAATTTCTTTGCATCAAAAAATTTCCATCATATTGAATCTTGATGGGAAGAAGGGTCCATTGCGAGAACTCAAGGGGTGTTACTTGCTAGGAGAGAGATTGTGGAGTACTTGTTGGGCTGAACAAGTGACTGAGCTCACCTTCTTTGTATTGAAGAGGATGTACCAGGTATGTATTTCCTTAGTCAAGATTAAATTATAACTGATGGTTTTGTGATGAGATGGTGTTGATGACAAATCATATAACTGTGATAGTTGAAATTATTTTGGTGGTCATATGACATTCTTTTTTAGAACATTTATAAAGAAAGTATAGATTAAATTTTGTTGTGCAGAAGCAATGAGTAGGCTACATTCCTCTGCTTGCCTCAAATCTTGATTTAGGTGATGAGGAAAGAGGTATAATGCCTTCTGTTGCCTCACACTTGTTCCTTTTGTTGCCTCACACTTGTTCCAATCTTGTAATCACCTTGATGATTGTTACCTCACCCATGTTCTAGTCATGTATTTACCTTGATGACTGTCTGACTTGTTTTTAGGGCTCACAACTTACAAGAAAAATGAAGTCCTTTTGACCTTTTAGATCATTTGTGATAATTTAATTACATCAACAAAAATCCATGGAAGGATTTAAGTAATTAGGGTTTTGTTGAAGATATCACTTTACTATTTCAATATTTTGGTTTGTACCTATTTTAAGCCAGATGTTATGATTTTGGCCTTGAGATTGAGTGGGACTCTCAAAAATTACATTTTTTGGTCCTGACAACAGCCTTTTAGTATGATATGGTTAAGATGGTTTGATTGAGAATTTGAGAACAACAAAGGACAAGCCTCAATCTTTTATGTCATTTAAAGATTGGAATAAAAATTATTGGGAAGGACAACTTAAGACCTTAGATTTGCACCAATTATATATCAGCTAGAGACCTAACCTATACCTCATGTAACTCTCCATGACTATAAATATGATCTTCAATTTAAAAATATATACATTCTATGCAAGATTTATTTGTTTAGTAGATACTTAGGGAATGTGTAAACATGATAATGAATACCTTGAACTAGTTATCTTTATCTACTAGTTACTTATGATCAACTAAGGACATTTATATTTCAATTTTAAAAAAAATTCAATATTGAACTTCAAAATTTAGACAATTGCACCTACACTGCACGTAAATGGAGGCACCCTTTTAACACATTTCTTTGATTATGATTTCATCTCCTTTCACATTTGAGTATACTAACTTATTTTGAAAAACAAATTGATTTTAGTGTTCTATCCCATGGCTCAGTTCTTGTTTTTGTGTTGAACAAAAATAAAAAACTAAGCTTTAGTGTCATGTTGGATTGTCAGAAATCTATAATGTGAAAATAGCTACTTTAGAGTCTTCATTCTATTATATCTTTGAAACTTTGTTCTTTCCCAATTTATTTTTACATACTAACAGTGACCGTGAAAAAATTATTGTAGGAGTGGGAGGTTATTCTTACCTATATGAGCCACTTTGGTCGGTAGGAATGATTACCAGTAAGCGCTTATTACTTATTAAATTAGGTTTAGGTGACAACTGGAGAATATTAATGTTTGAAAATTGACATAGACTACTTGTATTCAAACTATTAATTTCCTTATTTACAATATTTTTGAGATTATAGTTGTATGGATGAAGAGTTTATATATTCATTATTTTCAAAATTTATAGTTTATCGATAGTGACTTCACTACCAATCCTTAACAACTATTTCAAAATCAAAATTTTCACTCAAAATTAAATTCATTGTCTTTTCGAATAACTACTAACTACCCTGCAAACCAAAAACTCCTTTTCGTTGCCCACAATTTTGTAAAACCCCCAAAAACTAACTATAGAAAGCCAAAAATCTCAAATTCATGACAGAGGATTATGTTAACTGTAGAGATATAGACGAGCTACTCGCCTCAGTTTCCATAGAGGTCTCATTCATCTTCTTCTTCCTCTGAGGTTGCTGCTCCAACTTATCAAGCCACTCCAACTTCTCCAGCCACTTTGCTTTAGCCTTTGCCTTCACTATCACCGCCTCAACCTCTATTATTTCCACAATCAATTTCAGAGCCTCCCACCCACGTGCTACTCCCTCTCTCCATCTGGATTTACATTTTCATTCTAGCCATTTCACAAAGGCTACACATTTCTCTATTTCTTCATCCTCTTTGCTTTCAATTCCCTCACCGATTTCCATCCCAACTCCTAGAATCACCCATTCCAACAATGAGTCCATGTCCTCCAGATAATTTTTCTACATCAGTTCCTTCAGCACCTTTTTCACAAATTCAATTGGCTCTCCCAAATCTACGCCCCAAGCCATTATCAACGAATAAATGTCCAAATTATTTTTATACATGTGCTTGAGGTCACTGAACTCTCTTCCCAAAATTAGTTGCACTGACTGCACTAATTGTTCATCACTATATAGGAAAAAACCCATCAGTCTCTTTACTGATGGTTCTCCATAAAAGTGTGAGTTATTTCTTCATTTTAAGTGTAAAACCAACCTCCGTCACCTCTGCAACGATAGAGCCACCACCTCCTATACACTTTTTGCACACCTATTGCTCACCACAGTAGAGGAGCATCGAGAAAGTAATGCCTCAAGAATTTAATAACTTAATTCACATTCCTTTCCATAAATACTCGACATACGCCTATCATCACCACCAACTAACTACATACACTTCTCTCATTCACTTCAAGAAAAAAACCCTATAATTACTCCATTTTAGAGCTCCCTAAATGCACCACCCATTTTATTCTTGTCATTGGGGAAGAACATTTATTTTAAATATCTTGACAATGCCTCAGGATGTCACATTAGTTAGTAATAATCATTATCACCATATCGGTGAGAATGTGATTCTTCTTCCATCGATAACCACCTTCTCCACCAATGAACAACTTTCCTTAGCTCTATCGGTGGGATGCTACATAACGTCACCTCGATGCACCCCAAATCCACCGATATACATTATGCACTTGATAATCCATGGTTATATCAGACCATCGAGGGAATGAAAGCATTTTTTCTACTGATGTTCATGTGTCACAATGATGTGCTAGGTTATGAGCTGCATTCATCAGGCCATTGGCGAGGCTATAATGGGGGTTTCACCGATGAGAAATTGTTAGGATGATAGTGCTAATTTTTATTTAGGGACGAGGAAAGATTTATAGAGCCTCAAACTATTATGGTCTCATGCTTACTACTATGCTTTTGATAGATTTTTTCCAAGCATCCATAGCTTGTTCAAAATCACTTGTTTTAGGATTTTATCCATAGAAACAATGAAGTGAACTGTGTGACAAAATTCTTTGGTAGACATGTATGGAAAATGTGGTAGCATACACAAGGCAGTGAACTTCTTGAAAAAATGCCTCAAAGAAATGTGGTCTCATAGAATTCCATGACAAGCAAATGCAATTGGTAGCTGCTCCTAGTTATTAGTTATGCAATGTGAAGTAATTGCATAACTACTTAGGTTGACTTTGCAATAACTATATTTTAATTGAAATTTTGTTATCTATCAACATCTAGTTATTACTTATGAAATGTGCTTTGAGTTTGAAAGATGTGCAATGCAATGTAATCAAAGATATGAATATAAACTACAAAAATCTAATGTTTATAATTCATTAGTTAAACTCTTTGTTTTATTTTCTCTCTATATCTCTAGGCTATGGAAATTTCTTTCGATTTAAAAAAAAATAGTTTTTATCTCTTGTTCTACAATTTTTTACCTTTTTTTTAAATCCAATTTTACTTGATTTTTGAATGCATGGGGTTATGTTTCATAGCTTTAATGCCACTATTTTTGTATGTCCCAATGTATTTCACCTTCACCTTGAAATAGTAGTAGTAGTGCTCTCATATTGCATTTTTTTGTGTGCATTAGCTACCTTTTTTATGTGTAATGGTGTTGTCATAACCTTATGTGTCTAGTATGCATGCATGGTAATGTAGTGTTTATATTTGTGGCCTTTGTATCTGATTAGCATGAAGCTAATAGTAACATTGTAAGCAGTGTTATAAATGTTAGTTTTTTAGTAAATTAGATTGATCATTGCAATTATTTTTGAAATTTTCCTTTTGCAATTACTTTAACACACACATGCAAGTACTATTTAAGTAAGTAATGGTTGTTTTATTATGAAAACAAGGGTAATAATTACCTATGTAATATAATGTGTTATTTTTTTTCCTTTTGCATAAATGTATTGATAAACTCAAAGAAGAGGATAAAGTTAGGGATTCAACTTGAAAGGAATAGGAGATGAAAATGTAAACATTTTAAAGGTCTCAAGTAACATACCCCTTGTTTATGAAGATAAAATAGATGGATTTTTTCATTTAAAAGACAAAGAGGGAACCTTCACATGGTGGCCACTAAAATATTTGTAGAAAATGGCATAGTTGAACATGTTTATCATGTACTAGTTAATGTTAGACATCTTGGCTCACTACTTTATGTAGTATTTTGAATGTGTTGTTCAAGGATCTTAATTATCATGGTGTATTTGAAAGAGTTGGAAACTCTTAGACAACTTTGACATCTTGTAACTTGATATATATATATATATGCATTAAATTTTTTATTGCAAATTACCTTTATTTATCATGATGTTGAATCATTTTTTTAATTCTAGCATGTTGTAGCTTGTTTGTATATGTAATATTTTTATTTGCTTTTATGTTTTAGTTCAAGTATAATAAAATGTTAAATTTGCATTATAAAATTTATGGTACTTAGTAAATTATTCATTTCATGACTATATTTACTACTAATTAATAGAAATTAGTAAATAAAAAATGACTAAATTAATGACTAAAGTAATGACTAAATTAATTACTAAATATATGACTAAAGTAATGACTAAATTAATGACTAAATATATGACTAAATTAATAACTTAAAGTAATGACTAAAGTAATGACCAAATTAATGACTAAATATATGACTAAAGTAATGACTCCCATGTCTAAATAAATGAATAGTTAACAATAATCAATAACTAAATTAATGACTAAATATATGAATACATTAATGACTACATATATGACTAAATAAATGACTAAAATAGTTTATTCATAAATTTAGTGGTGTTATAAATGACTACAAATAAACCACTAATAGTTATGTGACTAAACTTAGTCATTTATATACAATTTTTAGTAGTTTATTTAGTCATATATTATTGTTCGTGTACTAGTGCAAGGAAGGGCATCAACACAACATAATTCTTCAATACCAATGAACAAAATCTACTAATCTACCAAAGCAAGTTAAATACATAGAACAACAATGTAAATCTATTCAAATTCACTAAATATGAGGAGAAGAATCATGAAACATGAAATTGGAACTCAAGAATCCACCAAAATTAATGAATTATTATTAAAATTCCAACAACATGTCTTTATAACAACTCAACTCTCTCTTGAAAATGAGAGGAGACCCCCTATTTATAGTGTCCAAAA
Organism: Sequoia sempervirens; assembly: GCA_007258455.2. NCBI lineage: Eukaryota > Viridiplantae > Streptophyta > Pinopsida > Cupressales > Cupressaceae > Sequoia > Sequoia sempervirens. Next base: position 122,229,034 of record VDFB02256132.1, read on the forward strand.
AGTAAAATGAATGACTAAGATTTAATGTCATTATGTGGCCAAGGTTCACTACAAATTAGGGTTTCACCTACCCCCAATATTTTACAATATTTAAAATATATATTTGTCCTCTAGCCTATTTTGTCCTCTAGTGGGCAGCACTATAGCTCTTTTGTATTTTAGCTAATTTCCATTGTTGTAGCTACTTTGTGAGGAACTCATTGTCTATAACTAGATTTCCTTCATGTTTCTTCACAGTAGCATATTCCACAAATTTGTCAATCAATGCTTGGAGCTTGTTCCATTCAATTATATTAGATTGGATCTCTTGGAATGTCAATTTCTTAGATCTGCTGGTAATTAGATCCCAACCCTTATCATCCATTGGCATATTCTTCACCACCCTCTCAAATTGAGCGAAGGATCGAGTAGAAAAATCCATAAAGTATGGCATGAGTGTGTCTGTGGCTCCATTCTCCATCTTCTTATGGAAGTATGGCTTTGTTTTCTTTGGATCTAGCTCAACGATTGGTATATCATAATCTATTATTAGTTTTAGGTACTCCTCACAGGTTGTCCTGATTTCCTTAGCCTAATCAATATCAAGTTCCACCTCATGGAGGACCTGCTCCAAGATCTCCCTTCTACAATTGAGGCCCAATTTTGAGGTTTCCACAAGCCAATGATCATCCTTCACCAATGCAAGATCCCTTTCCCATGTTCTTTCAAGCATCCTGAGGATAGCCTCAATTTTAGGATACGTAATCCTATACAGCTCTAGAAAGTTGGTGCAGAATTTCTTTGTGCCTTCACGTTGTTTTTGCACCTCCAGGAACTTATTTTCCATCCTGAAAGTGCAGCCAATGCCCATATTTCTATTGTAGAGGACTCACTAGAACCAATCCTTTGTTTCCTTTGTCCAGTTCTTTCACCTTTCTAATTTGTTGATATGATCTTTCAAGAGAAGTTGAGGTTGGGATGACAAGGTTGTTGGAAGTTCTTTGGAAGAGGACCATTGTTGTAAATAGGCCATTAAATCTACCACTTTTTCTTTTAATTCCTCCTTAGAGGTCTTTTCCTTATTCATTTTATGCACAATAGTAGCCATTGATCCTTGAAGATGATCAATTTTCTACTCTCTCGTGGTCGTTCCTAGGTTAATGCTAGAGATATTATAGTTGACTCCCTCTCCTTCCACCACTGGATTAGCTATCTACATAGTCTTAGATCCTAATGCATCCATTGTCAAATGGGATCTGACCCTTGGTTTCTTTTATTTGTTTGTGCTTATTTGTGCTCAAGACAAAATGGATTCTAGCCTTGCTTTTGGATCCATAAGGGTGGGTGTCTTCTTTTGCAATTGCTTTTCTAGCCACTCAGGTATCTAGGACCCTTATTTTGGTAATTCATGATCACCTTTCTCCTCTTGAGCATGTTGGATCTCCATTTTTTGGTGACCCGAGGCCTCTTGTTCCATCCTTTCTTCTTCTTCTTCATCGAAGTCACAAATGAATAGGGAAATTTCTTGCTGTGACTTGGTGATGGCTATGTTTTAACTGGGGCTATCTTCCCCTTTAGATGTCTTTTCTTCTTCTTCTTGCTCATGTTCTTCATGATGCTCTACTTTTGGGCTCTTTCTTGTTTTAGCCTCTTCTTCAAGCTTTCCCTCTTCTTTCTTTTCATCTTCTTTTTCTCTTCTTCTCCTGAAGGAGAAATTTCCTTATAATGTTTAGGGTTGTTATCTTGTTTCCCAGTTAGAGGATTTGTAGTTAGCTCCACTTCTTTATCTATGTCCTTCTCCTCAAAAGGCTACTTTTTAATTTCCTCCCCAACATTCCTAAGTTGTTGGGCCAACTCTTCCTCAAGTTCCTAATTAGAGGTCTCCATGATGTATCCTAAGTTGGGATCCTCAACATCTTCTTCAGAGGATTGTGATTCCTCTTCTTCATGAACTACCTCATCAATGACTAACTGTTGGTGCTCCAAATGCTCGTGGTAGTCATCAGGTTCCTCTTCCATTTCTCTAGTTACTTACCTCATTTTTCTTTCCAACTCCTCATAAATTTGCATTATTTCCTCCATCCTAGGTGGTTCAGTTGGAGGAGGAACACAGAGGTTGGCAACAACTTGAGCTAAGGTAGCTTGCACTACTAGATTCATCAACACCCCAGACAACTCTATTGGTGTTTTTTTCATGTGTCGAGCAAAGGATTCTAGGAGCGAGAGGGTGGGAATTGTCATTTTTGTAGTGTACAATGGAAGGGTTGTTGATGGAGACATGGAGGTAGAAGAGAGAAGAGATGTGGTAGTGGAGGAAGAATCTACCACCAAGATTGGTGCAGTAGGTGAGGTAGAAGAAAGTTGAACCAAAATTTCCACCATGGGCAGAGAAGAAGTAGGAAATGTTTATGATTTTGGCAGAGGAGTGATGACAGTGGTAGTAATAGTGGCAGTGAGGGTAGAGGGGGAAAGTGGAGACTTTGGTTGCTCAATTTCTCCATCCTCTCCCTCATGGAGTGGGTCCTCCTAAATGGTGGGCATCTCTATGAATCTTCCCGATTTATTTGATTTCTTGGAGGGATCACCTTTTGATGATTTCCTCAAATACACCTTATGTTTGGGCTAGTGTTTAGCCACCTCTTTTCTTTTCCTTGACCTTGTAGTTGGAGGAGATTTTAAGGTTTCCCCAGATGGGGCAGCAGCTACAGTTCCACTATCAGTATTTCTTTTGAGCTTGTCTTCAAGCTCTCCATATGTCATAGTGACACCTTGGCATTTCAATTGAGATACCTATCCATCAACCCATTGTTTTGTCTAAGCATCAATTGGATTCATCAAAATATCGAGGTCATTGACCTCTTCCTCGTTCTAGTCAATCAAGGGCAGTGATAGGTTGGAAATGACATCATATCTTGGATCTATCACTGTGTTTTCATTCTCCACAACTTGATCCAGTACCAGAAACAAGTTCACTGTCTTGACGAAGCATGTCATCATGCACATGTAGTTCCTCATGCACACTTCTTTATCATCTCTGCAATTTTCCCAAAAGTCTTCAACATTGTGGAGGTGGATATATTATTTTCCAACCATCTTCTTTAGTTTTTCATATGGATCCATCCATGGTCTGGTAGTGTGGAGCTCCAGGTTGTATTCATTTATCTCCTTTTCAGAATATTCTACACATTGGGATGTGGGGATCGCATACATACCCTGGCCAAATATGAGGGGATATGGAATTCCCAGCCTATGCATGCTACTCAGGAGGGTATATACATGTTGGAGCTTCCTAGAGAGTTGAAGTAATACCAACCAGTCATTTGGGTATGTTGGAAAAACAAGGACACACAACTAAGAGGGGGAGTGAATCAGTTGTGACAGAAAACTCAACTTTTATTACTTAACTCAACTTAATCTTAGATATGATGAATAAGCAATTAACCACAAGAAATGAACACATCAGACAGACAAATAACACCAAGATTTTTTTATCTGGAAACCCTATTAGGGGAAAAACCATAGTGGATGTTAGTCCACAAGATTATACTCTGTCAAAAGTATAAAGATAAATAATAAGGGGAATGCACATGCATTTAGGCACACTACCTAAAGCTCACTGCTCAAATACATAGAGGATACACTATCCAAAAATATAGAAATATGGATTAGATCCACAGAGTATGAACTAAAATAATAGCTTCTACACAAGCTTGATTATAGTTCCAATTAAGCTCATGAAAACCTTCTTCACACTTTCCTCAAACTTCTTCATTATCTGCTCTGCAATCGAATGATAGAAACACTATTCACACATTTACACTTGCTCTTGAATACATTCACACTTATGCACACTAATTTCACTCAACCAATTGCCCTTATATATCCACTTCATGGGATTTCATCACATCTTAGTTGGATAGAAAAATAAAGCATATTTCCAATTTCAACCAAAATTTACATGCAAAACCACTGTTGTGCAGTTTTCGCACACACGCCCCGCTGAAAGCAGGGACCCTCTTTCAGTTTGGTTTTTCTTTCTTGGCCCATTCTTTTTGGGATTTTTTTGTCTTATTTAGGCATGTGCTTAAAAGTTTATTTTTGATTGTCTAAGTTCTCCCCTGGTTTATTCTTTGAAAATCCTAAGTTCTGGATAAATTTCAAGTTTTTACTCGGATTCGGGATTTTCCACCCTGGTCGAATTTTCCCAGATCCCACTTGGATTCTAGCTGGACCCTGTTGTTTGGGGATTTTTAATATTCATAGATTTTTGCATGGACCGGATTTTCTCGGATTCCACCCTGTCGTCGGCTTTTCAGGTTTTCTGACTATCTTATCGATTGCATTAATGGCTCCGTGCATACTTTGAAGGATGTATTTAACTTGATTTTTGGGATCTTTTATGCCATTATGCTTACTATTTGCCATTGTTTGAGCTGAGGAGTGTTGTCTTGCAATTGATTGACTTTGTTTTAAGGCATTTGGGTGAATTGATCGATTTGGTAGCAATTTATTGTGCATTCCTGCATCTGTTCTTTGTGGACGCCATTGGTCTTCGCACTTGCTAATTTTGGGATCGATTTCCGCTTTATAATGGTATGTGTTTGATTTCCCTGCCTTTGATTGAGAATTATGAATGGCACGTTGATATTATGAGAGCCTGTGGGATTCAAATTCCTAAGTATTTGATCATTTCATGCTAGGGTTGTTCAGTATTGCATCACTTGTCATCTCCTAGGTGAGTTTTGAGCTCATTTGTTTATCTGCATTTTGATGAATCTTGCCTGAGAGTATTTAGTAAACCCTAGAAATGACTTAGCAGTTGAAACAATTAAATTCTGAGCTAGCATGTGCACTAATGGTGGATGAATAGGGTTTGAAACCTAGGGCAATGCCATGTCAGGTTATCTCATCTTAAAATTGACCTAGAATGTAAAGAAAATCTATGAAAGGTCCATCCTTGACTTGTCCTAAGTTAAATTTTGAAATTCATGATTGATTTGGTGTTTGGGTAAAATCGTGACCATCCGTCCCTTCCAAATTTTCTTCGTTGTGACCCTTCAAAGTCAAGGAGATGTCATATCGATCACCCTGTATTTCACCAAGAAGCCTTCCAAAGTTCATATTTGATCGCCGTGACATTATCATTTCTCACACTGATAAAGTCTTCTATGTTCGTCGGCAAGACAAGCCCTAGTTGGCATGGGGTCATAGCGGGCTCCATTAGTTATACTAATATTCATTTCTTTCGGCAAGACCTCTAGCCGAATTCAAAACCTATCGCTGGTCGGCAAGACACCGCAACTTCACTGAGACCTCATATCAAAAAAATTTAGTCTGGCCGAAGTGTTTGCTTGGACCCTAAAAGTCGGTGAGACACAAAAGATTCACCAGGACCTTACCCCAACTACCCTTTGGTCATATCAATATGTTCGCTATATCCCCGTTCGGCAAGACATGCCCCACTCAGTGTGACCTCTTTCTGAATGAAATTTTTTTGGCCAAAGTACATGCTTTTGCACCAATTGGTTCATAGTTTTGACTTATCCCCAGATTTCTGTCAGGTTTGGATTTCTCTAAAATCTAGCATCTCTCTGATTCTTTGAAGTTTGTACTCTGGCTCGTTCTTCGCAAAAATCCATCCCTCACGGATTTTCCTAAAATCTGATGAAATATAAAGGAACATGAGATGATTGGATTTTTTTATGATTTGTGATGCATTTAATGATTATTTCATGTCATATTTGGATTTCATGTGTAATTTATTGATTGATCATGATCGGGTTTAATCGTTAAGTAGGTGTTTCCTGGTTATTCCATTGGAATCCGATTGGTCTGGAATTTTCCAAAATTTCTCTCTGGCTTAGATTTCGTGGATGGTCTTGAAACCCAAAATTTTTTGTGGTCATCTCATATGAAATTCAATAACACCCTGGCTATATGAGATTCATTCTAAGGATGTATTGATGAATTAACCTTGCTCTCCTGTGGTTTTTTATTGTGGTCTTCTTGATGGATGCAGGCTGAATCTAGTAAGGTAGCAGCTGGGTCCTCAATGTTTGATGTAGAGAGGATCAAAATGGACATTAAGAGCAAGATCCCTGAGGAAAAAATCACTTCAGTTTGGTCGGAGGTGACTGATACAAATGTCAGATCATGGGATTATGAAGAGTTTATAGAAAGAATGGTAGCTAAGGATTCTCCTTTGGTGGCCAGAAGGATGATGGAATCATGAATGTCACATGTTGTTGGTTTCCCTTCTGCGGTGCAGTGTTATGAGTTGGTCCTTGAATGTGCCAGGCACTATGATCAAGGTACATAAAGAATAATTGGTCCTCAGGGGAGGGTTGTAGAAAATTTCAACCCTGTCTCCATTTCCCAAACATTTGATATGCCAGACATGTCTCATGTGGTGGGATTCAGCATGAGGGCAGCTCAGGAGTTCTACGATGAGTAGACTATGAGGTCACAACAATTTATCAACTCTTGGCTGGAAAAGCCTAAGTCTCACTACTCTAAATTACCCAAGTAGCTATTCAGGATAAAGTTCAAGAAGGAATATTGTGATGCCATCACTCTTCTCAGCAGGGTGGTTGGATTAAAGAATGCTGGTACATTTGAGAATTGGATGTGCCACGTGATTGTGAGGATGGAGAAAGAGAAGATTAATTACCATTGGGAAGGGGTCATTAGTGGAGTACTCCATGAACAGTTATCCAATGTGTTGCAGACTAGGACTTTCACAATGACTTCATATCTGGTCTATGCACTTGCAAGATTCCACCCCTACAAAGGATTGGATACAAAGGGAATTTTTGGGCAGGATATTATCTATGAAGTTTTCCCTCAGTTGCACTTGGGAGGTTCAAACTATAGGAGGGAAAATGATGCATTTACCATGTATATCACCATAATGCTTCAGGAAGCAGAGCGTGTCAGGATTTCAAACCTAGCAAAGGAACTCATCAAGAAATATGGGGCTTGGTTTATTCAGTTCCCAACTTTCTCCTACATTCGGATTGATGGCTGCCAAAGGGCCCCATACAGACTTCCAAGGTATCCCACTGATCACATTATATTGTTGGAAGTAACTAGGAAAATTTGTGACTTTGATGCTATTGTCAAGAAAGACAAACACAAGACAGGATTTGGTGGAGATTTTCCCCTAAGGATTGGCACTAGAGAAGTGTGTCCTTCCATTATTTCTGCCCAGGCTTCAAAGGAAGAAATGAATACCCTCGGTCTGTCTTTTCATTCTAGGAGATCAAGGTTTGATATTATAGGAGAGCCCCAAAAGAAGGCCAGCAAAGAGTATTGCCACAAGGTGAATTTGGAAGACTACTGGGCCAACTGTAGTGATGAATTTGAGGTCAGAAAGAAGAAACTATCCCGGCTTCCAGTTGAGTCAGTTCGATTGTATAATGTAAAGGTAGTTCCTGATCAATTGGAAGATGATGGAAACTTGATCCAGGATCATGCTTATGAGGCCATAAAATATAGACCAATTGGTGATGTGGATTGGTTAGAGGAGGAAAAGACAAAATTGAAACAACTAATGGATCTAGTTATTAAATTTACTATGATGTGGCTAAAGCATAAGCTATGGGAGCTATAAAATAATAGTGTATAGTGCACCTATGCGCTAATGGGAGATTCGGATCACCACTCCACCTCTGAGGAATCTACCAAGTATGATCCTAAGGGAAAGGGTAAGTTGGATTCTCCATTCAAAATCAAGATAGAAGGTGTCCAAGAAATAGAGGCTCAAGAATTAGAGAAACAGAGAAAACCAAAGGCCAAACAAAGGACAAGGACCAGGAAATCTGAGTAGAAAGGGACTGAAAATCAGGGTCTTGAAATTGATGTGTCGGTGCCCAAAAGGAGAAGAATCATAAAATTGTCAAAGAGGGCCAACTCCAAGGTTGAGGAGGGAGAAGTTTCCCCACCTATGGTAAATGTTGAAAGTTCGGAGGAAAAGGCCAAGGTGTATGCAAGGAGGTCTAGGACTCCTTCTCTAAGGGACATTGTGCCTGAGGCAGATCTCCATCCGGTGGTTTCTCATGAGGAGCAGCATAATGATGTGCCTTCCGCTCATGGAGCTCAAGTCAAGCCTAGTGAGTCAGAGGATGTTGAGAATCATCTGGATATTGAAGGGGAGGAGTTTCATGAAGGTGATCTCCATAGTGCAGAGGTAGAAATTGAAAAGATAATGTAGTCCCCTATGGTTGCATATGCAGATTCCCCTATCAGAACTAAATAATTCCCTCCAAGAGAAGAGGAAATAGTGAAGGCTCCCTCGCTTATACATGAAGATGAGCATGCTGAGGAGAAGGAAAGCAAGATAGATGAGAATCCTGATAAATAGAATTTGAGTGAGGAAGCACCTAAAGATCAAGAGGAGGAGAAATAAAGTGAGGCACAATTGGAATCCAATGTCCCTAGTTGGTTGGACAAAGAGATAAAGAGAAAACAAGTTGTTATGAAAGATAGTCCACCAAATTGGGATGCACTACTAGCCAAGATTGGAAAAGATAAAGGTAAGAAGAAGGCTAGGGTGATCTCAAGGATTGAAAGAGATGAAGCTCATGATAGAATTGTTTACATTGCCACCCATGCTCCGGATAAAAATAGAGATAATGTGGCTAGAAAGGATTATAATATTCAGATTTTCAATCTAGGACCTACATCAGTCGAGCAGGACATTGAAGATTATGAGGGATCTAGTGTAGTTATTGTGGGTAGATTGAGGAAGAAAATGAAGACCAAGCAGGAGCTAAGGAAAGAAAATGAAAATCTTAGGAAATTCTTGGAGGACTTAATGAAACCACTGCAATCCATTAACCCTTCAGTTTCTGGTATGAATCCTCTACCTCAAGAGACCATCACTGAGCTAGAAAAGATGAAAGCTTCTACTATTGCCACCACGAATTGGCTAGAAGGGGTACAAATAAAGGGTGATGAAGCTATTAAGGAGATTTTGTCAACTGGGAAGGATGCCATCATGGCAACTAATTGGTTGAAGGTGGTGTTGGTACAAGATAAGGAGGACACAAATCTCCTTCTACAGAAAACTAGAGCTATCATGGAGTACACCCGGGATAGGCTAGTAGGTGATGGGATTCTTCCTTCCTCTAGAGCTGCTAAACCATGGGAGTGGTATGAGGTACTGCAGATTAGGCAGAAGGTATTGAAGAAGATTTATAAACAAAGAAGGCAAATTGATGATACCCTAAGTGGTGTATATAATGGCTCCATGGAATTTTTTGAGATCATGACTAGGTGAAGAAAGATTGCTCCCAAGTATTTGAGTCTAGAACAGTTGAGAAATTGGTGGAAGGATGTTTACGCACCACTTGATGATGTTTATGTTTCTAAGCACCAGTTGGATGATGCAGCCACCTACCTTGCAGTTATTGATAAATATATGACATATAAGGTGGATTGGGATAAATCGGTCAAATGGTCAAGAGAAGAGATTGCATCCATTGAGAATTGACTTAGGGTTTTTCCTTTGCCACCAGTAGTTGACTTGGATGGGACACTTTTGAGAGTTCATGAAGGGCCGGATCAGAATAGAGACAAAGAGGAGGGCAGTTAATGACCAACTACTTCAGGATTTGTGCTTCCCCATTATCGCACCCTGCATTGGTCTGAGCTGTATTGGGAATCCCAGGCCGACCTGGGTGTAGTTTGCACATTTAATGCATTCCTTCATTCTATTTTGACTTTCTCTTGGCTAGTCAGTGGTGCCCAATTAATGTTGCAAGCTCTTGCATGGCCAATGGGTTTTCTGGGGGATTCTATATATTTGGAATTTTGCCTCATTTGTAATGGTTAGAAATAGTTAGAAAGGGTTAGAAGATAGAAGTAGAATAGGGAAAAATAGTTAGAAGTGAATAGAGCAAGTTAGCAGGCAGTTGTTCTCAAGCAAATATTGTAACAAAAAGCTAGAATTGTTGCTACAGTGGATAATTCGAATGCAAGTAATGACATTGTGATTTGGTGCCATACTTGTATTCTCTTGTCTTGCATGGTTCTTGCTATTCTATCTTTAAAATTTCTTTGAGGAGGTTAATATTTAGATTAGATTTGATTCAATAATGTTTGTGATTTGATACTTGAATGTTGTAGCAATCCTTCAGTCCATACTTTTTGCAACCAACTGATTGTTAGTTGCTTTGCAAAGTTAGCCTAGGCTTCATATTCAATGTGCTTAGTTTGATTGTGAGGATTTGTTCATTTCAATTGAAATAGGGTTATTGAATGAATGTTCATGATTTGAAAATATTAACACCTCAGAAGATTGCACTATTTTCTATAAGACTGCAGATTTATCTGGGTCAAGTAGAGATCGGTTTTGAGGGATTGGTCCATTTCGAGTGTTGGTTATTTTCATTGTTAATCTTAGGAGTAGTATTAGATTTAGAATTATCTTTGAAACCCCTATCTTTTTCTATTTCTTTGATTATTGGGTTAGATATAGGATTAAAGTATCATCAGATTGTTAGATCTAATAAAATCAATTCATTATTTTTCTTGTAGTAAGGTCCCATTGTGATTACCAGCATTTTCACATTTTATCACTGAGTTGTTTATGCATTGTCAAGACCTGACATTAGAGACCTTGGAGTTATCTCTTGAGGCTTGTTGATAGAGATTTACCTTTCAAGTGAGATAGGATATTATATTCTATCTGAGTTGTTGCTGTGTAGAAAACACCATAAAAAACCACCAAGGTTGGCCACAACATAGTGTAGACCCAAATGAATATCTCCAACACAAAAATACTTTAATTATTTTTTCTGTGAAGATCCACAACACATTACCACCAACATGTCCACCAAGAACATGAAAAATCTAGCATGCACAAGAAAAGATCTTCAACCTCGAGCTCTCTGAGTAATGTGGACATACCACAAGGATAGAGAATGATCTAGAGACATCCAAGAACACCAAGAAACAATAGAGAAGCATCTGCAACAATTGAGATTATTAGAATCACACAATCTTCATTTAGGAATAATGAAAGAGACCACAAAAACATTGTCAGACCACAACACACTCAAAACTTCACGCGGACCTCTGAAACTTCTAGTAGATGATCTAGAAACATTCAAAAATAAATGCTTCAATCCACATTAGCTAGTCTTAAACATATAGAACAAAGAACCTTCATGTCCTACACAATTCTAGTGGGAACCTAGAACACTTCCTTTTATAATTTTCTTAATATCCTCGACATATAAAGCCTCTGATACACCAAATGCTAAAAGTGTTGACATCAATGACAACCACATATCAGCAACCATATCCACAATATCCAACAATGTCCCCCTTTGGCATTGATGGCAACACATGATCTAAAAAATACCATCAACCCAACACACTGACTTCTTCTACACTTCTCCTCTTGAAATTTTTTTTCACATTACACTTCTCTATCTTTGATATCAATGGAAAAGGTAACAATGACCTTCCCATATACATGCTTTGAACCACATATCTACACATCTAAATACTCCCCATGAGTAGAAGGCCACGGAAACATCAATCTAGATTAGAATATAGCAATGAAGTTCATGGATTGATGCAAGCAAATGCATCTTTTAGATCTTATCAGGAGGGGTGATTACCCCTAGCATTCCTCTGAATACTCAAAAGTATCCTTTGGAAATGGTCTACTAAAGATATCTGCAATCTATTCTTTGGTAGGCACATACTCCATTCTAACTTCTATCTCATTCACTTTCTCCCTCAAGAAATGAAACTTGATTGATATATGTTTAGTTTTAGAATGCAACATTGGATTCCTTGAGATATTTAGTGCACTTGAGTTGTCATAGTATATGGAAATAGTCTAATCTTCATATACCACCCTAATATCTCTCAACATCAATTTCATCCATATCACTTGAGTACAATTATTTTTAGCAACAATGTATTTTGCTTCAACAGTAGATAGAGAAATTGAGTTTTTCTTTTTGCTCACCCAGGACACCAATTTCTTCCCTAGGAAGAAACCACCACCACTAGTAATTTTTCTATCATTTACATCACCAGCCCAATCCGCATTAGTATATGCACACAAAGAGAGATCATCATCCTTTGGATACGAAAGTCTGAATTCAACTATTCCTTTCAGATACCTAAAAATTCTCTTCACAGTAGTTACATGTGATTATTTTGGATCCGCTTGAAATCTAGCAACCATACAAACAACATTCATAATGTCTAGTCTAGTATGAGTCAAGTAAAGCAATCCACCAATCATTGACCTATATATAGTTTGATTTTCCTTAGGAGAGTCATCATTCTATGTCAACTTACATCCAGTCACCACGGGGGTACCAATAGGTTTGGAGTCATCCATTCTGAACTTCTTCAGTAGTTCTTTCACATATTTGGACTCAGTTATGAAAATCCCCTTGTCCAACTGAGTAACTTCCAATCCTAGAAAGAACTTCATCTCTCCAATCATACTCATCTCAAATTCATTCTTCATCTCATTGGAAAACTTCATGCATAGATTATCATCTCCTCCAAAAATGATATCATCAACAAAAACTTCTATAATTAATTCCTTATAATTTTCTAGTTTGACGTATAAGTTGATGTCAGTAGTACCTTTAGTGAATCAAAGATTCAATAGGTATTTGTCCAATCTATCATACCAAGCTTTGGGGGTTTGCTTAAGTCCATACAAAGTTTTCTTCAATCTACAAACCATATATTCTTTATCTGTAGCTAAAATCCATCTAGTTTTTCTATGTACACTTCTTCTTCTAGCTCTCCATTCAAAAATGCAGAATTTACATCCATTTGATAGACTTTATAGTCCTTGATAGATCACATTTTTGTCTTTAGGCCTCAGAACCAATATCCATGTGTCATTCTTTTCAATTTGTGTCAACTCTTCCTTCATCGCTTCCAACCAGTGTTCATCTTGATAGGCTTCAGTGACATTTTTAGGTTCAATCTTGGAAATCAAACAATTTTCTTCTAAAAAAATTCTTCTACTTTGCACGCTTTTACTCTTATCTCCTATCATTTGACTTTTAGAATGATCTAGCTTTACATACCTTGGAGTTTTGGGACATTCTTGAACATATGAGTCTTCTGATCTTTCTTCTACAATTGCACTTGTCTGTGTCTCCTGGCTAACTTGATTTACCAGAAAAAATTGAGGTTGCTTCACTAGAACATATGGAATAATCTAAAGTAGATTTTGTGTCTTAGTATTCTTCCCTTGGCTTGTAATGTCTTCATCTAAATCATAACTACAATGTATGGATGGTTTGAAAAATTTCTCATCAACTCTGACATTTGCACTCTCAACCATCTTTCTCAATCTTTTGTTATAGCACCGATAGGCCTAGCTTTTAGTATAGTAACGTAGAAAAATTCCTTTATCACTTCTTGCATCAAAGTTTCCTCTATCATCATCTCTTCTAATATAACACTTGCTTCCAAAGATCTTAAAGTACTCAAAAGTAGGCTTGTGACCAAACCATAACTCATAAGGAGTCTTACTAGAATTACCCTTAACATTTACTTGATTCAAAGTATACACAGCAATGCTTATGGCTTCACTCTAGTACATCTGAGATACATTTCCTTCCATCATCATTGTTCTAGCAACATCCAACATTGTTTTATTCTTTCTCTCTGTAACTCCATTCTGTTGAGGGGTTCAAGGATCAGATAAGTATCTTTTAATACCATGCTCTTCAAAAAAATAGTTGAACTCCTTGGAAATAAACTCACCACCTCTGTCAGATCTCAAGCACTAGATTTTCAGACCTTTCTCATTTTTTTCCATAGCCTTGAAACTTTTGAACTTCTCCAATGCTTCACATTTTTCTCTTAAAAAGGAAACCCAAATCATTCTAGAGTAATCATCAATAGACAATATAAAATAACTTTCTCCATGAATACTTCTAACTCTAGAGGGACCACAAAGGTCAATATGTAGTAGCTCCAACAAATTATTTGAATGAAATTGTTTGCTCTGGAAGGAGACTCTAGTTTGTTTACCCAGCTGACATTCCTTGTAGATTACATTAGCAGGCTTCACTAACTTATGCAGATCTCTTACTAATTGAGTAGAACTTATCTTGATAATGTTGTCAAATTTTACATGACACAACCTCCTATACCACAACCAGCTCTCATCAACTTGAGCAATTAAACAACTTCCATTAGCAGTATTCAGATGAAAAATATTACCTTTTATTTTTTTCCTGTTACAATCATATCCCTAGAACTTCCACGTATCTTGCATCTTCAATATTTGAACTGAAGATCATATCCCTTGTGAACCATCTATCCAACACTCAACATGTTGTGCTTCAGGACTTCAACATAGAGAACATCATCAGTGCTATCCTTATCACCAAGACAAATAGATCCTCTGCCGTGAATCACACCAACATTTTTATCTCCAAATATTTAAACCCCACCATCATACTTCTCTAGACTCACAAATTTACTTTTATCACCGGTCAGATGATGTGAGCATCCACTATCAATCATCCACTCATCCTTTTCTTCAACTTGGGTTACTAGAGTATTTTCATCTTTAGTAGATTCGGTAGCCAGATGATTATCTTCAATGGTATCAATGAAAGCCCATTCATCTTATTTTCCATTATCTTTATCAGACTCATGATTAGTCACTACTTCTTCAGCGAAGTAGTATCTCTTTTGGAATCTAGACATCTTAGGCTTAGATCTATGAACTCTTTCAAGAAATCTTGATGCAAAATGACATATTTTACTACATGAAAAACATTTAATAGGAAATAAATCTTCATTCTTACCTTTTCCTTTGCCTTCTTGCTTAGCAATCAGTGGTTCCAGTTCTTCTACCTCTCTTTATCTTCAAGCTATTTCAGTTCTTCATCATACTTGGACATCTTTCTGGAACTCTCTCCTAGATTATATATTTTCATGTTACTTCCAAATAAGATGGCCTTGAATGCAGACTCATTCTTTGCTGTAGATTCACCAAATTCACTTATTTCAAAAGCAACAAGCTTCTCGATCAACGTGTCTCTTGTTATCTTGTTTACTGATCTAAACTCTTCAATATCATGAACCTTCATCTTGTAGGAGGGAGGCAAGGATTTGAGTACTTTAGCCACAATTTCATCCTCATCCACAGAATCACTGACACCTTTAATACCCATTACAATTTCATTTACTCTGCATAAAATAAGTGATATTTTCATCTTTTCCCATCTTAAAATTCTCATACTTTCCTTTCAAGCTCTATAGCCTAGCCATCTTCACCTGTGCATCTCCTTCATACAAAGTTTCCAGTTTCATCCAAATCTTATGGGTGCCTCCAAACCCTACACATTAGCCATCTCTAAATCGATCAAAGTACTCACCAAAGCTTCCATAGAGCTAACATTCTTTTCAACATATTTGATCTCATCTAGAGTTGAGGGACCATTTTGAGGAATAGTTTATGGATCTCTTGTAATCTTATAGAAAATTTCACCAATACACTTTAAGTGACATTGCATCTTGACTTTCCACATTAAATAGTTAGTACCACCAAATCTCGAACTGTCCTTCTTCAATTTTGTTGCCATCTCAGATCACTTCAAGCTTTTTAGACTTCTTCAGAGGAACCCGCTTTGATACCAATTGTTGGAAAAAAAAGGACACACAACTGAGAGGGGGGGATGAATTAGTTGTGAAAGAAACTTCAAATTTTCTTACTTAACTCAACTTAATCTTAGAACTGATGAATAAGCAATTAACACATCAGAGAGACAAATAACACCAAGATTTTTTACGTGGAAGCCCTGTTAGGGGAAAAACCATGGTGGATGTTAGTGCACAGGATTATACTTTATTAAAAGTATAAAGAGAAACAATAAGGGGAATGCACATGCATTTATGCACACTACCTAGAGCTCACTGCTCAAATACAAAAGAGGACTCACTGTCCAACAATACATAAATATGGATTAGATCCACAGAGTATGAACTGAAAGAATAACTTCTACACGAGCCTGATTATAGTTCCAATTAAGCTTAGAAAACCTTCTTCACACTTTCCACAAACTTCTTCACTCTCTACTTTGTAATCGAATGATATAAATACTATTCACACATTTACACTTTCTCTGGCATACATTCACACTTATGCACACTAACTTTTCTCAACAAATCGCCCTTATATATCTTCTTCATGGCATTTCATCACATCTTAGTCAACCAGAAAAATAAAGCATATTTCCACTGTTGGCCAAAATTTACAATTAAGTTTCCAATGCAAAATCACCAAGGTCAGCTACAACATAGTGGAGACCCAAATTAATATCTTCAACAAAAAAATACTTTAATTAATTTCACCACCAAGATCCACATGTTACCACCAAAATGTCGCCCAAGAACATGAAAAACCAAGCATGCACAAGAAAAGATCTTCAACCTCGAGATCTCTGAATAATGTGGACGTACCAGAAAGATAGAGAATGATCTAGAGGCATCCAAGAACACCAAGAAACAACTGAGATTATCAAAATCACACAATCTTCATTCAAGAATAATGACACAGTTGACAAAAACATTGTCAGACCACAACACACTCAAAATGTCACGCAAAAATTTGAAACTTCCGGTAGATGATTTAGAAACTTTCAACAATAAAACTTTTAATCCACATTAGCTTTTCTTCAATGTATAGAAAAAAGAACCTTCATGGCCTGGACAGTTCTAATGGGAACCTAGAACATTTCCTTTTAAAATTTTCTCAATATCCTCAACATATACAACCTCTGATACACCAAATGCTAATAGTTTTGATATCAATGACAACCACATATTAGCAACCATATCCAAAATATCCAACAATCTCCCCCTTCGGCATTGATGGCAACACATGATGTGAAAAATACCATCAACCCAGCACATTGAATTCTTTTGCACTTCTCCTCTTGAAAGGATTTTTCACATTACACTTCTCCCCCTTTGACATCAATGGAAAAGGTAACAATGACATTCCCATATACATGCTTTGAACCACATATCTACACATCTAACTACTCCCCCTGAGTAGAAGCCACAAAAACATCAATTCGGATCATAATAGAGCAATGAAGTTCACAGATTGATGCAAGAAAATGCGTCTTTTAGTTCTTATCAGGAGGGATGATTACCCCTAGCATTCCTCTGAGATACTCAAAAGTATCCTTCAAGAATGGTTTAGTAAATAAATCTGCAATATATTGTTTGCTAGGAACATACTCTAGTGTGTCTTCTTTCTCATTCACTTTCTCCCTCAAGAAATGAAACTTGATTGACATATGTTTAGTTTTAGAATGTAGCAATAGATTCCTTGTGATATTTATTGAACTTGAGTTGTCACAGTATATGGTAATAGGATCTTCATATACCATCTTGATATCTCTTAGCATTTGTTTCATCCATATCACTTGAGTACAATTATTGGCAACAACAATTTATTCTGCTTTAGCAGTAGATAGAGAAATTGAGTTTGTCTTTTTGCTCAACAAGGACACCGATTTCTTCCCTAGGAAGAAAGCACCACCACTAGTAATTTTTCTATCATCTACATCACCAGCCCAATCCACATCAGTATATGCACACAAATTGAGATCATCGTCCTTTGGATAGAAAATTCTAAAGTCAAATGTTCCTTTCAAATACCTAAAAATTCTCTTCACAACAATTACATATGATTCTTTTGGATCCACTTGAAATCTAGAAACCATACATACAACATTCATAATGTATGGTCTAGTTTGAGTCAAGTAAAGAAATCCAATAATCATTGACCTATATCTGATTTTATTTTCCTTAGGAGAGTCATCATTCTATGTCAACTTACGTCAAGTCACCATGGGGGTACCAACAGATTTGGAGTCATCCATTCCAAAATTCTTCAGTAGTTCTTTCACATATTTGACTGAGATATCAAAATCCCCTTGTCTAACTGAGTAACTTGCAATCCCAGAAAGAATGTGATCTCTCCAGTCATACTCATCTCAAATTAATTCTTCATCTAATCAGCAAACTTCATGCATAGATTATCATCTCCTCCAAAAATGATATCCTCAACAAAAACTTCTATAATTAACTCCTTGTCATTGTCTAATTTGAAGTATAAGTTGCTATCAATAGTACCTTTAGTGAATCCAAGATTTAGTAGGTATTTGTCCAATCTAGCATACTAGGATTTGGGGGCTTGCTTAAGTCCATACACAGCTTTCTTCAATCTGCACACCATATCTTCTTTATCTGTAGCTAAAATCCATCTAGTTGTTCTATGTACACTTCTTCTTCCATATATGCATTCAGAAATGTAGACTTTACATCCAATTGATAGAATTTATAGTCATTGATAGATCACATTTTTGTCTTTAGGCCTCAAAACTAGTATTCATGTGTCATTCTTTTCAATCTATGTTAGCTCTTCCTTCATAGCTTCCAACTAGTGTTCTTCTTCACATGCTTCAGTGACATTTTTAGGTTCAATCTTGGAAATCAAACAATATTCTTCTAAAAAAATTCTTCTAGTTTTCACTCCTTTACTCTTATATCCTATGATTTGACTTTTAGAATGATTCAAATTTACATACCTTATAATTTTGGGACATTCTTGAACATCTGACTCTTCTGATCTTTCTTCTACACTTGTACTTGTCTATGCCTCCTGACTGACTTGATTTACTAGAACAAATTGAGGTTGCTTCATTGGAACATATGGAATAATATGAAGTAGATTTTTTGTTTGAGTATTCTTCCCTTGGCTTGTAATGTCTTCATCTAAAACATAACTATAATTTCTAGATGGTTTCACAAAGTTCTCATCAACTCTAACATTTGCACTCTCAACCATCTTTCTCAATATTTTGTTATGGCACTGGTAGGCCTTAATTTTAGTAGAGTATACTAGGAAGATTCTTTCATCACTTCTTGCATCAAATTTTCCTATATCATCATCTCTTCTGATATAACACTTGCTTCCAAAGATCTTAAAGTACTTAACAATAGGCTTGTGACCAAACCATGACTCATAAGGAGTCTTACTAGAATTAACATTAACATTTACTCGATTCAAAGTATACACATCAATGCTTATGGCTTCAATCCAATACATCTGAGATACATTTCCTTCCATCATCATTGTTCTGGTAGCATCCAAAAAATTTCTATTCTTTCTCTCTACAACTCCATTTTGTTGAGGGGTTAGAGGAGCATATAACTATCTTTTAATACCATGCTCTTCACAAAAAGAGTTGAACTCCTTGGAAATAAACTCACCACCTCTGTCAGATCTCAGGCACTTGATTTTTAGACCTTTCTCATTTTCTACCATAGCCTTGAAACTTTTGAACTTCTCCAATGCTTCACATTTTTCTCTTTAAAAGGAAACCCAAATCATTCTAGAGTAATCATCAATAACCAACATAAAATACCTTTCTCCATGAATACTTCTAACTCTGGAGGGACCACAAAGGTTAGTATGCAGTAGCTCCAACAAATTATTTGAATGAAATTGTTTGCTCTAGAAGGAGACTCTATTTTTTTACCCATCTGACATTCCTTGCAGATTACATTACCAGGCTTCACTAACTTAGGTAGATCTCTTACTGGTTGAGTAGAAATTATCTTGATAATGTTGTCAAAGTTTACATGACACAAATTCCTATGCCACAACCAACTCTCATCCACTTGAGCAATTAAACAACTTCCATTAGTAGTATTTAGATGAAAAATAATACCTTTTGTTTGTTTTCCTATTGCAATCATATCCCAAAAACTTCCATGTATCTTGCATCTTCCATATTTGAATTGAAGATCATATCCCTTGTGAACCATCTATCCAACACTCAACAAGTTATGCTTCAGGCTTTCAACATAAAGAACATCATCAGTGTTATCCTTACCATTAGGACAAATAGATCCTCTTCCATGAATCACACCAGCATTGTTATCTCCAAATCTTACCACCCCACCGTCATACTTCTCTAGACTCACAAATTTTCTTTTGTCACCGGTCATTTGATGTGAGCATCATCTATCAATCAACCACTCATCCTTTTCTTCAACTTGGGCTACAAGAGCATTTTCATCTTTAGTAGATTCGATAGACACATGATTATCTTCAATGGTAGCAATGAAATCCCATTCATCTTCTTTTACATTATCTTTATGAGACTCATCATTAGTCACTACTTCTTCAACAAAGTAGCATCTCTTTTGGAAGCTAGACATCTTAGGCTTAGATCTATGAACTCTTTTAGGACATCTTGATGCAAAATGACCTATTTTACTACATGAAAAACATTTAATATGTAATACATATTTATTCTTACCTTTTCCTTTGCATTCTTGCTTAGCAATCAATGCTTCAAGTTCTTCTACCTCTCTTTATCTTCAAGCTATTTTAGTTCTTCATCATACTTGGACATCTTTCTGGAAATCTCTCTAGGATTATATCTTTTCCTGTTACTTCTGAATACTATGGCCTTGAATACAGACTCAATCTTTGGTGTAGATTCACTAAATTCACTTATTTCAAAAGCAACAAACTTCCTGATCAACATGTCTCTTGTTATCTTGTTTACTGATTTGAACTCTTCAATAGCATGAACCTTCATCTTGTAGGAGGGAGGCAAGGATCTGAGTATTTTATCCAAAATTTTATCTTCATCCACAGAACCACCGACACCTTTAATACCCATTACTATTTCATTTACTCTCTGCATAAAAGAAGTGATATTTTCATCTTCACCCATCTTCAAATTCTCATATTTTCCTTTCAAGCTCTATAGCCTAGCCATCTTCACCTATGCATCTCCTTCATACAAAGTTTCCAGTTCCATCCAAATATTATGGGTTGTCTCCAAACCCAACACATTAGCCATCTCTAAATTGATCAAAGCACTCACCAAAGCTTCAATAGACCTAACATTCTTTTCAACATATTTGATCTCATATGGAGTTGAGGGACCATTCCAAGGAATA
Source organism: Sequoia sempervirens (assembly GCA_007258455.2). Taxonomy (NCBI): domain Eukaryota; kingdom Viridiplantae; phylum Streptophyta; class Pinopsida; order Cupressales; family Cupressaceae; genus Sequoia; species Sequoia sempervirens. Next base: position 122,250,019 of record VDFB02256132.1, read on the forward strand.
GTTTATGGATCTCTTGTAATCTTCCAGAAAGTTTCACCAATACACTTTAAGTGACATTGCATCTTGACTTTCCACATTAAATAGTTAGTGCCATCAAATCTCAAACTGTCCTTCAATTTTGTTTCCATCCCGAATCACCTCAAGCTTTTTAGAATTCTTTAGACGAAACCATTTTGATGCCAATTGTTGGAAAAAAAAGGACACACAACTAAGAGGGGGGGATGAATTAGTTATGAAAGAAACTTCAAATTTTCTTACTTAACTCAACTTAATCTTAGAACTGATGAATAAGCAATTAACCACAAGAAATTAACACATCAGAGAGACAAATAACACCAAGATTTTTTACGTGGAAGCCCTGTTAGGGGAAAAACCATGGTGGATGTTAGTCCACAGGATTATACTATGTTAAAAGTATAAAGAGAAATAATAAGGGGAATGTACATGCATTCAGGGGCACTACCTAGAGCTCACTATTAAAATACAAAAGAGGACTCACTGTCCAAAAAATATAGAAATATGGATTAGATCCACAAAGTATGAACTGAAAGAATATCTTCTACACAAGCTTGATTATAGTTCCAATTAAGCTCATAAACCTTCTTCACACTTTCCTCAAACTTCTTCACTCTCTGCTCTGCAATCGAATGATAGAAACATTATTCACACATTTACACTTTCTCTCGCATACATTCACACTTATGCACACTAACTTCACTCAACCAATCACCCTTATATATCTACTTCATGGGATTTCATCACATCTCAGTCAACTAGAAAAATAAAGCATATTTCCAATGTCGGCCCAAATTTACAATTAAGTTTCCAATGCAAAACCACCAAGGTCACCCACAACATAGTGGAGACCCAAATTAATATCTCCAACACAAAAATGCTTTAATTAATTTTTCCAGGAAGATCCACAACACATTACCACCAACATGTCGACCAAGAACATGAAAAATTGAGCATGCGCAAGAAAAGATCTTCAACCATGATCTCTTCGAGTAATGTGGACATGCCACAAAGATAGATAATGATCAAGAGACATCCAAGAACACAAAGAAATGACAAAGAAGCATCCACAACAACTGAGATTATCATAATCACACAATCTTCATTCAGGAATAATGAAAAAGACCACAGAAACACTGTCAAACCACAACACACTCAAAACTTCATGTGGACCTCTGAAACTTATGGTAGATGATCTAGAAACATTCAACAATAAACCCTTTAATCCATGTGAGCTAGTCTTCAACATGAAAAAAAGAGCACCTTCATGACCTGTACAGTTTGAACACTTCCTTTTACAATTTTCTCAATATCCTCGACATATACAACCTCTAATACACCAAATGCTATTAGTGTATACATCAATGACAACCACATATCAACAACCATATCCACAATATCCAATAGGCTACCAGGGAAATTTGTATGGTCTCTTTGAGAAACCATCGGTTCTGATGTATGTGAATTTAGGAAACAAAATGAAAATGAATCTGAACTGGCAGATGAAGGCATTTGCACTATGTGTGAATCTCCTTTCGAAGTCACCTCCAGGTAATCTGATGATGTGCCCAATGAAGGCATCATTAACTCTATAGTAATTCTTGAAACTTTTATACTGAAGTTGTGGGTATTTTTCATATACCTTTAATTGCCTCCCTGGAGTTTGGCTTGGTGCCACAAACAGTCCTTTGTATTAAGCATAGTTAGTAAGTAGATAGACTAGATATGAGGTCATGTAAAATTTGGAGGTTTTCTTTATAGCCACAAACTATTGATGTAGGCAATTGCTAATCATTCCTACCCAGTGAAATTTTGTCTCTCCTCTGATAATTTCCTCTATGAAATAGAGCATCCACTCCTAGAAGAAAGTTGTAGTCAGGAGGCTCATGAATTTGATTAACAAGGTTACCAAGTCATGGTAATCCTCATAGAAATATTTTATGAAGAGCTCCTAGGGTACTTTGATTGCATTGCCCCTCTTCTCCTTTAACCAGTATTGATTGATTAGGTTTTTGCACTTGAGGGGATCAACTTTCCAAATGCTCTCAGCATACTCCTTGGATGTCTCCTCCATTGCATCGAAGGTGGGGATATGGAAAGTTTTCCCTATTGATTTGGTGGAAAACTTAGCTAGTATGTTGCCATCTCTATCTACAATTCTCTTGGTGCTTTCTTGATATGCCTCTTTGTAGGCCATTACTAATTCAAGATCCATGAGGGTAGGTGGGAATCCAACGGCCTTGGCCAACCCACTCCTTCTAATCCTTTTGGAATTCTTTGTGGTAGGGTTGATGATGACCCTCTACTTGAATTCATCTTTGTCAATGTGTCCCAGGTTGGTATCTAAGACCTTGTCCCAATTTGTGGTGACCTTTGACTTGAGATCCTCTCCTTGAAACTTATACTTCATTTGATCCTTGTCCTCCTTTCCTCTTGGTGCTTTGGCAGTTTTCTTGCCCTTTTCCTTCTCTATGGACGCTTCTGAAGGTCCCGTAGTTGGTTTCATATATCCTACAAGTAAAGGAGTAGTAAGCATGTTTAAGTGTAAAACATGAGAAATGTTGAAAAAATCCTACAAAAACAACGTTAGATCGATTAATTCATGATTCAAGGATCCTAACATTTCTTTCATATCATCATTATCCTTTTGTTGGAGGAAGATATGGTAGTGTGGGCCCAGGGTTGCAGACTTCCTTGTGTTGGTAGCCATTTTGAAGGTAGTTATGGATGGATAGAAGATAGAGCATAGTGGCCTGCATGGTTCTACCCGCATTAGGATTTCGTCATGAGGTGGGGCCTGCTAAGGAGATCAAAACATTTTAGCACGTGGGTTAAATTGTTCTTGAGGTTTTGGAAGCACTAAGTTAACCATTCAGGCATGCAAGCCTAAGGTATGCAGGTGTAGGGGCTATCTTGGTTGTTTTAGGCTCTGCCCTTTGAAATGGCATTGTCGGGAAGGAATCCCGCAAGCGAAATCCCACACTATAGGGCCCTCAACCAAGGAGGATGGTGGTGTTTTATCTTTGAAGTATAAACCATTTAAATGGGTGCAGGTAGGGAGATGTGAAAAGGCATTAGAGGTCGACCATTTGGAATGGCAGAGGCTAGAAAGAGTTCTACCATGGGTGGCCTACATCGTTGGACCTACAGGGAGCCTTGGCATTGCTTATTCGTTCTCAAATAGCTAGAAGGAGACATGAGGGTTGGGCCCTGCATAGTAGGATGACAGAGGTTGTTGGTCATTTTGAAGTATCCCAAGTGGGGCGGTGATCCATGGGTGATCACCTGCATGGAGCAACCCGCCTAGTGTCCTACACTTAGTCCTTTTCACTTTTGGCTTAGACAAAGGCAACAATCGTGGGTCCGCAAGGAAGATAAATGGATGTCATTGGCCATGTGAAACAATAAATGTGTGGAGATGGAAGCCAGTGTCAGTTGGCCCACAAGCAAGAGGGTTAATCCCTTTTTTCTTTTGAGTTTAGATGGTGGAGGTTGTTGTAGAGTCCACAAGGTGGTCGGTTGGGATTCCCAGACTGTTCAGGATCACGAACATGGGACGAAGGCCTATAGATAGAAGCCCGCAATGGAAAACCCACACACAGTTAACACTTAGTCATTTTGGTATAGTGATTTGAATGAAGATAATTGGGGTGGGGCTTGCCTAGTGGAATGACAAGATCAGTCAGTCATTTGGTCGATGAGGTTTAGAGGGCAATTTGCAGGCGGAGGCTTGCACTTGCAGACCCGCATGAGCAGGCTTGAGGAGGGCGAAGGTCAGTCATTTGAAGCTGGCTACTTGAGGGTTGGGGAAATAGTGGTGGGCTCTTTGCAGATCCAAAATCCATGATTGCCCTAGTTCAAGAAAAATAGTGGGAGGTTGGATTTCCACACAATTTTTTAGGGCCAATTTTGAGGGATTCTTCAATTTTTAAGACATGGGTTTTTTCCACCATAATGTCTTCTAACTGGTTTGAAGCTTTTTAGTTCTTAAGACTTGAATAATTTTGCAAAAATGCAAAAAAACTCATAAGCAAGTAGTGGCGGAGGTCCTACCTGGAGGACCTATGAGAAATCATCGAGGAATTTGATGTTGGTGATGCACGAGTAGTGACAAGACTTTGTAGGTGCAGAGGCAGTGATGGCAACAAGCTCTAACAAGTTCTCTGAAAGTGTGATGCTGAAAATGACCCATCAAAAGTGACTATTTATAGACTTTCATTCATTAAATTCTGTCATTAATGTGGGTAGAGAAGTAGCCAAGGTTGGTTCTCACATAGCTCAAAAGCGTTGGTAGTGTGAATGGCAGGGTCTGTAAGGCGGGCATCAGTCAAGGGTTGCCCGTCTGGAAAGTCAAAAAAAGGAATGACAATGGAGGCCATGGGACTCGTAGAGTGGGCAGTCATGTTGGCTCGGCTATCATAGGGATGGCGAAAAGGGGACAAAGTTCCGCATTGGTGGACCCGCACTGCGTGAAAAATGGTAGTTTCATAGTTAGAAGGAAAACTACTAAGGGAACTCCATAGAGGCTAAAGACTTGCAACTATTTGAAGGTGTTGAAACTTGGTCAACTTAAGATGCTAACTCTAGGACTCCTTGACCACTTAGGACTCAAAATAGGGGGCATGCAAAATGAAGTGAAGCAAAGCAGCCCGACAGGGTCCTCATTCTAAACGGGAAGTGTGTGCTATAGGCACAAAAATGGTGACTCTACTGGGAAACACTCCCAAGTGTTCTAGGGATAAATGTTTATTCAGAACCCAAAATCTCTGGTTTCATAGAATAGGGATCAGTTTCCAAAGTGAACTGTGAGACTCAAAGGGGAACGAGATCCTTAACTGAATCGAATCACAAAAGTGTCTCAGAAGTGTGTGTATGTAGTGAATTCATTCCTTTTCTTTAGAGAGTATAACAAAGGACAGTTAATCAGACCGACCAAGATATGAATTGTCTAACTCCAAAAGTAACCTAGACATTGCCCCACTACCAGTCAAGAATCCATAGCCCCAATAGAGTTGTTGTTGTGACCCCACAAAAATTTCTCTATTATCGGTCAGGCATCCATAGCCCTGGTAGAGTTTTCCGCATGCCCACATAGTTGCTTTATTTCAACATTTTTTTTCTTTTCCCTCTTTTGATATTTGTTTTAATATTTTTCTTTTGCTCAACCGTGTAAGCATTGAAGCTTACAGTGGGTTTGGAATCACAATAATCACTGAAGTAGACTCAAGATTTTCACTTGTTAGGCTATCATAATGATGACTGTACAGCTCCTTAGAAACAATTAGTGTTTTCTTTGTGCAAGATTTGAGATGAATGTGGAAGGATTCAACTAAGGGTCATGTTCTAGGTCAAGTTACCAGTTCAGATAAGGAGATAATTCCATAGCAGCATTCAAGGATTAATAGTTGAGAGTGAATATTTATCTAGAGAACTCTAAAAGCAAGTAGCAAAGTGAACCATTCGTCAAACCAAGCATGGTCACTGCATCAAAAATCAAGGAATACCCTCAGCAAAACAAGACAGTTAGGAAACAAGCAAAATTGAAGCAATGCAAAATAGTGAAATGGCAAAACAAAAGCAACCTAAACTAACCTATATACATGTATTTACAAAGAGCTAGCTCAAAAGAGCTCAGGTGAAGAAATAATGCTTAAGGTACTGCCCGTTGATGGGAAATGGGACATCTTCACCTATTAAAGTCTTGAGGCAAAAAGTGTTATCTCCTAAAATTTTAGAAATTTGAAAGGGGCCAAGCCAGAGCTTGTCGAATTTGTCATGTCCCCCTTTCTTTTCATTGGCCTTGTCCCAACATAGGCCCAAATCATCTATTCCAAAGGCCTTGACTTTGGCTCGTTGATTGAACCATATTTTGACCACACCCTGATGTTTGGAAAAAATTTCAATGGCTCGATCATGCACTTCTTCAAGGTGGAGCAGTTCATCCAAGTGAGTTTGTTTTCGATCCCCTTATTCGTAGAAGGTGTTGATGAATTGGAGGGTGGGGATCCTTAGATGAATGGGGAACACATGCTCTAAACCATAAATGAGGTGGAATGGGAAATCACCCAAGGAAGCCTTGTGGCGTGTATGATCTTCCCAAAGGAAAAAATGAAGCTAGGTGTGCTAGTCTTTAGGATTCCTATCGAGCAATTTCTTAATCATAGTGATTAGGTTCTTATTTTTTGATTCAGCTAGACTATTGCTCTAGGGATAGTAATTGGATGAGAATTTGAGAGAAATTCCATAATCAAAGGACCAACTAGAAAATTTGAGCGAGGAGAAGGCAGGGCCATTATTGCAAACTAAAGCATATGAGCAACCAAAATGATTTAAGATAAAACTTTCAAGAAAATTAGTTACTACCTCTCTGGTACATTTCCTACATGCAATAAATTCTATCCATCTAGTACAATAATTAGAGGTGGTTATAATGTACCTATGTCCCATAGAATATGGTGGGCTTACTAGGTCGATGAAGTCAAGACGCTATTACACGAACGGTCTTACCTTCAGGACCGGCCGTAGTGGGACAACAATGTTTCTTTCTCTAGTTGCGGTAGTCTAGTAGATGTGGCAAGTGCGAACATGTCTATGTGTGTCCTTGAATACTGTAGGAAAATAATATCTCACTTGTAGGATTTGATGAGTGGTGGAGGGACTAGATCCATGACCAGTGCCAAACTTATCATGAAATTATTTTAGCACCCATGTTGCTTCTTCTTTTCCAAGGAACCTAAGGTAAATCCATTCATTATTTTTCTTGTAAAGTATAGACCCTTGCAACATATATATGTTTCTCTTCAATCAAAGAGCGTGTTTTTGAAATCCCTACAGGTGAGATGGGCACTTATTGTTCAACAGGTAGTAGACTATGTTATCATACCATTCTCTAGGGGAGACATCTTTAAGCTGGTACTACTAAACTATAAGCTTAGGTTCTGCTTCAACTCCTATCTTGGATATTGTTTGAGTGAGGGCCTATCCTCTTACTAATTTCATTTTTTGAATTTCCATGTCATATTCCTATAGCAGGGTTACCCACTTTTCTCTTATTTCTCCTAACTCATTCTGCATGAGCAATGTCTTCACTATTGGATCAGGGACGTTGGAAAACACCTTGTTTCATAAGATTTAGTGTATGAATTTCTTTACTCCTCTGACCAAGGAATATGCCTTCTTTTCTACATTGTGGTATCTCAGTTCAACATCCTTTAATGGAGCACTCATGAAGGTGATTGTGTGCTCATTCCCTTCATCATCCTTTTGGGTCAAAATGTTGGTACATGAATGGTCTGAAGAGAATGAGTAAATATAGAAGGGGTTCAGATAATCTGGACTAACTAGTACATGTGCATCAACAATGGCTTTCTTGATTTCATCAAGGGCCTACTTTTCCTCTGAGGTCCATTCAACTTTAGCATCTTGCTTCAACATGGCATTGAGTGGCTTAACTATTTTAGTGAAGCCCGTGATGAACTTTTGGACAAAGTTTATCTTCCCAAAGAAAGATTTTAGTTCCTTCTTGTTGGTTGGTAGCTGAATCTTCAAGAGGGACTAAATATGCTTGGGGTCTATTGAGATTCCTCACTCTAAAATAATGTGTCCAAGCAGCTTGCCTTCTATAACTCTAAAGATACACTTCTTTGGATGAAGGGAAATCTCAAATTCTCTACATGTCTAAAAAAAATTGCATAGATCAAAAATATGATCACCCCATTTCTTTGAGAACATGGTGATATAATCCATGTAGATGATTATACACATCCCAATAAAATCTTTAAATTCTACGTCCATTGCACATTGGAAGGTGGCACCAACGTTGATGAGCCTGAATGGAATTCTTCTATATGCAAGGTCCCCCATTTGGTGGTGAACGTTGTTTTGTGTCTATCTTCATATTGCACCATTACTTGATTATACCTAGAGCACATGTCCAAGAAGGACATCACCTAAGAACCATTGACGATCTGTAACACCTCATCCAATAAATTCATGGGGTAATTATCTTTCTCCAAAGCTTTGTTAAAGTTGTGAAAATCCACTCACAATTTTATTTCTACATTATTTTTTCTAACTGGGACTAAATTGGCCACCCATTGGGAGTTCTTGACTAGAAATATGATTCTAGATGACAATGACTTCTATACTTCCTTATAAATAATGGGCTCCAACAATGAATTGATAGGACACTGCCATTGTCAGAACGGTCTCACACCCGACTTAAGAGGAATAGTGTGTGTGATGATCAAGCTATTATATATCTTCAAATATTCATAGTTCTAGTAAACTGTGTCATGATACTTCTACAAAGCATCAATGATCCCTCTCTTTTCTTCTAGTGTGCACACCTTTCCAATGAATACATTATTAATCTCCTTGGTTGTTCTGAGGTTGTGAGTGACACTAATTTTTGATGGAATCCTTCTTTTCCTATTGATCTTGATCCCTAATCTCATCCAGACAAAATATCCGCTCAAACTGAACCATACCCCTAGGAATGGTATTAGTCTTGAGGTGGATGACCCCCTCTATATCTAGTTCAGCCTCTTTGGGCTCAGCCTCATCAATTATCTGAGTTTCAAACACATCAGAATTGGTGATGAACTCCAAGATGTGATTATCATCATTAAACACCTAGAAATGTGTTACATTGTCTGGCACAGATGGGGTGGATGTGAGCTCAATGGTGAACATTTTAAGACCTGAAAGTGACAAAGGTTGAAGGGTGTTGGCTGCTTGAGCCAAAGCATCAACAATATGGTTTTGGGATCATGGGATCAGTTGAATATTGAAGGTGTCAAGGCCTTCTAATAGGTCCCAAACCCTATGCCTATAATTTTCTAGTCTTCTGTCATGGTAGGAATTAAATTTCCTAACTTTCTTTACTACTAATTCTAAATCACTAAAGAATTGCAACATTTTAACTCTCTTTCTTAGGGCCATTAAGAGACCATGAACTAGTGCCTCATACTTTGCTACATTATTTGTGCAATAAAATTGAAGCCTATGAGCAGCGAAGTAAGACTTACCTATAGGGTTGATGAGTTCGAATCCAGCTCTGGCTACCTGCTTGGACTTGGATCCATTGAAGCATAGCGTCTAGAACTTGGAGGGTTCCTTAACTTCAGGGCTGATCATACATTCATTCCTTCTGGGTTGCATGCCAACATCTGCCATTTTTTGGATGGGCACTGAATCAACATGATTGGTGATAGGTTTCCTTGTAGGAAGCTCCTTCTGAGGCATAACTTGTCCTTTGATGTGTTCTGCTACTGTCTGACACAAGCAACACTTGAATTATGAATGGGAGACATTGTGAACTCTGCACCAACTGGGCAATAAGAGCTCTTGGAAATCCATTCTTGACCCTAGGCTAAGCTGATCTTGTGTACATTTTTCCATGAAATCTTGAAATCCATCTAGCAGTCCCAAATTACCATCATTATAGGGCTTATTGTCATCTAATTCTACCAAAATTTATGTGCTTTGAGATGCATATGCTAGATTGGTAGGAGAGATGCATAGTACTAAAAGGACTTCATCAACCATCTCTTCTTCCAAAGGTTTTGATTCTTCCTGATAAGCCATGGGAGAATAATTACCCAAGTTCATTTCAACAAATAACACCTCATTGGTGTTGTTGTACTCTATGATCATGAACTTCATATGGGGTTCCCGATCTATGTGAATCTGATTTGGTAGTCCCTTCCATGACAACCATAGGTGGGAGAAGTCAGTTGTAGCATACATGTTTAATGCTCAGGTGAAATCTCGCCCCAGTATTATTTTGTATGTGTCAGGGATATCAACAACTTGAATATCAATTACTTGTTGCAACCTCGGGTCTGCAACAATTTGCATGGGGATCCAATTAATTTCTCTAACTATATTTATTTCCATTTTGTCTAGCTCAGTCACCTTTATTTTGGAAGGAATGGGGACTATTCCCAATGCTTTGCATACGACGAGGGGCATAACATTGGTCGATGCTCCTGAATCAAGTAAGCAATTATGCGGGTTTTTCCCAAATATTCTAATTGTAGTAAGAAAAGGTGGCGTTATTTTGTTGGGCTACTTGGTTCTTATCCTTCTCATTGCTCTTTTACTTAGCTTGCACTTGGCTTTTCTCTTTAGTAGGCTATTTTCCTGTTTGCTAGTTTGAAGGGACATCTTTCTTCTTGCCTATAATTTCCTGAATTATGGGCTCATGTGGTGGCTCTTCAAAAGAGACCCTCTTGGGTGATATTTCTTGGGTTGAATTAGAAGAGGGAGTGCTATTAATCATCCTAAAGAAGGCATTCCTGACTGCTAAAACTTTAAGCAACTCAAAACCAGACATGATTATCTTGACCTTCTTGAATTCGTCGACAACATACTCACCCATTTGCTCAATTTCAATGTCAAAGAATTTGTCTTGGGAAGAACTAGCAGACTATTTTTTCCCATGATTTGGATTCTTATTTTTGCTAAACTATTGAGTGGGAACATAGGGGTAACCAAGATCATTGTGGGCATTAGGGTCAAGTGGGGTGCTAAAATTATTAGGCGGAGTGGAAGTTGTGAAAGGTCCTCCTGCTTGCCTATTTCTTAAATTATATGGGGACGCTCTTTGATGAAACATTTGGACCTCATCTTCATGAATCTCTTCCTCATCTATTGGACCATTATCTACCAAAGGAAAAAGTTGAGATAAAGTTTCTTCATTACTTATCTCTTTCACTTCTTCGTTCTTTGGGGAAGAAATATTAGTTTTTGGTGCATTTCTCTCACTTCGCGGGAACAGAGCTTGATTGACCACGAACATAGAAGAGTCATAGGGCCTGGATGGGACTAGATCTCGATAACCAACACTTTCCATAGCATTTTAAACCTCTACTTGAAAGATCTCCAAAACTGTGAGGAACTCGAGGCAATCCAACTCAAAATGCCTATTCATTTTATGGATCCAACACCATCCGGACAATGTTGTCTTGGAAAGGTACACCCCACTAGTTTTCTTCTCCATATTGGAAGGTTGATCAAGAGGAGTAGGAATGCCTCCATTTTTTTTCCTTGTATTCCACATCCTATTATGTCTTTGTGAAAGTCTCCTTTCATAGTTATGGTTGGAATTCTTCCCTCTTTCTTAATTTTTTCCAGATGCGGGACCTGCTTCATGATTGTCTCTATTCTCTTGATTGAGATTGGCCTAAATGTTGCATTTAGAAGCTTGTTGCTAATTATTCTGATTCCTCAAGTGTGTCATTTATGTGGAAATATTTTTAATCATTTTTGTTAGCTCATCTAATCGATCCTTCTCTATATTACTTAGTTGTGATGCTTGGCTCTGAAGGAGAACTGGCTACATAGTTGGTTAGTTTTGTTGTGCTTGGGGGAATTTTTGTCCTTCTAGGGATGTAGCTATTTGGGGCTACTATGAATAAACCTGCTACTACTAAGGCTGCAAAAAATGAGGCACAAGAGGTGATTTATTCAGTAGGGGTCCCTAGTGAGGAACTATGGGTAGTTGTGGGACTTGGTTCATGAGAGGCATCTAATGTTGTAGAGCTTGAGTGAGCCCTTGAACTTGCACGAGATGAGCAACCTATCCAAAGGAAGGTAGTGGACCCAAAAAAATTTGTCCCAAGTTAGTGATGGCTATAACTACCTCAACATAAGTATCCACCAACCGAGCAGGTGGTGGGTCCATTCTTTTCACCAATGTGGTAGTGAGGTTGTCCAAGGAAATGTAGTAGAATGACAAGACAACAACATCGTTAAGCACATAAGGAGCTTGTAATCTCATGTATTCCTAATGAAACTAATTGTTGAAGGAGCTGATTTGTTTGTAGACCTCCATGCAAACAAACATGAATTGCTGATATAGTTCTGATGGGATAATCAGGACCTTGTACTTCCACAAGAATGCATTCTTCAAGAGATCCCAAGTGGTAATAGACCTTGTTGGAAAGTTGATATAACAATAAAAAGCTTCCTCTCCCAAAGAATAAGGGAAAATTATTCATGCCACGTCCTCATGATCAATCTACATATCCTTCAATGACATTTGAAATATTTTTATATGTTACTCTGTTGTCCTTTGTGGGTCCTAAGGATAAAACTTCATGCAAAAGGCTTTCAGATTCTTCGGCATGTCATGGTAATCATTGAAGGACAGCGAAGAGGGATTATTTCCTAGCCAAGCCATGAGGGGATGTAGAGGTTGTATTTGTTGTTGAACATGTACTTAGGGTTGTATAGGGGCAGTAGTAGTTGGGACTATGCCTTGGACTTGGAAGGCAGGGGTAGGGGTAGTACCCTGGCTTTGGGAAGTAAACAGTTGGAAGGCAGTTTGTGATGGTTGAGTGGAGGAGGTGGATGTGGAAAGGGAAGGATGAGTGTGGGGAAGATGGAAAGAGGAGGGAGGTGAGGATGGAAGTGAAGTGGATGGGTCTGAGGAGGAGGATGAAGTAGCTTCCCCTCTCTGAGTCTTCTTAGCCCTTGTAGGGGGTTGTAGTTCTTGGAATTCCCCTTTGTTTGGAGTGGATCTTAAGAGTTGATGATGTTTTCTGCACAACAACTTAGACAGACTACAATATCCTATCTCTCTTGAAAGGTAATCTTCAACAATAAATTACTGAAAATCACCCCAAGGTCTCTCGGGTGTCAGGTCATGACAATGCATAAACAACTCAGATAATATGTGAAAATGTTGGTAATCACAAGGGGCCTTACAAATGAACAATGCTGGAAGCGAATTTCATCAAATGCAACAATATGGTGATGCTTTCAATCCTAAAACTAACCCAGATTCAAAATAAACAGCAAAAGAGATAAGGGTTTAGAGAGATTCTATTCTATTCTAACTCTTAAGATTAACAATGCAAATGATAAACACTTGAAATGGACCAATCCCAATGAAACCAATCTCTGCTTGACCAAGATTAATCTGTAATCTTACAGAAACAGTGCAATCTTCTAAGGTTTTAAAGATTTTCAGATCATGAACATTCACCCAAGACAACCCAATTGCAGTTGAAATGAATAGATCTTTATAATTGAACCAAGCACAATGAATATAAAGGTCCAGGCTAACTTTACAAAGCAACTAACATTCAGCTAGCTGCAAAAAGTATGGACCAGGGATTGCTGCAAACACTTCAAACATTAAATCATGAACATCATTGAATCAGATCTAAATCTAAATCTAATAACCATGAGCAATTTTAAAAATAGAATCATAAGAACCATGCAAGATAAGTCAACACAAAAGAGATCACCAGAAAATCACAATGCCTTCAATTGTATTGAATCACTAAACTCCAGCAACAATTCCAATGTTTTGTTACATCACTTGCTCAGAAATTGACTAGCTTCTACCTCTACTCTACTACTAAATTCGCTCTCTATCAAATCTTCTCCTAATCTCTCACCCCCCTTACAAATGAGGCACAAATGTCATTTATAGAAAACCCCCAAACATGTCAGCCAAATTAGATTTTACAATAATAACTAGCCCCAAAATAGGTTGGCCTAATTAGATTTTACAATAATAAAGGGCCCCAAAACAAGTCGGCCAGGGGAATTTCAAAATAGGACAAGATTTGCATTAAATGCATGAATATTATCCATGCCGGCCTATGATCTCCAGCAAGATCAGATTTATGTGTCTTCCAGAAAGTCCTCCAGCTGTAGACAGTTTTGGCACAAATTCTTAGGCAGGCCCCATTTTGAAAATTTAAATTGAACACTTCCAGATTTCCCCCTTTTGGCACGAATCCATATGAAAGTCCCCCCTTTTAATATTTTCTTAGTCCTGAAAAAAAGATATCATCATTAATAGCCCACATGTTCAAATTAAATTTGAATAAAACCTTGACCTTTTCTAAAAAACTTACAATTTTATAAGGAAACTTTCCACTTTCAGAATTTTTTTTCATTTTTTTCATTTTTATTTTCAATTTTTTATCTCAAGAAATTTTCATTTTAGGATCATTTTTTAAATTTCCACTTTTGGAAAAAATAATTATTTTTAGAAAAATTTCCATTTTGGGAAACCAGACCAAGGGGAAAATCCGGGAAAATCTGGGCCAGGCAGACTCCAGACCAAAATCTGGGAAATTCCAGGCTGACAGGAATCCAGAAAGTTCCAGCTAGATAGGAATCTAGGAAAATCCAGGCAGACAGGAAAATCCCAGACTGGACTAAACACCCGGATTTTTGCACAGAGCCAGACTTTGAGCAGAATCCAGAAAAATCTGGACGGACCAGAAAATCCCAGATTAGATTAAAAACCCAGATTTTGCTCAGAACTTAGTTTTTTCAAAGTGCAACCTGGGGAAATCACTTGGGCAAGCAAGATGAGCATCTAAGGACCTCCAAGAGCAACCAAATCAATAAAATTAAGGGGCCAAAAGACACCAAAAAGCCAGAGCAAAAAAGAGGGTCCCCACTTTTAATGGGGCGTGTGTGCAAAACTGCACAACAAGACTCTATGAAACCTTTCATGGGAGAACAAACCAATTCAATCCAGCTTAACTCAAAGGGGCCCTCCTTGTAGCACCAGTTCTGTTGATGGGTGTTTTTGCACCTTCTCAACACAGGCAGTGCACAAGTGCATTACCTCTCTTGAAAAGAAATTTTCTGCAAACAAGTTGCAAAAAATTACCCCAAGGTCTCTTGGGTGTTAGGTCATGACATGCTTGGAATTTCTAAGTTGTTTCAATGTGATATAGTTGGTAATCATAGGGCAGCCTTACATAAGTTAAGCTAGAAGGGAATTGGTTCTTTGAATGGAGTTTATGATATTATGAAATTATGTTCTATTGTTGCAAGTTTAGGACAACAATCTAAAACTCCTTCTCTATTATTAGATTTGGCTTTACAATGTGTAATGAACTTTGCCTAAATTACTATTTAAAATAAAATTCAAAAGAGAAGGGAAGAGAGTAAGTTTCTAGACCTGAAATTACCAATGAACAATGACAATGGAGGATGTATAGTGGACAACCTTCCCAAAAATAAGTCTCACTTAACCAAATTAGCTCACGGTCTCATGAAACTAGTGCAATCTTCTAAGGTCTATAGATTTTCAACCATTCATTCACCATAAAGCATGAATAAAAGATAGAATTTAAGTGCAGCATTCAATTTATGTCTAGACTAGCTTTACACTACTATTTATCATCAACAAACAACAAAAAGCATGGACAAGGAAGGGCATCAACCCAACAAAATTCTTCAATACCAATTAACAACATCTACTAATCTACCAAAGAAAGCTAAACACAGAAGAACAATCTAAATATATTCAAATTCACTAACTATGAGGAGAAGAATCATGAAACATGAAATTGGATTTGAAGAATCCATCAAAATCAATGAATTCCTATTAAAATTCCAACATGTCTTTACAAAAACTCAACTCTCTCTTGAAAATCAGAGGAGACCCCCTATTTATAGTGTCCAAAAATAAAAATGAATGGATAAGATTTAATTTCATTGTGTGGCCAAGGTTCACTACAAATTAGGGTTTCACCTACCCCCAATATTTTACAATATAAAATACAACTTTGTCTTCTAGCCTATTCTTTCTTCTAGTGGGAAGCACTGAAGCTCTTTTCTCTTTTAGCTAATTTCCTTTGTTGCAGCTACTTTGTGAGGAACTCATTGTCTATAACCATATTTCCTTCATGTTTCTTCATAGTAGCATATGTTGGATATTGTGGTTGTGTTGTTGATATGTGGTTGTCATTGATGTCAACCCTATTAGCCTTCAATACATCAAAAGTTGTATATGTCGAGGATATTGAGAAAATTGTTAAAAGATGTGTTCCAAGTTCTTTGTGGAACTGTGAAGTTTATGAAGGTGTCTTGTTCTATACGATAAAGATCGGTTGGTGTGGATTAAAAGGTTTTCTGCTGAGTATATCTAGTTCATCCACCAGAATTTTTAGAGGTCCATGTGAAGATCTGATCGTGTAGTGAATAGTTGTGTTCTGACAGTATTTATGTGTGTTTTGTCAGTATTCTTGAATGAAGTTTGTATGTTTCTAGTGTTATGGATGTTTCTCTGTTAGTGCTTATTGTTTTTGGACACTTCTATATTGTGCTCTATTTTTGTGGTACATCCACATTGATTGGTGTGTTCATGGTCAAATATTTTTCTCTATATGTTCAGTTTTTCATGTTCTTGGCTGACATGATGGTAGTAGCGTGTTGTGGATCTTCGAGGTGGAAGTAATTGAAATATTTTGTGTTGGAGTTGTTATTTTGGGTCTCCACTATGTTGTGGCTGACCTTGGTGGATTCACATTGCAAATTTATTTGTAATTTGGCTGACTTTGAAAATATGTTTTATATTTTCTAGCCAACTAAATTGATGTAATCTCATGTTGCAAATATAAAAGAGTGATTGTTTGAGAAAAGTTAGTGTGTGCATTAGAGAGAATGTATGCCAGAGAAAGTGAAAATATGTGAATAGTGTTCCTATCATTCAATTGCATAGCAGAGTGAGAAGAAGGTTGAGCAAAGAGTGAAGAAGGTTTTTTTGTGCTTAATTAGAACTGTAATCAAGCTTGTGTAGAAGCTATTCTTTTAGTTCATACCTTGTGGATCTAATCCATATTGTTGTATTTTTGGGTAGTGAGCCCTCTTGTATTTGAGCAATGAGCTCTAGGTAGTGTGCCTGAATGCATGTGCATTCCCATTATTTTCTCATTATAATTTTAACAGGGTATAATATTGTGGACTAACATCCACCGTGGTTTTTCTCCTAATAGGGTTTCCACATAAAAATATTGGTGTTCTCTGTGTTTCTAATGTGTTGATTGTTCATGGTTTATTATTCATTCATCAAATCATAGATTAAGTAAAGTAATGATTGAAAAGTTTTAATATTCTGTGATAACGGATTCACCCACCCTCTCAGTTTTATGTCCTTGTTTTGTCAACAATTGGGATTAGAGCAGGTTCCTCTAAAGAATTTTAAAAGCTTGAGGTGATCTGAGATGACATCATACAAGAGGGGCAACCCTAGATTTGATGGAACAAACTACTCATTGTCAAAAGCTAGGATGGAGTGTCATTTGAAATGTATTGGTGAACCTTTCTAGAAAATTACAAAGAATGCATATGTTATTCCTCAGAATTGTCCTTCCACTGCTGATGAAGCTAAAGAGGCTGAGAATAATGTCTAGGCTATGGAAGCTTTGTTGAGTGCTCTAATAGATTCAGAAATGAAAAATGTGTTAGGTTTGAAGACAGGTCATGAGATGTGGACAAAGCTAGAAACTTTGTATGAAGGAGATGTGTATGTGAAGATGACTAATCTATAGAGTTTGAAAGGCAAGTATGAAAATTTGAAGATGGGTGAAGATGAAAATATTTCTTCTTTTATGTAGAAAGTGTATACACCTAAAAATGGTCACATCACAATAGTCTGGTAATTAATTAAATATTTTTAATATTTAATTAAATTTTTGAATTCAATCTGCGTATAAATAAATTTAAATAATTTATTTATTCATTCTTTCATTTCGATTAAATAAATAAGTTTATTTAATCACTTTTTTTATCCATTTCTTAATTAATTAAATAAACATTATGATTTATTTATATTATCATATAATCTTGGCTTGAATATTTTATTCAAATAAAGATTAAATATTCTTCTATTCTAAAAAAAACCTCTAAATAGAATTCACAATTAAATATTCTAAATATTTAATTAATTCTTCCAAATTCTATTCGTAATTAAATATTCCAAATATTTAATTAAAACTTCTAATGTCTATTCACATCAAATATTTCAAAAATATTTTAAATCCTCAAACCTACATAACACATAAAATTAAATAAATTTATTTATTTAATTTGGATTATCTACAACAACCGTGAAATAACTTCAAAACAAAAAATTAACAAATTTCTCTGTTTCTGAGCAAAGTTGTTCCCGTGGGTTGAAGACAAACCTCCATTATTCTCTCCAACCTCCCAACATTTTCCATCTTCCTCTCAACCTCTCCATCTCTCACCATTCAAATTTACCAGACAATCTCATAGCCATTGATCTTTGCCAGCCAGGCTCTAGCCTGTAAAAATCTATAAAAAGGACTGTCGGATCTTTGAAAAAAAAAGAAAAAGAGAAGCTTGCATATATGAAAACTATAGTCAATCAGCCTTCCAACATCCATAGCCTCTAGAATCATAGCATAGCATAGCTTAGCATATTAGTAATCCATATCATGGCCTATCATCCTCAGATCATAGCTTCAAAAGCATTCATAATCCATAAGCCCTATGCATAATCTACAACCCCTATGCATATCCACAAACCAACATTTCACTCCACCAGCATATAGGATAGAGAAGTATTCTCTCTCTTTGCATACTCGTTCTATAGGTTGCCATTCTGAGAAGGTTTTCTTACACAATCTAAGAGCAACAGCTTCAAGCAAATCACTAGAGATAGAGGACAATGGAACGATTCTAAAGAAGCTCTGTTTGATTTCTTTGATTTCATTCTATTTATCTTTCTTTAGTTTAATGTTGCATTGGTGTGTTTTTGTCATATCATTTTGATACTAACATTTCCCACACACATTTTTGGCGCCCACCGTGGGGCTCCTGCCCAATTTTAACATCTTTGTGCAGATTTTTTTTTATAGGTTACAGCTAGAAGAGCATATTAGTGCATAAAACATGCTTCAATGCATATCACACCCAATTTAGCACTCTTTAACTCTGTTTTAGCACTCATTGCAGGTTCTTCAGCACCCATCGAGGATTCTCTAGAGCTCTTTTCATATTCCACAATGCTATTTAATGATTCTGTAGCGCTCTTTAATGATTCTATAGCACATTTTAGTGATTCCATAGCTCTCTTTACTGATTTTGTAGTGCCCTTTAATGATTCCATAGCACTATTTGTAGTTTCCTTAGAGAATTTCTATTTTAGCACTCTTGATGTCTGTTTTAGCACATTTATTTATCTTAGCATAGAATTTTAAGTCTGCAACTGTAATCTATGACTTAAGCAAAATTTGATTGGATCTGACGTGACCACGGCCAGTAAGAGCTTTAAAAAAAATGAATCAATCCTAGGATAGTCACTTAATTCAAAAATGAAGCAATCCTAGGATAGTCACCTCATTTTCTATTTTGGACTAAAAAGAACTCCATGTCTTTGTGAAGCAATATCTTCACCTAGCATAGAAAACTGTTTATTTGGGTTTAAAATTGAACTCTTGCTTGCTATGATTAAACGGTGATAGGCCTATGCTCTCCCCTTAATTGGGTGATCAAAATGCCAAACTCATCTATTCTATTTCATGCAATTTTAAGCTTTGTTAAAACCTTTTAGAAGGCTTGCCATAGTGGGAAACAGTACTCACCCTACGGGAACGACCAAGTGGGAACAACTAAAGCCAAGTTTTCTAGCCCACTTTAATCAAATGCGGATGGTTGATGAAAATCCCATTCGATGGTAGTATGCAAGATAACCATCCCCAAAGCATTTTTTCTAAAGGTTGGGAGGTCTCCTAAGGGAGTTTATTATTTCCACACCGAATGGAAACCCTTACTACGAACTTAGTATAGTATCCAGCCAAAGTCAGTTTCCAAACATCATAATAATCATAGTGCATGGGAGGGAAGAATCTACCCCCAAGATACTCACCATATAACTGCCAAGGACCATTTTCTCAAGGGATCCGGTATCCACTTCCATCACTCTGAGTATGCGCCTAGAAAAAACAAAAACATGGGCGCCCCTTCGGGGGTGACACAGCTATGTGAGTCTACACAATTCTAAGATGTGGGCTGTTGATTATTATGGTGACCTACCTGAGTACTAAGAGTGAGTCTGCTTGAACTATCTGTCATGTGTAAAACCTGTGAAAACAATTTTTGAAAAACATTTTGATCATACACTTAATGTTTAGTATAGGACTTAAAAACAACTATTTTCAAGGTGTTTGTTGTGTTTTCAGTCACACTAATTTAGATAAAAGATCATCCAAAACTCATAATTACATTGATTACTCTCATGTTAAGAGATTGGAAATCCACAACCTTTGTTAAGAAATCCATTCTCAAATGAATCAAAAAGCCAAAGAAACCACTTAGCTACAAGAAAATATTGAAGAAAAGATGATTCTTGTACCAAAGTCGAAAGGTTTTACTTAAACATAGAACCTTTATCCATCGATATCATGACTGTGTTAGAGGTTTCACTGATGATTATGTTGTAGAACTGTTATACTCACGAGCTTTCTTTCAAAGAAGAGCCCTTTCTCAAAGGCACAACCACAGTCAACATATTCTTTCTTCTTATATTCCCCAACCTGCAATTGAATATTCTACTCATCTAAATCAATTTCTGCAATAGAGAACTCAATCACATTAGGCATTTATCACAAATCCATCTTTTTACGAAGCTACGATCAAACTTCATAAAATGCAAAATCATTTTTTTTCTTGATCTTTTGCTTAAAATTCCCATCAACAGGATTTTCATCCTTTCAATTAGGGAAAATATGAGCTAAAGACTAGAAATTTTTTAAGTCATAGAATATTCATTCTATCCTGACTTTCATATCCATCAAAAAATTGCACTATTTCATTCTTTTGATCAAAAGTTAGTAGAATTTGGGGAAAAGCTTATGCCTATTGTCACAAGATCTTGAAAGCACATAGAAAAAGACAAAAGAGAAAGTACCACAAACAAAATGGGTGATAATAGTGAGAAAGAAGAGAATCCATTTCATATTGAAGAGATAATAGAAGAAAAGCTTCAAGAAGCAGAGCAGGATCCACAATTCCATACTTTTATGGAAAGGATTTTAGAAGGAAACAAAGAAAGATATTTCCTTTCATTAGCTAATCAAGGAGCTAAGTTACCTGCCAATTTTGATATAGAAGGGATTAAAGAGAATCCTGAAACTCCTCCTAATGATTTTAGTGCCCTTACTCAACAGATAAAATAATTACAAGGGAAAATAAAGGAAATGCAAGGGGGTGCAACAAAGAAGTATGTTTTGGATGACATATCTCCTTATCCATTTGATAGGAGTTTTCAAATGATCCCTTTTCCAAAACATTGCGAAATCCCTAAATTTGATAGGTACAATGGAAAAACTGATCCCATTGAACATGTGAGGGATTTCCGAAATATGAGTCTAGAATTTGCTTATGAAGATACCTACTTAATGTGATTGTTTCCATGAAGTTTGGGTGGAAAATGCATGGAGTGGATTTCCAAGATCACTCCCCCCATCAAAACCTTTGAGGAGTTAATAAATCAGTTTATATCACAATACGCCTACAACATCAAACACTAGATAACCATGCTTGATCTTTGTAAAGTGAAACAAAAAGTAGGGGAATCTTTCACTACATTTTTGCAAAGATGGAGAAGATTGTTTGCACGATATTCTCATCCTGTTCCTGAAAAAGAAAAGATGGATATCTTCATAAATAGACTAGATCAAGAATTAAGCTACAGGCTTAATCCTCATTGTCCTCATAACTTTGAAAAATTGATTGAAAATGCAATCACCATTGAAGGGGCCTTGGCCAAAAGAGGAGTAATAAAACTTGATAATCCAAGTTCATCCAACCATAACAACAATGATAAAACAAGGGTTTGGAACATAAATAAAAATGTCAACAATGATGGTATAGTGGATGCAAACAATCTACGAACAAGACCATCTATCTTCAACCTATCAAGTGCTCCATGAAACAACCAACAAGGAAACAACAATCAACAAGGACAAAACTCCAATCAAGAAAGCATGACCAATCAAAACAACAAGGATAATCGTGGTAATTTCAATAACAATCTTGGCAATACCCAAACATCAAATCTGCCAAGACCTCCATTCTTTTCAAATCGACAGAATTTTGCCACTTTGGGTCAATCTCTTGAGTCTGCTCTCAAGGAGCTTCTCAATAATAAGGTTATCACCTTACCAACACAAAGAGATTATGAGCCACGAGTCAAACCACCATCATGGAATGACTCCTATTATTGCAATTATCATCAATGTAAAGGTCATAGAACAAATAACTGTCAAGCCTTGCAAAATCTAGTACAAGATTTAATTGACAATGGCACCATCACAATTGAAGGACATCATACCAATGATGATCATCAAGCATTCAAAGATCCTTTACAAAACTATCAAGAGGGGGAAACATCAGATACCAAAGCAAAAAGTATAAATAATGTTGAAGAAAATATAATCCACCACATCTATGCAGATGATCAATGGGTTAATGTTATTAAAATCAAGGAAAAACAAGAATATCAACAGGTTAATGTGACTATGAGAGGACAAGCAAAAGTTGTCTTAAAAGGAAGTTC
Organism: Sequoia sempervirens; assembly: GCA_007258455.2. NCBI lineage: Eukaryota > Viridiplantae > Streptophyta > Pinopsida > Cupressales > Cupressaceae > Sequoia > Sequoia sempervirens. The sequence continues at coordinate 122,272,382 of VDFB02256132.1, forward strand.
ATCTAAGGAAACTATTCCTTCTCCAAGTCATTATAATCTAGTTGATCAACTAAGAAAAAAATCAACTCAAATCTCCATCCTTGAACTTCTCAAAATATCCCCCGTACACAAGAATATTTTAGAAGAAGCTCTTGTAAACACAACCGTAGACACTAATCTGGATGTAAAAAAATTTCAAGCCATGGTGGGACATTTTTCTTCCCCAACTTTTCTTTCATTCTCCGAAAAAGATGATGCCTTCATGACACATCCACATAATTCATCGCTTTATCTTGAAGTCATGATCCATAAACACCAAATCAAATGTGTCTTGATAGATGGAGGAGCCAATTTAAACATTTGTACCTTAAAGCTAATACATGCCTTAGGAATATCATAAAATTCCATTGATCCACAAAGGAAAATAACTATCAAGGTATATGATGATGAAGAAAGAGCTTCTAAAGGACTAATAATGCTACCTATCAGAGTGGGACCTATTGTGAAAAATACCTTTTGTCAGGTTCTGGATCGTGATCTTTCCTATAACAAACTTATGGGTCATCCATGGATTCATGATATGCAGGCGGTACCATCAACGTACCATCAATGGCTCAAGTTTCTGTATGATGGACAAGAAGTAACTATACAAGCTAACTACAATAGCACCCAAACTTGTTCAAATCTCTAAGCAACTCAGGACGCATTCGTCCCACATAATAGAGAGGCTTTGTCCATCTCTACCTCTAAGTACAATGAACAAGCAAGGGAAATGATAAGTAATTTCGGCACCCAGCTGAAATTGAAAGATAATGGGGTGGGAGAATATTCCTTATGTCTCTCTAATCTACCTATATCTCTAAGATCCCACAGTCAACCATCAACGTCCATACAACAGGCTACAACAGCTTTAGCTTCAGCTTCAGTTCCCATCACCAAGTTTAATGGAATATTCATTAAAGAAAATGAAATGGAAGATAGATCTATCCTTGATTGGCTCTAGAAGGATGAAGAAGAATCAATAAAAAGTGTCATGTTACCTACAGAACAATATGGAAAAGGATATGCAATCATGCAACAAATGAGTTATGAAGGAAATGGCCCTATAGGTAAAAGAAAACAGGGTATTGTTGAACCAATCCAACTGAAAAAAATGCACCCAAAGGATAAAACTGGGATAGGATATGATAAAGATACAAAGGAAGAGGTGGTACAAAGAGTGTTCAAGGAAGAATTAACTGAAACAATTCTACGAATTCAAGCAAATAATTCTAACACTGACTCCAATGAATATGAATGGGATGATGTCTCTGATGATACATTCTTAATAGAGAAAAGGGTGGATGTCATACACAAATTCGCACCCACATTTTTACAAAGGGAGGGCTCCAGGCCTCCACTTGATTATGTTTTACAAAGCGATCATGACTCAAGTGAAACTGATTCAGTTCAAAGTGAGACAGATCATCTACAGGAGAATACCATCCTAGATCTCTCCCATAACGACGTTAATAATAACATCATGACCTTAATGGCTAGTGACCTTAATCATCCTATTGATCCATTTCCTTTGGTCCTTTCCGAACTCATTGATTGGGAACAAATTGCTCCAATTGATATTCCAACTTTTCCAAATGATGAAACCATCATAAAAAATTTTTACTCATCCCAACTGGAAACAAGTTCCACCAAGGAATCACAAGATCAGAGTTTTCAATAGGAAAGTGCCAAGTTTCTTAGCTATAAAATAAATAACATAAAAGAAAGATCTAATGGTGAAAACCTAACAAAGGTAGTATTAGATTGTGAAAAGAGAAAAATAAAAAGTGTATCCAATAGTGAATACCTTTCAAAGGCACTAGAGGATGGGAAACTTGATGCTCTTCCAGAGCACTATCAGGAAAGGTCTTCTATCCTAATAGAACCAACGAAGGAACTCAATATAGGCACTACAAAACATCCCAAAGTCTTACAACTCACAGCATCTCTAACAGAAGAGGAAATCTTGAGATTCACAAAAATTCTAAAAATAATCAAATCAGTTTTGCTTGGTCCTACATGGATATGCCTGGATTGGATCTAGCTCTCATAATGCATCATCTATCTATTATGCTAGGGGAAAAACCTATGAAACAAAAACTTAGACAAATGCATCCACATGTTGTATTATTAGTTAAAGAAGAGTTAAGGAAACTTTTGGATGTTGGATTCATTCGGTCTATCGATTATGTAGAATGGATCTCCAATATCGTACCTGTTTCAAAGCCGGATGGAAGGATTAGAATTTGGAAAATCACAGAGTTTCAAGTTTTTGGTGATTCACAACTTGTTATAGAACAAATCAATGATGAATATCACACTAAGGATGACAAGTTGATACCTTACAAAAAGATGGTGGATGATTATAAGAAATAATTTCTTGATATCAAGTTCATACAAATTCCACGCATTGATAATAAAGCAGTAGATGCTATGGCTACAATTACATCCTTACTCCAGTTGTCTTAGAATCAAGCATGATATGATTTCCTGGTGGAACAATTGTTTTCTCCCGCCTATGACAATCCAGAAACCCAAATCATTTGCCACTTAACCAGTTCTGATTCTCCATTGTATGGCCAAGTTTACACTTACCTAAAGGAAAAAGTCTTACCATTGGACTTGTCTAGAAACCAGAAAAGAAATTTCATCTGTCAATCCGCCTGTTACACTTTAATTGCTGACGTCTTATACCGGCGTGGTCTGGATGGTACCCTCCTTCGATGTCTCGAACGCAATGAATCAGAAAAGGATTTACAAGAGGTTCATGGTGGTATTTTTGGAACTCATTCAAGTGGTTTAACCTTAGCCAAGAAGCTTGTTAGAATGGGATATTATTGGCCCACCATGGAGAGAGAATCTCTTACTTTTATTAAGAAAATTCATTGTCATCATTGTAGCATACGGTTCTGGAGCATATCAGTTATCTACCTCAGAAGGGGACCTGTTTGAAGAACCAATCAACAACATTCATTTGAAGAAGTTTTATGTCTAAACCATAAAAATTAAAAAAAGCCCTGAAAAAATACATAAAAATCAGAAAAAGTCTTGAAAAAATACATAAAAATTAGAAAAAGTCCTAAAAAAATACATAAAAAATTAGAAAAGCAGAAAAAAACAAAAAAAAAATCACATGATCTAAAAAAAAGTGCAATAAAAACAAGTGGTGAAAACCTGGCAAATAGGCGCTACTTGTGATCAAAATGGGCTCCTCTATCTATTAGCTTATGTCTTGCATTCACTTTACGACATCATCTATCCATATCTATCATCTGTACATATCTATCATATCCATATCATGCAATGGGAATCCTTGTGTTTCATCATGGCTTGATGAAATTTGTACATATCCATACTATTCAGGTTGTGTTTACACTGGGGGCAGAAACACAGACTAAACAAGAGAGGGGCAACGAGCTTTTAGAATATCACAAATAGACAAATGACGGTTTGACAAAGCACAACATACATTGACACATCAAATCAACCACAACATCAAAACAATCACTCAATGCCAATGAAATCAAAAAAACCTTAATCAAAACAAAAACATCAATGATGATAACCAAGTTGGATGATCTTAATCTGAATAATGTTTGGAATACTTTAGGCAAAATTTGAATTGTTGGTTGATTTTCTATCATATCTTTGGAGCAATTCAATGATGTACTAAACTAGAAAAGCAAGGAAGGAGTATGAATTTTCTTTGTCTATTGTTTGTGAGTGAATCATTAGTACTATGCAAATTGGTCGTGAGACATGCTCTACTAAGTATCATTGATGACATTTCAGAATTTGCATGGGAAACGGGTTAACTCTTGTCTATTTATGTAAGTGATACTCAGGCCATCTCGATTCAATTATACCTAGATGCTTGTATTATCTTGCTATATCAAAATTCATGAAAGCAATACTCAGGTCATCACTGGTGCTAACATACCCTTTGATGCTTGTATTAACTTTCAACATTTCAATGCTCTATGATGACACAAAAAGCACAAATAATCTCTCATAATGGCAATATTGTACAGATACCCTACATGGTTAGTATAGATTACATTCATTTTAGAATCTGCATTTTGCACTTATAAGAAAGCTGGAAAAGTATCAAAGTTTCATATCTTTCCAATAAATGACTGAGTAAATTTTGACATTCATAAAAAAACAAAGCATACATCATAATCAAAACATTCATGGGCATTCATAAATTGTACCATCCATCATTTCACATTCTTATTCATAAAATCATTCATCAATAGATTGCAATCATATCATAACATTGCACTTTCATTTTCATATCTAAAAATCATGCATATATATACATCATGAGCATTAACATCGTGAAACCATCACATAAAACATCATGCATATAGAAAATAAACAGACTCATCGCATGAACAAATCATCGCTGCATATCATAGTATCTCAAAAATGAATGTCAAAATATACAAAGATATCAGCTATGCATGACATAACATCATCCAAAATGGGACCATATCAATATGTATACAAATGTCTCAATAGAGTATCAATAACACATCATATAAAATGCACTATGAAGTGCTATCCTCTTATGCTGCCGATCTCGGCTCTGTCCCACCTGCACCTGATGAACCTACTCCACCTGTTCCTGATGACCCGCAGGCATGTCAAGTAACAAGGTTAGTCTGCATGCCTCGATCACATCTCTATCCGCCTGTACAAGCCACGGAATCAACCTCCATGTCTTTGGGAATCACTCACGTAGCTACAAGATGCTCAATCTCTCCTATTGAATAGGAAGAATCATCAAGTCAAAGAAAAATCAATATCGAATCATCAAGAAAAATCAATCAAATCATGAAAAGAAAATTGATCAAAATCTTGTTTGTTTTTAACAACTTTAGAAGAAAACTTATCAACAACCTATTTGTTTTTCATCATCATGAAAAGCAAATTTATCAAAATATTGTTTGTTTTTAACAACTTTAGAAGCAAACTTATCAACAAACTATTTGTTTTTCATCATCATGAAAAGAAAATTTATCAAAATATCTTGTTTGTTTTTCACAACTTTAGAAGCAAACTTATCAACAACCTATTTTCTTTTCATCATGAAAAGCACATTTATCAAAATCCTGTTTGTTTTTAACAAACTTTAGAAGCAAACTTATCAACAACCTATTTTTTTTCATCATGAAAAGAAAATTTATCAAAATCTTGTTTGTTTTTAACAACTTTAGAAGCAAACTTATCAACAAACTATTTGTTTTTCATCATCATGAAAAGCAAATTTATCAAAATCTTGTTTGTTTTTAACAACTTTAGAAGCAAACTTATCAACAACCTATTTTTTTTTCATCATGAAAAGCACATTTATCAAAATCTTGTTTGTTTTTAACAACTTTAGAAGCAAACTTATCAACAACTTATTTTTTTTCATCATGAAAAGAAAATTTATCAAAATCCTGTTTGTTTTTAACAACTTTAGAAGAAAACTTATCAACAACCTATTTGTTTTTCATCATCATGGAAAGCAAATTTATCAAAATATTGTTTTTTTTTAACAACTTTAGAAGCAAACTTATTAACAAACTATTTGTTTTTCATCATCATGAAAATAAAATTTATCAAAATCTTGTTTGTTTTTAACAACTTTAGAGGCAAACTTATCAACAACCTATTTGTTTTTCATCATTAACATCAAATTTATCAAAATATTGTTTGTTTTTAACAACTTTAAAAGCAAACTTATCAAAAAACTATTTGTTTTTCATCATCATGAAAATCAAATTTATCAAAAGCCTGTTTGTTTTTAACAACTTTAGAAGCAAACTTATCAACAAACTATTTGTTTTTCATCATCATGAAAATCAAATTTATCAAAATCCTATTTGTTTTTAACAACTTTAGAAGCAAACTTATCAACAAACTATTTTTTTTTCATCATCATGAAAAGCAAATTTATCAAAATCCTGTTTGTTTTTAACAACTTTAGAAGCAAACTTATCAACAAACTATTTGTTTTTCATCATCATGAAAATCAAATTTATCAAAATCCTATTTGTTTTTAACAACCTTAGAAGAAAACTTATCAAACAACTATTTGTTTTTCATTAATTTGAAAGAAAATTTATTAGCTACTATTTGTTTTCCAACAACCTTGGGAACAAATTTACTAGACAAACATCATTGCAGGGGCAATTTAGGTCATCATTTTTTTTTCATCTCACGTTTTTCCATGTCAATTTCTTCACATCATCATTTTCGAACAATGAATCAACATCTTAAACATCATAAAATAAAAAAAAATTCACAAAAATCAAAATCTTATCGATTCATTGTCCACGGAGGCATATACCTGTCAACATTTGACAATCAACATTTGGGGAAAATTTCAAAATTCTTTGAACTAATGCATAAAACACATCACTTCAAAGAGGGGAAAAATGTATACACCTAAAAATGGTCACATCAAAATATTCTAGTAATTAATTAAATATTTTTAATATTTAATTAAATCTCTGAATTCAATCTGCATATAAATAAATTTAAATAATTTATTTATATTGTTCATTCTTTCATTTCGATTAAATAAATAAGTTTATTTAATCACTTTTTTTATCCATTTCTTAATTAATTAAATAAACATTATGATTTATTTATATTAATTATCATATAATCTTGGCTTGAATATTTTATTCAAATAAAGATTAAATATTCTTCTATTCTAAAAAAAAACCTCTAAAGAGAATTCACAATTAAATATTCTAAATATTTAATTAATTCTTCCAAATTCTATTCACAATTAAATATTCCAAATATTTAATTAAAACTTCTAATGTCTATTCACATCAAATATTTCAAAAATATTTTAAATCCTCAAACCTACATAACACATAAAATTAAATAAATTTATTTATTTAATTTGGATTATCTACAACAACCGTGAAATAACTTCAAAACAGAAAATTAACAAATTTCTCTGTTTTTGAGAAAAGTTGTTCCCGTGGGTTGAAGACAAACCTCCATTCTTCTCTCCAACCTCCCAACATTTTTCATCTTCCTCTCAACCTCTCCATCTCTCACCATTCAAATTTACCAGACAATCTTATAGCCATTGATCTTTGCCAGCCAGGCTCTTGCCTATAAAAATCTATAAAAAGGACTGTCGGATCTTTGAAAAAAGAAAAGAAAAGAGAAGCTTGCATACAGGAAAACTATAGTCAATCAGCCTTCTAGCATCCATAGCCTCTAGAATCATAGTGTAGCATAGCTTAGCATATTAACAATCCATATCATGGCCTATCATCCTCATATCATAGCTTCAAAAGCATTCATAATCCACAGCCACTGTGCATAATCTACAGCCCCTGTAAATATCCACAAACCAAAATTTCACTCCACCAGCATATAGGATAGAGAAGGATTCTCTCTCTTTGCATACGCATTCTATAGGTTGCCATTCTGGGAAGCTTTGCTTACACAATCTGAGAGTAGCAGCTTCAAGCAAATCACTAGAGATAGAGGACAATGGAACGATTCTGAAGAAGCTCTGTTTGATTTCTTTGATTTCATTCTATTTATCTTTCTTTAGTCTAATGTTGCATTGGTGTGTTTTTGTCATATCATTTTGATACTAACATTTCCCACACACAGAAAGTAAATGAAATAGTGATGGGTATTAGATGTGTTGGTGGAACTCTTGAAGAGGAAGAAATTGTGGCTAAGGTGCTTAGTTCATTGCATACCTCCTACAAAGAAAAGGCTCATGCTATTGAAGAATTCAAATCATTGATGAATGTGACAAGAGATACACTAATTAGTAAACTAGCTACCTTTGAGTTGTGCGAATTTTGTGATTCTATTCCCAAGACTGAAACTGCATTCAAGGCTACTATATCCAAAAGAGAAAAAAATATTTGATCTGGGAGAAAATTCTAGAAATACATTCAAGTATGAGGAAGAAATGAAACAACTTGAAGAAGAAGAAAAAATAACTAGAAGAATTGGAAGCACTAATTGTGAAGACAGAAGGTAGAGAACAAGGTAAGTATAAAGGAAAGCTGCCTATCAAATTTTTTTCTTGCAGTAAATTTGGTCATTTTGCATCAACATGTCTTGAAAGAGTCCCTAGATCTAAACCTTACAAATCTAGATTCTAAAAGAAATGTTACTTTGTTGAAGAAGGAGTGACTGATGATGAATCTGACAAAGATAATGGAAATGAAGATGGTTGGGTCTTCATTGCTATCAAGGAGAATAGTCCCGAGGCTACTGGATTTTCCAAAATTGAGAAAGCTCTTGCAGCCCAAATTGAAGAAAAGGATGAGTGAGTCATTGATAATGGATGCTCACATCATATGACTGGTGACAAAATAAAATTTGTAAGTCTAGAGAAGTATGACGGTGGAGTTGTGAGATTTGGTGACAACAATGCTTGTGTGATTAATGGTAGAGGATCTATTTGTATTGGTGGTAAGCATGACACCGATGACGTTCTTTATGTTGAAGGATTGAAGCATAATCTATTAAGTGTTGGACAGATGGTGGACAAGGGTTATGATCTCCAATTCAAAGATAGAAGATGCAAGATATTTGGAAACTATGGAAATGTAATTGCTTTTGATAAACTGATAAAAGGTAATATTTTTCATTTGAGTGCTGCTAGTGAAAGTTCTTTCATTGCTCAATAGATGAAAGCTCGTTATGGCATAGAAGGTTGTGTCATGTGAAATTTTATAACATTTTTAAAATTAGCTCCTCTCAAGCAGTAAGAGATCTACCTAAGCTGGTAAAGCCTGCTAGCACAATTTGCAAGGAGTGTCAGATGGGAAAATAGACTAGAGTTTCTTTTCAGAGCAAACAACATAATTCAAATGGATTACTAGAGCTTGTGCATACTGATCTATGTGGTCCCCCTAGGGTCAGAAGTCTTCATGGTGAAAATTACTTTATGTTGATTATTGATGATTACTCTAGAATGATATGGGTTTCTTTCTTAAGAGAAAAATTGAAGTGTTAGAAAAGTTCAAAGTTTTCAAGGCTATGATAGAGAATGTAAAAGGTCTAAAAATAAAATGCTTAAGGTTAGATAGAGGTGGTGAGTACACCTCTAGGGATTTTAAATATTTTTGTGATGAGCATGGAATCAGAAGATAGTTATCTACTCCTCAAACCCCTCAATAGAATGGTGTTGCAAAAAGGAAGAACAAAACAATTCTAGATGCTACTAGAATGATGATGATTGAAGGAAATGTGTCTCAAATGTATTGGAGTGAAGTTATAAGAAATATTTTGTATAGGTTGAATCGAGTAAATGCGAATGGTAATACTGGTAAGACTCCTTTTGAGCTATGGTTTGGCTATAAGCCTACTGTTAAATACTTCAAGGTCTTTGGAAGAAAATGTTGCATTAAGAGAGATGGTGATATAGGGAAGTTTGAAGCAAGAAGCGATGAAGGAATCTTTCTAGGTTCCTCCACTAGAAGCAAGGCCTATCAGTGCTATAATAGAATACTGAGAAAAATGGTTGAGAGTGAAAATTTCAATGTTGATGAAGATTCTGCTAAATCATCCAAATATTGTGGATATGACTTAGATGAAAATAATACAAACCAAGGAAGAATGTTCAGACACAAAATCAACTTCAAATTGTGCCATATGTTCTAGTGGTTCTAGTAAATCAAGTTAGTCAGAAAGCAGAGACAAGTACAAGTGCAGAAGAAAGAGCAGAAGAATCAGAAGTTCAAGAGAATCCTAAAACTCCAAGGTATGTGAAGCTAAATCATTCTAAAAATAAAATTATAGGAGACAAAAATAAAGGTGTGCAAACTAGAAGAAAGATTGCAGAAGAGTATTGTTTTATTTTTAGGATTGAGCCAAAAGATGTACATGAAGCCTACAATGATGAACATTGGATGGAAGCTATAAAGGAATAATTAATGTAGATTGAAAAGAATAATACATGGATACTTGTTCCTAGACCAAAATAAAAAAAATTGATTGGTACTAAATGGGTCTTTTAGAATAAGTTGAATGAACAAGGTGAAGTAGTCAGGAATAAAGAAAGAATGGTATGTAAAGGGTATTCTCATATCGAAGGTATTGATTTTGAAGAAACCTTTGCCCCTGTTGCTAGAATTGAAGCTGTAAGGTTATTTCTTGCTTATGCTCCATATAAGAACTACAAAGTTTATCAAATGGATGTGAAGTCTGCTTTTCTGAATGGTTAATTAGAAGAAGTTTACATTGAACAGCTAGATGGATTTCAACTAAATGATGAAGAAAACATGGTTTTCCAATTGAAGAAATCTCTATATGGACTTAAGCAAGCTCCCAGAGCCTGGTATCCTAGATTGGACAAATACTTATTGAAGCTCAGATTTAATAAAGGTACTATTGACAACAACTTATATTTCAAATTGGGTCATGATAAAGAGTTAATTATTGAGTTCTTTGTTGATGGAATTATTTTTGGTGGAGATGATAATCTATGTATGAAGTTTGTTGATGAAATGAAGAATGAATTTGAGATGAGTATGATTGGTGAAAAAAAATTCTTTTTGGGATTACAAGTTATTTAGTTAGACAAGGGGATCTTCATATCTCAATCCAAATATGTGAGAGAGTTGCTGAAGAAGTTTGGTATGGAAGACTCAAAACCTGTTGGTACTCCCACAGTAACCAGATGTAAGTTGACACAGAATGATGATTCTCCCAAGGAAAATCAAACAAGGTATAGATCAATGATTGGTGGTCTACTCTACTTAACTCAAACTAGACCAAACATTATGAATGTTGTGTGTATGGTTGCTAGATTTTAGGTTGATCCAAAAGAATCTCATGTGACTACTACAAAGATAATTTTCATATATCTGAAAGGAATGGTTGATTTCACGCTTTGGTACCCTAAGGATGATGATCTTACATTAAATGCATATACTGATGAAATGGAGAGTACTAGTGGTTGTGCTTTCTTCTAAGGGAAGAAGCTAGTGTCATGGTTGAGTAAAAAGGAAAATTCCATTTCTCTATCTACTATTGAGGAAAAGTATATTGTTGTTGCAAACAACTGTACTCAAATGATGTGGATGAAATAGATGCTAAAAGATATTAGAGCAGTTTATGATGAACCCATTTCCATATACTGTGATAACTCAAGTGCTATAAATATTTCAAAGAATACGGTGCTACACTCTAAGAACAAGCATATATCAATCAAGTTCCACTTTCTAAGGGAGAAAGTGAGTGAGAAAGAAGTAAAATTGGAGTATGTCCCTACCAAAGAGCAGGTTATAGATATTTTCACTAAGGCATTGCTGAAGGATACTTTTGAGTATCTTAGAGGGATGCTAGGGGTAATTATCCTCCTGATATGAACTAGGATGCATTAATTTGCATCAATTTGTGCATTTCATGATCATATTCTAATCCAGATTGATGTTTTCATGGTTTCTACTCAGGGGGAGTAGTCAAATGTGTAGATATGTGGTTTAGAGCTGGCATGTGTAAGATAATGTTTACTTTTTCCATTAATGTCAAAGGGGGGGAATTGTAATGTGAAAAATTGTTGCTTATCTGGAGAAGTTCATTATGAGTTGGGTTGATGGTGTTTTTCACATCATGTGTTTCCATCAATGCCAAAGGGGGAGATTGTTGGATGTTCTGGTTGTGTTGCTGATATGTGGTTGTCACTGATGTCAACACTATTATCCTTCAGTACATCAGAAGTTGTATATGTCGAGGATATTGAGAAAATTGTTAAAAGAAGTGTTCCAAGTTCTCTATGGAACTTTGAAGGTCATGAAGGTGTCTTGTTTTGTACGTTGAATATCAATTGGTGTGGATTAAAGGGTTTTCTACTGATTATATCTAGTTCATCCACTAGAAGTTTTAGAAGTCCGCATGAAGATCTGATCATGTAGTGAACAATTGTGTTCTGACAGTATTATTGTGTGTTCTGTCAGTGTTCCTGAATGAAGTTTTGTATGTTTTTGGTGCTATGAATTTTTCTCTATTAGTTCTCATTGTTTTTGGATGTTTCTAGATCATGCTCTATCTTTTTGGTACACCCTCATTGATTGGTGTCTTCGTGGTCAAATATTGTTTCTTTGTATGTTTAGTTTTTCATGTTCATGGCCGACATGATGGTAGTAGCGTGTTGTGGATCTTCGAGGTGAAATTATTTGAAATATTTTTGTGTTGGAGTTGTTATTTTGGGTGTCCACTATGTTGTGGCCAACCTTGGTGGATTCACATTGCAAATTTATTTGTAATTTGGTTGACTTTGAAAATCTATTTTATATTTTCTAGCTGATTAAGTTGTTGATGTAATCTCATGTTGCGGATATAAAAGAGCGATTGTTTGAGTGAAGTTAGTGTGTGAATTAGAGTGAATGTATGCCATAGAAAGTGTAGATGTGTGAATAGTGTTCCTATCATTTGATTGTAGAGTGAGAAGAAGGTTGAGCAAAGAGTGAAGAAGGTTTTTTTGTGCTTAATTGGAACTATAATCAGCCTTATGTAGAAGCTATTCTTTCAGTTCATACCTTGTGGATCAAATACATATTGATGTATTTTTGGGTAGTGATCCCTCTTGTATTTGAGCAGTGAGCTCTAGGTAGTGTGTCTAAATGCATGTGCATTCCCATTATTTTCTCACTATAATTTTAACAGGGTATAATATTGTGGACTAACATCCACTGTGGTTTTTCCCCTAACAGGGTTTCCATGTAAAAATCTTGGCATTCTCTATGTTTCTGATGTGTTGATTGTTCATGGTTTATTATTCATTCATCATATCTAATATTAAGTAAAGTATGGTTTGAAAATTTTTAATATTTTGTGACAGCTGATTCACCCCCCCTCTTAGTTGTTTATCGTTGTTTTGCCAACAACATATTCAACAAATTTCTTGATCAATTCCTGGAGATTGTTCCATTCAATTATATTAGATTGGAGCACTTGGAATGTCAATTTCCTAGATTTGCTAGTAATTAGATCCCAATCTTTATTATTCTTTCGAATATTCTTCACCACCTGCTCAAATTGAGTGAAGGCTCAAGCAACAAAATCCATAAAGTCTGGCATGAGTCTGTTTGTGGCTCCATTCTCCATCTTCTTATGGAAGTATGGCTTTATTTTCTCTAGATCTAGCTCAACGTCAAGTATATCATAATCTGTTATTAGTTTCATGTACTCCTCATAGGCTATCCTAATTTCCCTAGCCCAATCAATATCAAGTTCCACCTCATGGAGGACCCAATCCAATATCTTCCTTCTATGATCGAGGCCCAATTTCCAGGTTTCCACAAGCCAATGCTCATCCTTCACCAACACAAGCTCCCTTTCCCATGTTTTTTTGTGCATCCTGAGGATAGCCTCAATTTTAGGATATGTAATCCTATACAGCTCTGGGAAGTCAGTGTAGAATTTCCTTGTGCCCTCAAGCTATTTTTGCACCTCCAGGAACTTATTTGTTGTCCTAAAAGCATGGCCAATTCCCATATATCCATTGTAGAGGACTTGTTGGAACTAGTCCTCTATGGCCTTTGTCCACTTCTTTCTCCTTTCTAATTTTCTGATATGATCTTTTGAGAGCAACTAAGGTGGGTTGATGAGGTTGTCAAAAATTCTTTGGTAGAGGAACATTGTTGTATATAGGCCATTAAATCTACCACTTATTCTTTTAATTCCTCCTTATAGGTCTTGTCCTTATTCATTTGATGCACAATAATAGCCACTGATCCTTGAATATGATCAATTTTTTGCTCTCTCGTGGTTGTTCCTAGGTCAATGGTAGGGATTTTATAGCTGAATCCCTCTCCTTCCACCACTAGAGTAGCTATCTGCATAGTCTTGGATCCTGATGCATCCATTGTCAGATGGGATTTGACCCTTGGTTTCTTTTCCTTCTTTGTGCTTATTTGTGCTCGAGCCAAAATGGCTTCCAGCCTTGCTTTTTGATCCATAAGGGTGGGGGTTTTCTTTTGTACTTGCTTTTCTAGCCACTCAGGCATCTAGGACCCTTCTTTTGGTGATTCATGATCACCTTCCTCCTCTTGAGCATGTTGGATCTCCATTTTTTATGACCTGGGGCCTCTTATTTTGTCCTTTCTTCTTCTTCTGTGTCGGGGTCCCGGATGAATATGAAAACTTCTCTCTGTGACTTGGTGATGACTATGTTTTCCCTAGGTCTATCTTCCCCTTCAGATTTATTTTCTTCTTCTTCTTTCTCATGTTCTTCATGATGCTCTAATTCCAAGCTCTTTCTTGTTTCAGCCTCTTCTTCAGGCTTTCCCTCTCCTCTCTTTTCATCTTCTTTTTCTCTTCTTCTCCTGAAGGAGTCATTTCCTTATCATGTTCAGGGCTCCTATCTTGTTTCGTAATTGAATGTTTCATAGTTACCTCCACTTCTTCATTTGTGCCCTTCTCCTTAGAGGGTTTCTTTTAAATTTTCTCCCTATTAGTTAACAGATTTATCACCTAACCCTATATACTTATGCTCACAAAGGTAATAAATGTAAATACAGTTGAATCGATAATAGTTCAATCTCCAAACTGATTCTCTGCTTGTTTTAAAAGGTTGTAGCTACCTTTATCTGATATTCAATGAATGATTTTCAACTAATGTTGCTTTTAACTAGAAATAAAATAAAGGAAGGGGCTTTTAACAAGAAACCTTTAAAGGTATCTATCAACTTCATGAAACAAAAATTGAAACTACTTAAGAAAAGATAAAGACAAAATAAATATCACTGTAGAATCCTTATTCACAGATAATAACACCACAACAATATAGAAAATTATATCATCTATCATACCAATAATGGATAACACACTGGAAAATATTTAGTATAAATAGAATGAATCCATACACCATAATTCAAAGATTACGCATGAATAAACTTCACCAATGTCTCCTATATCAGAATAACAGATAACAACCAAAATAATAGAGTTTTCTCTAATGAGTAAATCAAAGTTTTCCTAAAATATCTGAATCACATCAGTCGAACCCATAATTAAACATAGGAAATGTCTTTGGTAATGGTTTCTTGAAAGTAACTATACCAAAAATTAGAAAAAGTATTTAACTTAAAAGAGCCAAACTAAAAGAAAGTATTTGAAATACTAAAAATAAACTATGCATCGTTCCCTCCCACTTCAACCTCTTCAGATTTCGGTTCCTCGACCACTTATTCTTCCAATAGATTTTCCCACGCCTTCATTCTGGATTTGTATTCCCTGTACCTGGTAATGATTGCAAAATTTTCTTTGCTTCCTAGTGTTAGTGTGATCTGGAGTCTAGTTCTCCATTTTCTAAGGGAAAACTTAGATTCATTCAGAATGTCAGACCTTCTATCAGTTTCATTTTTAAAGGTTTTAAGATAGATCTCTAGCCTCCCAAGCTTAAAGAAATATTATTTAGTCATTGTAGCAGGATCTACTATTTCCTTGTTGAATACTTTGAATTTCAAGCAAATCTCCTTTGAGTCTAGAATCCTCTCATTGAACTCATCAGTTATATTCACTTGTATATCATGACAATTCCCTTTGATTTCTGCTAACATATCGAAATACCTTTCTAGTGCTTCAGTAATTTCTTTTACCAAGTTATCATATATGTTTAATTTCCATTCAAGTGAGTCAGGCCATGAAGGATCTAACTCCTTTGGATCACTCACAATTTGTTCATTAATTAACTTCAATCGATCCATGAAAATTAATTCCTTCATTTCTTCTGAAAGCATGTAAAGACTAGTTTGATCTTTCCTATGTTGTTGTAGCTCACCTATCAATTATTTTCTTTTATCAACAATATGAGTGTAAGAAATCACAAATTTACGAATAAAAAGCATAGTATCCTAAGAAATTTCATCAATCCATTCACTAGTAGCCTTGGAGTAGTTTAGGTTCTTTTTGATCAACTACATTGTAGACTCATCAATGAATCCTTCTTGAGAACTTGAGGCTCTAGTACATAAAAGGGGGAAACTATAGAAGAGATAAAGTTTTTAAAATCTAGAACCTGAGATTACAATTTTACCCTTTCCTTCCTTTCTTCTTTTACCTGCTTGGCTAAAGAATTGACCAAATAACTCGAGTGGTATCTATTTCCATCAAGTGTCTAGGGTCCCATGTCAACATGTATGATCTTATAATCAGCTATGGATATTTTATTATCATTCAAATCCTTTAAAGGCTCCGCAATCTCTAGTATTTGATTACCAAAAATAGAATCATCAAGTATTCTTGACATTTTTTGAGCTTTCTTTGGCCCTAAGGAAGTTTGGAGCAATTTTTCCACCATGTCTACTCCAGAAAATGTTGTGGGAGTATATTTTCTCTTCTTTTCTACTACCTTCCTTAGCCATACTAGAGAGTTCTCTATTAAAATAGAACCTTTATTACCTTGAACAACCTCCCTAGATTGACTAGGAATAATTGATATATTTTCTACAAGAGAAAGTATTTCAGATAAAGAAGAGAAAGTATTATCTTCAACAATTTGTTGAAAATGATATATTAATCTTTAGGTGCGGGTTTTTTTTGACCAATCTCTTTTTAGGAGCAAGGGTAGATGGGCTATTTTGTTCACATACTGACTTCAACTTGACTGATTCTTCAGGTTTTTCACCATCACCCCAGATTGTGAATTTGCACTAGAACACCTAGGAGCCATTCTTGCTAATGATGTACTTCCTGTAGCTACCTGAATAGATCCCTATTCATTTTTCTAAGATGATTTTGGTTCATGAATGGAACTAGCAGCCTTCCGCCATTTCCCTTCTAACCAATCTTGAGTTCTTTTGAATACTGGCATAGCTCGTACACTCATATACAAAAGTTCACTTTTACCCTAGTCAACCCTAGGATGAGATTTTTCAGGTAATTTCTCATATTCAGGATCAAGGACCACCAAATCTTTAGTCACATTCTCAAGAATTTGGAAAGAAAGACCAAAAGCTTGTATCTACTCAAGGGTTAACCTCATATGATCTCTTCTGAACACTTCATTTTCATCAATACAATCCTCCTAGAAATCTTCAATGGAAGGTTGATGCTGATATGAGCTTGTAGCATACAAGTTTTGTCTTACGAAGCTCTTGTTGTCTAAATTGGTTCTCATAAACAAGTACTGGAGATTACATTCCTTAAGAATATTTTCAATACCCTTAGCCATCTGATTGCTTTTGCATGTGAAGGAAGGAGTTACTAATGGGAAAGCATACCCCCTTTTCCCATATTCATGTATTTTATATTCACTATGGCCATTTGTATAAACCTCCAAAAACACCAACAAATCTTCAGGATATTTGGGAAATTTTAATGTGGAATTTTCATAACCTCCTATCCTCAAATAAGAAAATCTATCAAACTAAATATAAAAACTTCCAAACTTCAACATCAAATATTTTGACTCAGGGGAAAAATGCATTTCAGGGTTTCCATCCAGTTTCCTCACAGCTGCCATCAAAAATGCATCATCAACAAGGAAATATTCTCCCATTCCAACTTGCTTGGTAAACTATGGATAACATTTATATATGGGCATTCCAGAAGTTGGAAATACCTGTGGTTTCAATCTTGGCCAAAAAAATGTATGACAGGCAATGATATATATAAAGCATGAACACAGATGGAAAGTGGCAGTCTTTTGAAAATTGATTAATTATTCATGTAGATGAAAGAAAATTATATTAGTCCAATCGATAAATACATCATCATCATAGATAACCAAAATAAACTAGGACATCTAGTCTTCAAATAGTTCAATTTGTGCATTCCTGACAATGCAGTGTAGGAAAGAAATAGTATCAACAATTTCCACTTTAAAATGCACCCTTTTAAGTTTATTGGGTAACTAGGACTTACCTCTTTTCCTTGACTTTAACCATCCTTTGGCCATAGAATTTTTACACCAAGATTCATTAACCCTAAAAAATTTGTTAGTTGCTACAACAGACATCTCCTTTATAGGTTCCTTTTTTGGAATTCTCAATGCTTGGGAAATGACTTCAAGGGAAATTTTAGTAACAATAGTCTCATCCATAGCCTTGATTTCTTGAGTTTTCAGAATGTACCTTCTTGCATAGGAAACAATTAGATCTATGCTCAACACGACTTCTAGAAAACCCCTAGCGTGAGCTAATCCACTTTTGAGCACCTTCGCGTCTACAACAGACTTTTCTTTTCTTTCCAAACGTTCCCAGAATTCTTCCAATTTATAAATTCCCAACTTTGTATCTCTCACACTGAGCCAAAGATTTTCAATTTTATACTGCATGAGCTCACCACACTTAAAGAAACACTTGAATTCCTGAAGAAATAATAGCAGCAGGTAGAAGTACAACTGAAGTTTTAACAAATAAGTTCTCACCACCTTAAGCCATGTAAAATGACAAGATGTACATTTGATGCTAAATTAATATGACACTTTATTTTATTTTTGCAGTAATGAGAACCCTAAGGTTTACGTGCCTTGAAAAGATATTTGATAAGTCATATTCAAGTTGTATCGTACATCTTATTAAATGTAATAATGGTGCCTTGAAACCTGGGAAATGAACAACAAACCTCTTTGTCGTGGAAAATTGAAACTTAATAACACAAAGTCAAGATTTATGAATTTTTGAGAACCTATGACTTGCCGACCATACACTTGATGCTACAAAGGATAATAAGTCAAGCCATCGGAAAGTTAAGAAAAATACAAACCCGATGACAAGGAATACAAACAAGGAGTGCCAAAGAACTAAGTTTCAAAACTTGAAGAACACATGACAAAGAGTTAGAAACTTAGGGAAAACTGCGACAAAGGAATAAAATGAATCTGAAGGCCTTTAACTTAAGCGGGAAGTGCAAAAAATGGGACATAATTAAAACACATGATACATAGTATATTTATGAGTGACATTGGCTCTGAATGGGAACTAGGACTAAGAAGACATAGAGAATCCAGAAACATGACATAAAGCCTTATTCATTGGGCAATGGAGTGAAAAACCAAACAACAAAACTGAACCAACAAACAAAACAAAGGAAAAAATATATATATAGGAACGGAACCAACAATTGATTAATCAATTAATTTCAAATCTTTCCCATTGTAGGCAAGAGGCGGAACAATACCATCAGGATAAGCCAATTGGAAAGCATGATCACTGATGAGCTCCTTGATCAAGAAAGGTCCTCTCCACAAAGAATCAAATTTCTTATGTTCTCCCTTTGGCTCCCTTCTCCTATACCAAAGAAGAATTGAATCACCGACAAACAAAGTCTCTTTGTCTAGCTCTTCTATCAAAAACCTTTTTTACCATTTGCTGATGTTTAGTGATCTTATCTACCACAATCTCTCTTTCCTCTATCAACTTGTTCAAATACATGATCCGCTTTTCTAAGGCATCTTGGAATTGCCCATCTTCAAAAACCTTATGTAAATCAAGTGTTGAAATCTCCAATGGTGTGGGTAGAGTGCTATCAATTCCATATACTAATTCAAAATTAGACATTCCAATAGCTCTTTTGCATGTTCTATCAGCCCATAATGCATCGTATAAATTTTTATGCCACCCTCTTTTATTTTCATTAACCGATTTCTTAATGATGGAGATTAGGTTTTTATTGCTTAACTCGGCTTTCCCATTTCCTTGTGGATAATAATCAGATGAATGAGTGAGGAAAATACTATAGTCATAATAGAAAAGAGTGATCTCAGTAGAAGAAAATGAGCTAGCCTTATCAACAACAATCTTCTTAGGGACTCCAAACCTTACCAAAATATTCTCCTTTAGTAAATTACACACAACTTCAGTGGTATTTCTCTTCACTGGGATAGCTTCCACCCACTTGGTGAAATAATCTGTAGCAGTTAGTATGTGTATGTCCTATGCTAGAGCTAGGATTGATTTTCCCAATAAAATCCAGACCCCATTATTGAAAGGGTTCATCAATTACAATAGATCTCAAAGGTAAAGCAACAATTTGTGGCCTACCAGTGAATTTTAAACACTTTTTACATTTTGACACCCAGTTATATGCATCATTAAACATACCTAGCCAGTAAAATCTATGACGTGGGATTTTAAAAGTTGTCACAGAAGCCAAAAAATTTCCACCACATGCTTCACCATGAAATACTTCCAACAATCTTTTATGCTACTCTTTATCAACACATCTTAGAAAAGTTCCATCCACACCTTTTTTATATAGGTTCCCTTCCCAAAGTAAATAGTTGTTTGCTTTAAGCTTCATATTTCTCTTCTCTTTTGATGAAAAATGCAATGGACAATCACCATAAGTTAAGAAGTAAGAAATATCAGAAAACCAATTATCTGTTGTGCTTTTGAATAACACCAATGGTAAATCTCCTTCTTCATTAGATTTAATTTCATCAATCATTTTAACCAAACCTTTTCCCCTAACCAAATTGGTGGGCTTAATGTTGAGATCATATTATTGAATCTAGGCTATCTAAGATCCTCTCTGGTTGCATCCAATATCTTGCTGAGTAAGAATGCTTTTCACAGTAGTTTCAGGAACAAAAAAAGTAATATGAGAATGAAGAATATAGAACTTGAAGCTCTTGAGTGCTTTCATAATGGCATATGCATGTTTTTCAAGCGGTGAATAGCAATATTTTTCTTCAGAGGAGTACTCATAAAAGAGATAGGAGCTTCAATACCTTGCTCATTCTTTTGCAATAAAATAGTTGTAAGAGTGTGCTCACAGGCATAGATATATATAATTAAATCTTTAGCAAAATTAGGATGGACCAAGGTAGGAGCATTTGCAATTTCTTCTTTAATATCTATGAAAGATTGCTTTCCTTCATTGCTCCATTTAAACACTAGTTGATCTTTCATCATATCAGAAATAGGCTTAGTTAGGTCAAAAAAATTGGGAACAAACCTCCTCAAAAAATTCACTTGACCAAAGAAAGACCTAATACCATCTTTGTTAGTAGGTAAGACCAGCTGCATGATTTCTTTCACTCTTTCGGATCTATTTTAATTGCATCTCTTCAAACAATATGGCCTAAAAGTTTTCCCTCAGGTACAACAAAGATAGACTTCTTAGGGTTTAAAGAGATACCTTCCTCTCTGCAACACTGTAATACAACTTCCAAGTCATATAGATGACTATCTCTCTTTTTTAGGAAAAACTGTTAGGTCATCTAGATAGATCACTATAATTTTATTCTTGAGATCTCCAAAAGATAAGTCCATACCCCTTTGAAAAGTTTCCCCGACATTAATAAGTCTGAATGGCATTTTTTTATAGGAAAAAACACCAATGGGCGTGGTGAAAGCTATTTTATGTTGGTCTTTTGGAGCTACTTCCACCTAATTATAACCCGAGAAATCACCGAGCATAAACATCATTTTGGATCCAGTAACCATTTGCAAAATATGATCCATCATAGGTAGTGGATAATTATCTTTTAGGGACACCTGGTTTAAATTCTTGAAATCAACACATCCTTATTTCTCCATTCTTCTTCCTTATAGGGACTATGTTAGCTACCCATGTGGAATGATGGATGGGGTAGATAATTTTTTCTTTAAGAATTTTATCAATCTCATTAAAAATATCTTCTGCAACTTTGGGATTATAAGTCCATTTTTTCTACCAGTAAGGTGTGGCACCAAGTTTTAGTAGAATCTTGTGTTGAAATTATCCATTTATAAACTTCTTTCAATCTGCATAGCATAATGCAAAGGCATCCTTATAGTGTGTCAACAGGGAATAAATCTCTCTCTCTTCCTAAGAACAACACTTTCCAATACATATGATCTTAGGATCATCATCTGTACCAATGTTCACTTTGTCATATTCAGCAGATGCTTCAACTAAGACTTCATTTTTCTATTTCAAATACTGGTCATGTCTACCGAATAAATGCTCTATGGAAACTAATCCTTTTAGGATCTTATTACCCTTTAAATGGATAATCTTCATCTCTTTTCCACCAGGGCCAGTGATATCACCTTCCAAAACATCACCACTTTTATCATCACTACCTTGAAAATAAATGTGAGAAAAATCTTTAGCCTTCTGTAAAAACTCAATAATTTGTTGATCATTATTGAACACTTTCCAATGATTGACATTATTAGGGACACTAGGTCTGTATATAATTTCATTTCTATAGGACTCATCTTTGAAATCTGGATGAGGCAAGAGTAATAACACTGAGACTGCTAAAGAATCAGACCTAGTATTTTGCTCCCTTGGAACAGACTCTATAGAAAAACATCAAAATCTTATATACAATCCCAAACTTTGTTCCTATAGTTCTTAAGCCGACTTTTTTCCACATTGTAAATTTTCCTCACCTATTTCACCACAAATTTTGCATCTCCTACAACCCTCAACTATTTGATACCTTTTTCTTTATCTACACTTAGACCAAGCAATAAAGGTTCATACTCGGCTATATTATTAGTATTAGAAAACTCCAATTTGAAAGAAAAAGGAAATTTATAACCATCAGGAGAAATCAGAACTAAACCAGTGCCTAACCCTATATTAGCACAACTTCCATCAAATTCTAGTGTCCATAATTCATTGATTAAATCAAGGCTGATAGGGTTTGAACCTTCTCCATGGTCAGAAGTGCACATGTAAGTTCTTGGTCCTATTTCAACAAGAAAAATGTCTTCTCTTGGATCACCAGACTTTAAGACAATGAATTTGGCTTTAGGTTTAGGATTCAAGTGTATTTTATTTCCATCTAGAGGTATCAAGGCATGAGACCGATCCATTTGTATCTCTCCACCTAAATCTCTACAAAAACTCCTGCTAAAAAGCATGCCATAACTTGCTGGAATGTCAACAACCAATATGGTTAGTTTCAATCTCTTTTTGGGAAAAGCAACTAGGGCTGCTTGAGCATCTTTGATTTGGCCTATGATAGCAGGGTAAAAGCACAAAGTTGTGTCACACTTTATAAAGGAAACAACCAACACTGATCCAACTTTTAAACTTGAATCACTAAAAAGTGGCATATATGTTTTGAATTTTGAAATGATGTAAACTGGTAAACTATGTATTTTTTAGTATATTTTATGTTTGTATTTTTTTTTTTTTTTAAAAAAATTTATTTTAAACTAGTTTTTAATAAATTAACACTATAATTTAGTTGCTGATAAAATGCTAAAAAATGAAGTTGCATGGAACGTCAAACTTTTTATAATAAATTTTATTTTTTCTTTCAATTTTTTTCTATGTATTTATAACTTGAAACTTTAGTGCATGGATATATTTTTCCCCAATTTTGATAAATATATATTTTTAAATAAATATTAAAATGTGTGTGAATCAAAAAAACAATTGTTTCCATGGGATGTCAACTTTCATATTAAATATTTATCTAAAATGGAAAAAAAATTATACCATCTTGAAATAGATTCTTTTATCTAGTGCATCATATTTTTTTCAATTTTTTTAATAAGTTTTAGTAGTTTTCCTTGGCATGGTAATGAACCTAATATTTTGTACTAATAACCTACTTTTAGTGAAAATAAAAAATAAAAAATAATTAATAATTAAACTATTAAAATAAATATATTTTTGAAAACTACACTTATGGATCTACAAAAGGGTATTTTTATATATTTTTAAAAATGTTATTTACTTTAGTATGAGTTATTGAAACTTCAAGTTTTTCAAATAATTCTATTTTTTTGGTAAATTGGACTCAAAGTGGTGCTGCATATATTTTTAGCCAAAAATTTCAATTGAAAAAGTTGTAGAAGTATCTAACTTGGTTAGAATGAATCTTACTAGATAATATGTTTGACCAAAATTGATTTTTAGTTAGAAATACTTAAATTTAGTTGTGCTGATAAGTTGGCTAAAAGTGTGACACAACTTTGTGCTTTTACCAAGGAATCAATGACCCATCCATGTAATAACATTTTCCTTGGGAGGAGGTATAAGAAAACCCTAAAGCTTTCGTTATATGGGAAGGCATCACATTTTCAGAAGCTCCAGAATCAATGATACAATTACTTAACCTAAAACCAAGAATGTATAATGATATATAAAAAGGTTCAAGTTTCATGAATGGCTTTTGTGAACTTGAAGGTTTATCAATAGCATTAGAATAGATTTGGTTTTCAAGGAAGACTTCATTTTCACTAGAGGTTTGAGCATTACATTGAGGTGATGAGGGTTCTTGTTTAACATACTTGACCAACCTATCCAATTCTGAGGGATTGAGTCTCAAATATTCAACCTGTGAAATTTGGATTTTGGTATTCTTACAAGACTCAACTATATCAAATGAACCAGAAGGAAGATTATCAAAGAATGAAGAAGATGATACCTCTTCTGGCACACTCTTAGGAGCCATTTTCTCTTGCTTTTTCTATTTGGTCAAAATGTACTTCGGGGCTGAAGATGAACCACTTTGATCAGCTTTGACATGTTGTGCTCTAGTGAAAACAACACAATTAGGATCATCAACTCTAACATATGCATCTTCTCTAGTTTCTATTTATGATACAAACTCAAAGAAATTCATGTGAACATCATTAAAAAAATTAGGTTCCTCTACAGATGGTTCCACAATATGTTCATTGGTTGAAAGTATTTGCATGTACCTAATCATCTCTGGACAGGTAGCTCCATCATGGTTCAAAGTTAGATGAAAATTATAGTGATTCCCTTTACTCAAAGGAGGAGGACCTTCAATTGCCAACCTTTGATTTGGAGCAACCAATAATGGAGTTTTGTTAGGAACTTCTTGATAATTCCTTGACATATCTTGATAGGGTGTCTACAAAGGACCGTGGGGCATTTGTCTATTAAGAGTGATTATATCATTGGCCATTCTCTGAATGACTGGGTCGGTAGAATTCATTGGTGATGGTCTCCCAGTTTGTAATTATTTCTTCCATTTCCTAGAGATAATCAAATCATTCTCTATTGATATGGCCTTGGTTTGGGCAACAACTACATCAGTGACACCTTCCCTTTTGATAATAAAACTCACATCTGGTGGAAGAGTGTTTATGAACATTGCTTTTAGTAGTTATGCACCAGGTCTCATGTTTACATAAATTATGTTATATAACTTATCAAATTTGGCTACAAAATCTCTCATTGACTCATGAACTTCCTTTTTCATTGAACCTAACTGAGCAACCAGGATGTGATCATCTTCTACAGAATTAAATTTATTCTTGAACCTTGTTCTTAAGGTAGCCCAATTATTAATAGTACCATTTGGAAGGGAATAAAACCAGTCAGTAGCAACATCTATCAAAGATTCTACAAGAGCCTCATGGTGACATCTTCATGTTGTATTCCAAGAATGGAAGAGGTCGCAAAGAAAGCCCTCATGTGCTCATTAGGAGAAACTTTCCCATCTCCAGTAAATTTGGGTATGATTTTTCCTAAACCTAATGAATCCATACACCATAGTTCAAAGATTATGCATGAATAAACTTCACTAATGTATTCTATATTAGAATAATAGATAACAACCAAAATAATAGAGTTTTCTCTAATGATTAAATCAATTTTTTTCCAAACTATCTAAATCACATCAGTCGAAACCATATTTAAACATAGCAAATGTCTTTGGTAATGGTTTCTTGAAAGTAACAGTATCGAAAATTAGAAAAAGTCTAACTTAAAAGAGCTAGATTAAAAGAAAGTATTTGAAATACTGAAAAATAAACTATGCATTGGTCCCTCTCACTTCAACCTCTTCTACTTCCGGTTCCTCAACCAATTCACATGCTTTCATTCTAGATTTGTATTCCCTGTACTTGGTAATGATTGCAAAAATTTAACTGCTTCCTAGTGTTAGTCTTATCTGGAGTCTAGTTCTCCATTTTTTAAGGGAAACCTCAGATTCATTCAAAATGTCAGACCTTCTATCAGCTTCATTTTCAAAGTTTTTAAGATAGAGCTCCAACCTCCCAAGCTAAGAGAAATATTCTTTAGTCATTGTAGTAGGATCTGCTATATCCTTGTTGAATACTTCTTTGAATTTCTAGAAAATCTCCTTTGAGTATAGAATATGCTTGTCGAACTCATTAGTTATCTTCACTTGTAGATCATGGAAATTCCCTTTGATTTCTGCTAACATATCCAAATACCTTTCTAGTGCTTTAGTAATTTCTTTTACCAAGTTATCATATATGTTTAATTTCTATTCAAGTGAGCCAGGCCATGAAGGATCTAACTCCTTTGGATCACTCACAATTAGTTCACTAATTAACTTCAATCAATCCATGGAAATTAATTCCTTCATTTCTTCTGAAAGCACGTAAAGACTGGTTTGATCTTTCCTATGATGTTGTAGCTTCACTATCAATTATTTTCTTTTATCAACAATATGAGTGTAAGAAATCACAAATTTACCAATAAAAAGCATAGTTTCCTAAGACATTTCATCAATCCATTCATTGGTAGCCTTAGAATAGTCTAGGTTCTTTTTTATCAACTACATTGTAGACTCATCAATGACTCCTTCTTGAGAACTTTAGGCTCCAGTAGAAAAAAAGGGGGAAACTATAGAAGAGAAAGTTTTTAAAATCCAAAACCTGAGATTGCAATTTTACCCTCACTTGGCTAAAGCATTGACTGAATAACTAGCATGGTATACATCACCCTCAAGTGTCTGGGGTCCCATGTCAACATGTATGACATTATAATCAGCTGTGAATATTTTATCATCATCCAAATCCTTTAGAGGCTTTGCAATATCTAGTATTTGATTACCAGAAATAGAATCATCTAGAATTCTTGACATTTTTTGAGCTTTCTTTGGCCATGAGGAAGTTTTGAGCAATTTTTCCACTATTTCTACTCTAGCAGATGTTGTGGGAGTATATTTTCTCTTCTTCTCTACTACCTTCCTTAGCCATACTAGAGAGTTCTCTATCAAAATAGAACATTTATTACCTTGAACAACCTCCCTAGATTCACTAGGAATAATTGATATATTTTCTATAGGAAGACAAGGTATTTCAAATAAAGGCGGGAAAGAATTATCTTCAACAATCTGCTAGAAAATGATATCTGAATCTTTAGGTGCAGGTTTTGTTTGACCAATCTTCTTTTTAGGAGCAGGGGTAGATGGGCTATTTTGTTCACATACTGACTTCAACTTGACTAATTCTTTAGGTTTTTCACCATCACCCCTAGATGGGAATTTGCACTAGAAGACCTAGTAGCCATTTGTGTTGATGATGTACTTCCTACAACTACCTGACTAGATCCCTATTCATTTTTCTAAGATGATTTTTGTTCATGAATGGAACCAACAGCCTTCCACCATTTCCCTTCAAACCAATCTTGAGTTCTTTTGAATACTGGTGCAACCTGCACACTCATATACAAAACCTCACTTTTATCCTAGTCAACCTTAGGATGAGATTTTTTAGACAATTTCTCATATTCGAGATCAAGGACCATCAAATCTTCATTCACATTTTGAGGAATTTGGAAAGAAAGACCAAAAGCTTGTATCTACTCGAAGGTTAACCTCATATGATCTATTTTGAACACTTCATATTCATCAATACAATCCTCCCAAAAAAATTCAATGGAAGGTTGATGCTGATATGAGCTTGCAACATACAAGTTTTGTCTTACGAAGCCCTTGCTATCAAAATTGGTTCTCATAAACAAGTACTAGAGATTATATTCATTAAGAATATTTTCAGCACATTTATCCATTTGATTTCTTTTGCATGTGAAGGAAGGAGTTACTAAGGGGAAAGCATACCCCCATTTTCCCATATTCATGTATTTTATATTCACTATGGCCATTTGTCTACAAACCTCCAAAAACACCAGCAAATCTTTAGGATATTTGGGAAATTTTAATGGGGCCTTTTCATAACCTCCTATCCTCAAATAAGAAAATCTATCAAATTGAATATAAAAATTTCCAAACTTCAACACCAAAGATTTTTACTCAGGTGAAAAACACAATTCAGGGTTTCCATCTAGTTTCCTCACAACTTCCATAAAAAACACATCATTAATAAGGAAATATTCTCCCATTCCAACTTGCTTAGTAAACTGTGGATAACATTTATATATGGGCATCCCAGAAGTCAGAAATACCTATTCTTTCAATCCTCGCCAGAAAGATCTCTACCTAGCAATGATATAAATCAAGCAAGAACACAGATGGAAAGTGGCAGTCTTTTGAAAATTGATTAATTGTTCATGTAGATGAAAGAAAATTATCTTAGCCCAATCGATAAATACATCATCATCATATATAAACAAAATAAACTAACACATCTAGTCTTCAAATAGTTCAATTTTTGCATTCTCGACAATGCGGTGTAGCAAAGCAATAGTATCAACAATTTCCACATTAAAATGCACCCTTTTAAGTTTATTAGGTAACTAGGACTTACCTCTTTTCTCTGACTTTAACCATCCTGCTGGAACTGTAAAAATATGATGATTTTACATATTGTTCACATTCATATTTTTCCAAATAAGTCCCACCACGAGTACATTTTGCTTGCATTTTTCCCATGTAGCCCCACAAAATCCATCAGGTCATGCATTTTCCATATTCCAGTTCCTATCGGTGTAGGTTAATGGATGTCTCCCCGACCCATGTTGTTTTTGTGCTAACATTTGTATGCTTTAGGTCTGTTGGCAAGACTTCTTTGATGTCTCAGTGATCATAGGTCATATGCATTCACCTTTCGGCGGGACTCTTTCATTGTTTCAGCGACCGAGGTGGAACCTATCTGTTCGAGTTTGGTCGTCGGGGTAGTGTCTTGTCGAATTTGAAATGTTTCCCCGACTAATGCATGTGGAGGTTCATCGGCAAGAGTAAAGCAGTATCAGAACAGGATCTCAGCGAAGCGGTTATGTCTTGCAGACATGGGCTCTTCATCAACGGGTTCTCAAGGAGAGTCTTACCAAACAACACATAGAAGGATTTCTTCGGCCAAACATGTTGCTCTCAATATAAAGTCTCGGCGAGTGACCTTCAGTCTCGCCGACATCACATATGGGGTTTTGCTTTGGCCAAACATAAAGGTCTTTGATGAGTGGTCACAATGAAGTGTATATGTCTCACCGACGGAGCATAAAAGGTTTCTCTCAAATGGCTTTCGGTGAGAGGTTAGTTGTGTCTCGCTGACCGACAACATAAAGGGATGCGATATCGGTATGAGTTAAGATTTTCAGCATATTGTCTCAGTGAGTGACCTTCGGTCTCACCGATGGAAAACAAAAGGGTCTTTGTTGGCATGAGAATTGACTTATCTTAGTGACTCAGTTTTGATGAAGACTTTCAGTATGACTCAAAGCATTCTACGAGAGGTCTCCCCGACATTGATATGTCTCGCTGATAATGTACATGGGGATTATGTCGGTGTGAGAATTTCTTTCTCTTGGCGATCTATGGTGAGTTCAGGCTATTTCGTTGAGAGAAAGGTTTGACCGATATGACATATCCCCGATAGCAATAAGTTACAGTGACAAGTTTGATCACGAAGGCTATCGATAACACTTGGGGTGTTCTGTGAGATGTCTCTCCGATATCACAAGGCTACAATGAAATACAAAGTGACAAAAGGATACTCCTTGACTTTGGCATAACGAGCAGAATGTTAGAGTGAAACATGAAGGATGAGGGGTGACTGTCGGTGAGACTCCAGTGTTGATGAGACGACATAACTTTGTAGTGATGAATAGAAGGGCGACTGAAAGCATTATAATTTCCTTCAACATACTTACTGTGTTGTCTCAGCGATTGTTTCAGTGATGATTAATTGGCCCGATTGCAACTGTTTGCCGACATTGGAATATGAAACGATGTGCTTGTTCAGATGTTGGTGTATAAATGTTCATTCCTAATTGTGAATAGGGGATTTTTTGAGATTAGATTATAGTAGATAAGGTAGAGAGTATACAATTGGAAAAATTTCCATAGAATAGAGACTATGATGTATGATTTTGAGATTGAGATTTTAATGAGAATTAGTTGATGTTGCAGCTCTTTTCTAGTGTTAATTGTCTGTTAGATTTATTAAAAGTATTACTAAATTGTCTCCAAGTTTATTTTTTCTGGTTGTGTAAATTGATTTAACAAGTTTATTTTCAGTTTATCAGTACACATTTGTTGTATCTATGTGATTAATTGATTGGTTCTTTCAAGGAGAGATTAAATCCTCTTAGTTGATCATAGTAATTAGGAAGATTTATCTAGATTATTAAAGTAGAGCTCAGTAATCATAATCCTACATGTTTATACAAGTTATAAACAGATCATATGCCAATAATTTAAGTTTCTACCAAAATAAGTTGCCCACTTCTGTTTCATTTGACTTCGCATACCCAATAAGGCACTGGTCTTTTTCTTTCATCATTTAGATTCATTCATTTCCTTTACATCTGTTAATTGAGCATTTTAGGATTTAGATTTAGAAGATTGCTATTGCTATTTGTATCAAGTTTGAATTCATTTGTTCACTTCCATCTGCCATTGTGGAAAAATCATTGCAAGAAGAATAATCATAAGTGAAGTATGCCCAATTCATATAGGTACACCTGCGTAGGTCTAGCAACACCTGAAGAGTAGAAGGTCTAAATCTTTTGACCTTGTCTATTACCCTAAAATGTTGTGAAAGATTGGCAACCTTTCGTGGTTCAAACCTGCGTTTTTGAGAGCTAACAACATAGGTAATAATACCTCAAGAGGCTGCCAATCTCCTGGTACGTTTTAGGGTAACAAAAAAAGCTAAGTAATTAAAGCTTTCTACTCTTTAGGTTCCGCTAGACGTACCTAAATGAATTAGGCAGGGTTGACTTATGATAATCTATCTTTTAGTATTTTGTCCACGATGGTAGATGGGATTGGACAACTTGAAAATTGGCTTGGTGTAAGTTGTATGAAACTAAATCTAGTGTGTTTAATTAATAGATGTTAAAGGAATTGAATAAAACCAATTGATAAAGGTGTAGAGACTAGTGCCTAATAGGGTATGCAGAGTCAAGAGAAACCTGAAACAAGTACATCTTTATGGCAAGCATTCAAGCTATTCAGCATATGATTTAGTTTATAACTTGTATAAACATGCAAGGTTATGATTACTAAGTTCTTCTTAGTGATCCGACTGAGATTCTCTAATTACTATGAGCAACTTAAAGGATTTAATCTTTACTGGAAAGAACCAATCAATTGACCATACAGATACAACAAATATGTACTGACAAATTGGATACAAACTTGTTACACCAATTTAAATAACTAGAAAACACCACATTGGAGACAATTTCGATAATGCTTTCAATGAACACAATAAACAACTGATACCAAAAACAACTGCACCATATTAAAATATTTCCATTGATATCTCCATGATTTTAAACATGCAACATAGTCTCAAATAAAGTCAGTGCTACAGAGTCCAGCAACTTTGATTGATAATCTGATGATTTTAAACATCCAACATAGTCTCAAATTATGTCGGTGTGAGAATTGCTTTCTCTTGGTGATCTATGGTGAGCTCGGGCTGTTTCATTGAGACAAAGGTTTGACTGATATAACATCTCCCTGATAGCAATAAGTTATGGCGACAAGTTTGATCATGAAGGGTATCGGTAACACTTGGGGTATTCTATGAGATGTCTCTCTGATATCACAAGGCTATAGCGAAATACAAAGGGACAAAAGGATACTCCTTGACTTTGATTTTAGGATAGATGGTAGCTTAGGAAATAAAATGAACAGGACTTGCCAGTACATGGACAATCCTGATTTTCCTTCTTTAAATTTTTTTTCCATGTACAGTAGTTTAGGGTTTTCTCCACCTCCATTTTATATTCACTTTCCATTCATTTCCATTGCCATTCATTCCATTTCTACTCACTGCTCATCATTTTGTGTCTGGTCTGCTCACCCAAAGTTTTGGATCCTTGCAATGATATTACTATCATTCATCCCCAGACAAAGCCACTGTTGGAACTGTAAAAATCTGATGATTTTACATATTGTTCACATTCATATTTTTCCAAATAAGTCCCACCATGAGTACATTTTGCTTGCATTTTTTCCATGTAGCCCCACAAAATCCATCGAGTCATGCATTTTCCATATTGCAGTTCCTATCAGTGTAGGTTCATGGCTGTCTCCCCAACCCATCTTGTTTTTGTGCTAACATTTGTATGCTTCAGGTCTGTCGGAAAGAATTCTTTGATGTCTCATCGATCACAGGTCATATGCATTCACCTTTTGGTGGGACTCTTTCATTGTTTCGGTGACCGAGGAGGAACCTATCGGCTGGAGTTTGGTTGTCGGGGTAGTGTCTTGTTGAATTTGAAATGTCTCCCCAACTAATGCATGTGGAGGTTCATCGGCAAGAGTAAAGCAGTATCGAAATAGGATCTTAGCGAAGTGGTTATGTCTTGCCGACATGGCCTCTTCATCAACGGGTTCTCGGGGAGAGTCTTATCGAGCAACACATAGAAGGATTTCTTTGGCCAAACATGTTGCTCCTGATATAAAGTCTCGGTGAGTGACCTTCGTTCTTGCCGACATCACATATGGGGTTTCGCTTCAGCCAAACATAAAGGTCTTCGGTGAGTGGTCATAGCGAAGTGTATATGTCTCACCAATAGAGCATAAAAGGTTTCTCTTGAATCGCTTTCGGTGAGAGGTTAGTTGTGTCTCACCGACCGACAACATAAAGGGATACGATATCAGTATGAGTTAAGATTTTTGGCATATGGTCTCGGCGAGTGACCTTCAGTCTCACTGATGGAAAAACAAAAGGGTCTTTGTCAGCATGAGAATTGACTTGTCTCAGCGACTCAGTTTGGATGAAGACTTTTGGTATGACTCAAAGCATTCTACGAGAGGTCTCCCCGACATTGATATGTCTCGCCAATTATGTGCATGGGGATTATGTCGGTATGAGAATTGCTTTCTCTTGGCAATCTATGGTGAGCTTGGGCTATTTCGTTGAGACAAAGGTTTGACCAATATGACATATCCCCGATAGCAATAAGTTACATTGACAAGTTTGATCACGAAGGCTATCGATAACACTTGGGGTGCTCTGTGAGATGTCTCTCCGATATCACAAGGCTACAGTGAAATGAAAAGTGACAAAAGGATACTCCTTGACTTTGGCATAATGAGCAGAATGTTAGAGTGAAACATGAAGGATGAGGGGTGACTGTCGGTGAGACTCCAGTGTTGATGAGATGACATAGCTTTGTAGCGATGAACAGAAGGGCGACTGATAGCATTATAATTGCCTTCGGCATACTTACTATGTTGTCTCAGCGACTGTTTCAGTGATGATTAATTGGCCCGATTGCAACTGTTTTCCGACATTGGAATATGAAATGATGTGTATGTTCAGATACTGGTGTATAAATGTTCATTCACGATTGTGAATAGGGGATTTTTTTGAGATTGGATTATAGTAGATAAGGTATAGAGTATACAGTTGGAAAATTTTCCACAGAACAGAGACTATGATGTATGATTTCAAGATGGAGATTTTAATGAGAATCAGTTGATGTTGCAGCTCTTTTCTGGTGTTAATTATCTATTAGATTTATTAAAAGTATTACTAAGTTGTCTCCAAGTTTATTTTTTCTAGTTGTGTAAATTGATTTAACAAGTTTATTTTCAGTTTATCAGTACACATTTGTTGTATCTGTGTGATTAATTGATTGGTTCTTTCAAGGAGAGATTAAATCCTCTTAGTTGATCATAGTAATTAGGAAGATTTATCTAGATTATTAAAGTAGAGCTCAGTAATCATATTCCTGCATGTTTATAAAAGTTATAAACAAATCATATGCCAATAATTTAAGTTTCTGCAAAAATAAGTTGCCCACTTCTGTTTCATTTGACTCCGCATACCCAATAAGGCACTGGTCTCTACAATTTCATCATTTAGATTCATTCATTTACTTTACATCTGTTAATTGAGCATTTTAGGATTTAGATTTAGAAGATTGCTATTGCTATTTGTATCAAGTTTGAATTCATTTATTCACTTCCATCTGCCATTGTGGACAAATCATTGCAAGAAGAATAATCATAAGTCAAGTCTACCCAATTCATATAGGTACACCCGCCTAGGTCTAGCAGCACCTGAAGAGTAGAAGGTCTAAATCTTTTGACCTTGTCTGTTACCCTAAAACATTATGAAAGCTTGGCAACCTTTCGTGGTTGAAACCTGCATTTTTGAGAGCTAACAAATTAACCCACTGATCATGAAACTCCTCAAGAAGATTATGAATCTTTAACTTATGAAGAAGTTAAAGCACAGTTTGAATCTCAGAAAAAGGAGAGGGAAGAGTAGGAGAAATCCTAGATGATACAAGCAATGAAAGAATTCAAATTGCAAAAAACTCAGAACATTACTCACACAGCTAGTTGCCCCTCAAAATATGTACCACACCATAAACAGGGTAATTATGTTGTGGGCCCTTTTGAACCACCAAGGGTCCCTCACCATCAAGTTGGGAATCAATACAGATATCCAAATCATCCACCTCATATTCCCACACAACATACAAATATACATCCACCTCCTAGTCAGCATCATGTGCCATAACATAACACACAATACAATAACCCGGTGTACCTATATTATTACCCACCTAACCCTCTCCCTCATCAGTATAGCACCATGATCAGACAATTTGATTTGGCAGTGTTTCAATTATACCCTTATCCTATGGATGGCAGTTGGAGAAATTTGGTGCCTAAGTTTACAGGGAGTAATGCAATCACTGCTAAGGATCATTTAAGGAGTTTTAATGCCTTCATTCAGGATTTGGATGTACCTTATGAAGATTTACATACGAGGCTATTCATGATGTCTCTTATTGAAGAAGCTAGGGATTGGTTCAATAGCCTAGCAACAGCCTCTATTTATTCTCTCCAAATATTTCAGGACTGATTCCTCATGCAATATGGGAATCTAAGTGCACCAGATGCTACTCTTCATGAATTGATGTGAATTTAGAAAAGTCAAAATGATTCAATTTTTGATTTCAACTGGAAATTCAATAAACTACAGAATAGAATACCTCCTAGATCAAAGTTTCCAGACTCTGTAGCATTGAGTGTATATTTGAATGCATTCGATCCTAAAACAGGATATGAACTAAGAAATAGGTTCCCAACAGACTTGGCAGAAGCTTAGAAGACTGCATTAACAATTGAAAACAATAGGAGGGCTGCTGGGATAATTGATAAAAGAGAAAATCATAGGGCTCCCCAAAAAACCAATAATTATCAATACAAATAGGAGAACACATATAGGAATGAAAGGCCGAGGCCGAGGTTACATGACATGCCCTATAATACAAAATAGAAGGATGGAAAATCTATAACAGATAGGCTTGGAAGCAAAGAAACTCCTGATCCATTGAGGAAGAAAGGAACCTATATGGTAAATAACAGTTATTTCCATGAAGTCTATGATAAGCCACATTCTCCAGACTATTGTGTTGTAGCCCAAAGAATGCAAGAGGAAGGAATGTTGATGGGAAAAAGTGGAGAAGATCATAAAGTGTATTTAACTTCAAACACTTTTCACCATGTGGAGGAGAGATACTCATCTTCAAAGGATGAAGGTTATGAGTATGATGTTTCAAATTAGAAATACAATTTTCACATGGCTGAGCAGTAGATCCTTTCTAATTTTGAAGAATATTATACAGAACAGCATTCTGTCGAAACACATACTCAATGCAATATGAGGAAACTCACTGAAGAGGAGATAGAGAGATTAACTGTTGCTGTAGTTGAAGAAGCAAAGAGTAAGTACTAGTTGAGAAATAGGACAGTAAATGAGAAGGAAGGTGTCCCTAGGGGAATCTTTATGAAAGAGCAAAAGGCCATACAAGGAACTGTAAAAAGGGTTGAAAACAAACAACATAATGAAAGAAAACAAAAGCCTATCCAAAAGGATGAAGTAAAAGAATTACACAAAGAAATTCAAAAGACTGATCAGCCAAGTAAAAGAGAAAAAGAAGAGAACAAAGGAGAAACATTAGAAAAAAAGAAAGTGATTAAGGAAGAAGGTTCTTATTTTGACTTCACTCAGGCTTTGTCTCAGGTAAAGATGTATGTTCCACTTCTTGAGATGATGAAAATTAAGGAATAGAGGGACAATGCAGTACAATTAATAACAAATGAAAGTGAAAAACATGTAAATTCTGAAAATAAAATGGCTACTAAAAATAAGCAGGATAAAGTAAATATCCCAAAAATCTGCTTGAGTAATGTATTGACAAGTCCTCCACAAGTTGATCCTTTTTTCACTACATTACTCATAAATAACAAATTGTTGAGGAATTACATGATATATTATGGTCCTGCCATGAATATTATGCTAGTAGGAGTGATGAAACAACTAGGCATGTGGGTGGATACATATGAAGGAAAATGTTATGCGATGGATAACCGACCTATTCCTATGGTGGGTATAATGAAAGATGTTGAAGTTAAATTAGCTGCTTATCCTCAAGTGGCCTACAATATTGATATAACAATAATAGAAACCCCTCCTCAATTTGGTATGCTTTTATCAAGACAGTGGACGGTAGCTATTGGTGGAAATGTCTAGTTTGATCTATATTATGCAACAATTCTAGTAAATGGCCAAGAGGTGAAGTTGTATAGGGAGCCGAGGATGAACCAGCTTATTGACTGTGTACCACAAAATCAAATTAATTGTTTTTGTGATGTTGATCTTGGGAGTTTCAATATAGAACCAGCCCATCCAGAATTAACCAATAGTGATCCAATTGAGAAGCATGATGCATAGAACTACAATGATGTGTGGAAGATGTACTTTGATGGAGCCTGAAGCCAAGAAGGTAATGGAGTAGGGGTAGTATTTGTTTCACCTGAAGGTATTACATTTAAGTATTCATTCCTGTTAACATTTGAATGTACAAACAATGTGGTGGAATATGAAGCTTTATTAACAGGACTGAATATAGCTGTGAAACATAAAATCAAGTTGTTGATTGTTCTTGGAGATTCAGAGTTGGTTGCTTCAAAAATCAAGTCCAAGTATGCAGCAAAACATAAAAGATTGAAGCAGTACAAAAATGTTGTATGGGATACAATTGAGTTGTTTGATGCCTTCTCAATTGAGTGGATAAATAGATCAAAGAACATAATGACTGATTTTCTCACAAATGTAGCATTGAAAAGAGATGATATTACATTGGCTAGGGTATCAAAAATTGAATTCAAGACAAGGCCTGTTGTACCTGATAACATATATAGTTGGAAGGTTTTTAATGATGATGCTGATCTTTTGAAATTCCTCCATTGTATAGATCAGTATGAAGCCCAAGAAATTGATTTCAACGCCTTTGTTGAAGAAGTGGATGGGAAGAAAATAGTCTTTGGGAAAGAGATCTTACAGCTCAAAACAAATAAGCTTCCTAAAGGCTTAGTGGCATTAGAGAGGGTGTATTATGGAAATGATCGGTCTCTAACGAAGAAAACACTAGTTGGAAGGGAGGATATTGAAGAAATTAACTTGGGAACTGAGATGGCACCAAAAAAGGTGTACATAGGGAAGAAGATAAGTCCTACAATTAGAAAAATGCTGATAGAATTGCTGAGAAAATACAAACATGTGTTTGCTTGGTCTTATGAAGATCTAAAAGCATATAGGGAAGACTTGTTTCAGCATGAAATACCATTGAAACCAAATGCTAAGCCATTCAGATAAAAGCAAAGACCCATAAATCCAACATTAGAGCCTAAGATGCAGGAGGAGTTGGAAAAGCTCAGAGATGGAGGAATCATTAAACCAATCAGGCATTCAATGTGGCTCTCAATTTTGGTCCCTGTGAGAAAGAAAAATGGAGACATTAGGCTATGTGTAGATTTCAAAAATCTAAACATAGCATCCCTCAAAGATAATTATCCTCTACCCAATATGGAGGCTATATTGCATAAAGTAATAGGGTGTGAACTATTGTCTATGATGGATGGGTTTTCAGGATATAACCAGGTTATGGTCAAAGAATCTGAGCAATATAAGACAACATTTACAACTCCTTGGGTAACATATGTATACATAAGAATGCCATTTGGTCTCACTAATGCAGGGGCAACCTTCCAAAGAGCTATGGATGTGGCATTTGCAGATTTTATCAATGTTATCATGGTGGTGTATCAGGATGACCTCACTGCTTACTCAAAGAAGGCTGAAGATCATGTTCATCATCTGGAAAAGGTATTTATAAAAGCCCTTGAATATGGTATTAGCTTGAACCCTAAGAAATGTCATTTTGCAGTCACAGAGGGTAAGCTCTTGGGACATATTGTTTCAAAGGAGGGGGTTAGGATAGACCCTGAAAGGGTTGAGGCCATTGATAAAATTCCTGTCCCTAAAACTGCTAAGGCAATACAGTTGTTCTTTAGACAAATTAATTTTGTTAGGATATTTGTTTCTAACTTTGTTGAGATTATTAAACCTATATCAAAAATGTTGAGGAAAGGACAAAAAATAGAATGGACTACAGAGGCTTTGGAAGCTTTTGTATCTATTAAACGGGATATCAAGGAGGCTCCTGTCCTTAAGTCTCTGAATTTTGCAAAACCTTTTCAGATATTTTCATTCACTTCAATGCACACTGTTGCTGCTGTCATGTTACAAAAAAATGAGGATGGTCATGAACAACCTATGTCTTTCTTCAGTAAATCATTACAGGGGTCTGAATTAAAATATGACATAAGGGAAAAGTAGGCATTTGCATTAGTGAAAGCTGTAAAAGATTTCAGGCCATATCTTGTTGGAGCAAAGGTGGTTGCTTATGTTCCTCATGTAGCTGTCAAGGATATTATGATATAGTTTGAAGTAACAGGAAAAAGATGCAAATGGATTAACAAAATCCAAGAGTTTGACATGGAGATACAAATTACTAAATTAGTAAGAGTTCAAGGCTTGGCTAAATTAATGACATAAATGAATATTGAAGAAAACCAAATTTGCAATATAGAAGGAGAGAATGCAATTGCAAGCATTGAGCATACTTAATGGTATATAGATATCATGCATTATCTTAAATGCATGAAGTGTCCAGAGGGATTGAATGACAACCAGAAAAGAACTCTAAAGTTGCAGGCATCTAAGTATGTTTTCATGGATGGAGATCTATTTTGGAAGAATAGAGATGGCATATTATTGTTATGTCTGGATGAATTGTAGGCCAAGCATGTTTTGAGTGAAATGCATGAAGGGTTTTGTGGAGGACATTACTCAGCAAGGACAACTGCACATAAAATTCTTAGGGTAGGCTACTACTACCAAAGGTTTTTAATGACTCTCTTACATATGTAAGAAAGTGTGAAGCCTTCCAGAAATTATTTGGAAAACTGAAGTATCAGGGAGCTTTGCCACTTCAACCCTTATAGGCTGATGTCCCTTTTCATCAATGGGGAATTAATTTCATTGGAGAGGTACAAGAAAAATAAAGTAGTGGACATAGGTGGATATTGGTGGCCACTAATTATTTTACCAAATGGGTTGAAGCAATCCCAACTAAACAAGCTACAAGTAGAGTTGTGACAAATTTTCTAATGGACAACATCATTACTAGGTTTGGTACACCACTAAGGCTGATTACTGACAATGGGACGTGTTTCAGATTAGATGAATTTAAAAAAAATTGTAGCACATATGGTATTACCATTTCTTATGCAGCTCCTTACCATCCACAGGCTAATGGTCAAGCAGAGTCTAGTAATAAGAGTCCTAAAAATTATAAGAATGTTAGGTCAGAACAAGAAAGCTTGGGATTCAAAATTAAAACTGGTTGTTTGGGTTGATAGGATTATAGTGAAAAAGGAAATTGGGAAATCTCCATTTGAATTAGTGTATGGAACACAGGCCAGGATGCCTTTACAGAATTTGTCACTAGTCTACAAGTTTTTCCTTCAGGAAGATTTGGATGTTCCTGAACCTATGGAGGAAAGAATGGAGCAACTAGCTGAACTTGATGAAATAAGAAGAGTTTCCCAAAATCAAAACATGAAGTTACAGACACAGATGAAATATCTATTTGACAAAAAGGAAAAGGATAGGAAATTTGAAGAAAGTGATCTGGTACTGATGTGGAACGCAAGGTGCCAGAAGAAGGGCAAGCATGGTAAATTTGTAGTTTTTTTGATGGGACCTTTTGTTGTGGTTGAAAAGAAAGGCAAAGACTCATACAATCTACAGAATATGGCTAGTGAAGATCAGGAATTGCTTGTACATGGGAAATTTCTAAAACATTTTTTCTCTTGAGTAACACAAAGGATTAAGGGTTTCCAGTGCATGGAAAACTCTTGATGATCCTCTTTAAAATTCTTTTCCATGCACAGTAGCTTAGGAAGTAAAAGGAATAGGACTTTCCAGTACATGGACAATCCTAATTTTCCTTCTTTAAAATAATTTTCCATGTATAGTAGTTTAGGGTTTTCTCCACCTCCATTTTGCATTCACTTTCCATTCATTTCCATTGCCATTCATTCCATTTTTGCTCACTGCTCATCATTTTGTGTCTGGTCTGCTCACCCAAAGTTCTGGATCCTTGCAATGATCTTACTATCATTCATCCCAAGATGAAGCCACTGTTGGAACTATAAAAATCTGATGATTTTACATATTGTTCACATTCATATTTTTCCAAATAAGTCCCACCACGAGTACATTTTGCTTGCATTTTTCCCATGTAGCCTATTAGAACTGTAATTTTTTTAAATTTTTACAGTTTATTGCATCTAAGTGTTTCCAGCATTGAGTCCTCATCATAAGCATAAAAGTCCCTCTTTGTATTGTCTTGCTTATTTTTTGTCATAAAATCCATTGAATCCATCAAGTCCTTCATATTTCATTAAAGGACCCGAATCGGAAAGACATAGTAAAAGTCTCCCCAACCTAGATTTGCACTAATGTATGTTTATTGCAGAGTATCGGCAGGACAATTTTCTTGTTTTGGGGATGAAAGGAGTCATTTCGGCAAAGGGAATCATTGTCGGAGTGAAGTCATAGTGAACACATTGTGTCTCGCCGACCGGTGCATGTGAAAGTATATCGGTCAAGCTAAAGGTATTCGGGAGAATGTCTTGGCGAAGTATTTTTTCTTTCTGACAAGCATATATAAAAAATATATCAGCAAATGTTGTGGCATCAATGTAAAGTTAGGGAGAATACAATATGTCACACCAATTAATGCACAAAGGGGCTGTTTCAGCCAGACTGATTGGTATCGGTATAAACTCATAATGAAATCATTTTTTCTTACCGACTGGCTTGCAAACAAATGTCTTGGTAAGACTTATGTGCATCGGGGAAGGTCTTAGCGAAGTGGCTATTGTTTGGCCGAACCAAGTTCAAGGGTATTCAAAAGCTATCGGTGAGAAGTCATAGAGTCTTGCCGATTCAAAAGTTATGCCGATAGAGATGTGCATTTCCAGGAGAAGAAGTTTTCGGTGTGAGTCTTTCCGAGTTCTCAGAGTCTTGCCGATGGAATTTATTTCATTAGTAGGACTATTTTCATCGGCGAAAGGGTGATCTTGTCATAGCGACTAGAGAATACATGTGAAAGTATATATCGGTAAGACATAAAGATATCTATGAGACATCTCCATGACTTGGAATTGTCACAGTGACATGAAAACAGAAGCAGTAGCCATCAAGTTGATTCCAAGTGTCGGTAAGACCATAGAGTTTCTTGGAAAAAGGTTAAGTAAACATTGCAAAAGGGCTTCACTCTAGATTTGAAATTTTCTCACTGATGGGACGTTTGATGTGATAGTACTAGTTTCAAATGAGCCTTCATTCATGCTTCATTAATGGCGCGACAGGATATAACAGTGAAAGTTTTAATTAATTCTTTAGTACCAAGTGCATTGCAGAAGAATTGACATGCTGAACAGAGAACAGAGACATTTTTCAGTCTGTGGAGCTCAAGCATAATATTGTAAGTAATTGCTTCTTCTTTTTTCACATTTTGATTCTGTAAGCTTGAAAATGGAGTCTTCTGGCTCTAGAAAGGGTAAGGGTAGAAAGCTTGGTGAGAGTAGTTAGTCGAAGGGAAAGAAACAAAAGACTGATACAGAGCATGAAGGCACTAAAAGGAGGTTGAACCAAGACCTTATTGATCAGCTACCTGGCTCGGGGCCTAAAGCTAGAAGGTCCACACAACTTAGGGTTGAAATTGATAAGTTGGATGATAAATGCAAGTTCATAGGTGATGTTTGGACTGCTGTGAAAGGGTATGAGCTCTTCAATTTCCACTACCATAGGAGAAACCATTTTGAGCCAGTCTGTAATCCATGGAAATTGAATGTAGGGAAATTGGTGTGCCCTAATGTATTCATAAATGCAGAATTGGTAAAGCTGCTTGCTGATCATTATGATCCAAAATATAAAGCTATATGTGATCCTTCTGGTAAACCACAAATATGTGTCAAGAGAAGCAATAGGTGAGGTTTTCAAATTGGAAGGGTTTTGCAATGAGGAAATCAATTGTGAGGAGTTGCAGAAGGAATTTTCAAAAATGGATACAACTTATAAGGGTTGGAGGTTACCAATTCACAGGGTCAAATAGGGTAACAAGCCAAAGCCTCTGGAAGATAGTGAGGGGCCTCCCTATCATGTAGATTTGTTTGAACCTTATATGAAGTACACTTATTTTTCAGTGTGTCAGGTGTTGGGGATGGATTCCTCGAAATTCATGTCAATCATGCCAATGATCATCACAGCAGATATCCAATATCAAAACTCCAGGCCATTTGACTATGCTTCATATATTTTTAAAGAGCTTGATTCAGGGTTGATGGCTATAAAGAGTGGAGCCTCTATTGTCCATCTCAGAAATTATTCATTTTTGATGCACATGGTGTTATATTTTGGATAGGAGTTAGGGGTATGGCCTCCTGAAATGAGACTTTCTCAAATTAGTAGGGAGGGTGAAGCATTGCATGTTAAGTTGTGGACTGCTATTTGGGACAGCAGGTTTGCTATTTCTAGTTCCATTGATTTTGAAGAGAATTTTGTAAAGACATTGTATAAATTGTATCATTATCCTTGTAATTATTCATTGACTGATGAGATCAAAAGATTCCTTTGGTCGAAGGACTTCAATGGGCCAATTGATCATAATTGGGGAGATTGGTATTGTTTGGAGGGAGCTACGGTAATCAGAGTATATGGATTTGAAGATGCTCCTTTCATTTTTCCAATGACAGTTCCAAACAGGGTTGCATATTTTGAAATTGTCAAACAGATGGATTACTACAGTGTGATGCATTTTAGTTCTTTTTGGAAGAAGGCTTTTATGCCTAGTAATTTGTGTTTTGGTGATTTCATTATGTTGGCCAAAGAGGGATATAATTCAATCCTTGATAGATTGTTGCATTATAATATGAAAAGAGGACCCACCAGGAAAAACTTTGATCCTGAAGGATATGTCAATTCAGCCAAAGAAAGGATTAACTTTGGAGGGTATCCACATGTACCCTATCCTGTTGATGATATGATCAGGAATATGGATGAAGATGAAGCAGAAATGGTGGTTGAAAGATATAACCAGGGGCTACAAGATATTGAGCTATTGTTTTGTGGAGATGAGGAAACACCAAGAGCTAATGTGCCACAGGATAGATCAAGAAAGGTATCTAGGATGAGGACTCAACATTATGTCTAGTCAGTTAGAGAACAGAGTACTGAAAGTGGTGATGTTGATGCAAGGAAAATGGAATACAGATCATTTGTCTCTGATGATTAGTTTATACATTCCCCAGAGTTCAAGGCATTCTTGTACAAGCAGAAGGGGAAGGAAATTAAAGAGAATGTTGATGATGTTACTTCAGGAAATGAGGAACAATTGTTGGCTCAATTGAGAAAATGTGTGGATGATGAAATGAAAAATATGACTCCTGAATTGGGGAGGAAAATGTTGGAGAATGCTGGTGTCATGATATTTCCTAGCCTTGATTTGAATTCTACATTGGTTTTTGATAGTTTCTTTAAGAGCAGTCATCAAGCTTGACAAGGAAAAGGTGATAGAGGTATATGCAAGATCCAAGTATAATATTGATGAGGGATCATTGATTATATGGGATTTGTACCCACCCCATAGGAAATCAGTGGTAGTTGATATAGAGAAGGCATTTGGCCATATAATGACTCTAAAAGTTGGAGAAGCTGATCTTGTAGCTACTGCAGATATTGGAGTAAATATTGCAAAGTTGAATAAAGCACAAATTCAGTTATTGATAAAAGAAAGAGAAATGTAGAAAGTGAATAATGAAAAATTGCTGAGGGAAAATGATAGACTCAAAGATTTGGTTGGTGTTTTAATGGGGACAACCAAAATGATCACTCAAGGAGAAAGCTCTCAAGTAAAAGATCACTAGGTAGGATCAAGTGCTTATTCTCAGGGAAAGCATGATGCAATCGCTACAATTGTCAAGAAGAGGCAGGATTATTTGACATCTTGGTTCAATAAATTGTGGGGAAAATACTCTCATACTCTTTCTACATTGAAGGAGCATACAAAGATGGATGGATTAATTA
This sequence comes from Sequoia sempervirens, assembly GCA_007258455.2. NCBI lineage: Eukaryota > Viridiplantae > Streptophyta > Pinopsida > Cupressales > Cupressaceae > Sequoia > Sequoia sempervirens. The sequence goes on from VDFB02256132.1 coordinate 122,316,952, forward strand.
TGGAGAAGTTTCATGAACTGGCCCAAAGTAATGAGGCTAACAGTGTTGCACTTGAAGCTGCAAATCATATAATTAATCGCCATCGAAACTTCTATGATGAATTGCAAGGTGATGAACAGGGGTTAGTTGTTGCTGCCAAGAAAACTATGATTACATTCTCTGATGATAAAGGTGAATTGAAGGAAGTCACCAAGTGGAAAAATGAATGTGAGTCAATGCTGAATGAAATCATGAAGATTGCTTCTACAGAGGATACAACATTGGAAGAAGTGAGAGAGCAAAATGAGGAAATGGTCAAGATGGAAATCACGATCCGAAATGTTGTTGGAGATGCGGACACATATGAGCGTCAGGATTATTTGGACCACCTTGCTAAGACTCACTTGTGGCTAAATAGAGCCTAATTATTCTCTATGTTTTGTTTTGTAATTGGTATTTCCTATTTTTGAAAGGATGCGTCCTTTCGTATTCTCAATGTATAAATGTTCATTTTGAAAACAATATACGTATAGTAGGTAGAATAGATAGAGAATAGAAGATACAGTGGAACAATATGTTTCACAGGGCTGAGACTTTGATGTATGTTTTTAAGGTATGGAGATATCAGTGAAAATCATTTGATTTGCTGGCGTATTTTGGTGTCAATTGTTGTGTCGTGCCTATTGAAAGAATTATTCAGGTTGTCTCTAAGATTGATGTTGCTTGGTTATTTAAATTAGCATAACATGTTTATGTCTGGTTTATCAGTACAATTTTTTTGTATCTGTGTGATTGGTTGATAGGTTCTTTCAAGGAAGGATTAAATCCTTTTAACTAATCATAGTAATCAGGGAATTTCATTAAGATCAATAAGAACTTAATAATCACAATCTTGCATGTTTATACTTGTTATAAACAAAATATTCCAAACAATTTGAATGATCTCCAGAAAGAAGTCAATTGTTTAAGATTTCATTTGACTCCGTATATTATATAAGGCACTGGTCTCACCATTTCCACCATTTGGTTTCTTTCATAGTTTTTACATTTGTTGATTGAGCATATTAGGGTTTAGTCTTCATCTTAGTATACAATATATAACAAATTTGTTGTATTTTGTCTGTTCCAATCTACCATTGTGGACAAATCATGGAGAGAAGATCAATTGTCAAGTCTGCTTCATTTGTTATAGGTTCACCTGCCTAGGTCTAGCAGGGCCTGGAGAGTAATAGGTTTAATTGTTTCAAACCTTGTTCTGTTACCCTAAAAGGTTGTGAAAGCTTGGCAATCTTTCGTGGTTCAAACCTGCATTTTTGAGAGCTAACAAATTGGTGACTCTACTGGGGATAACAAAGAATCTACGCCTTAATCATAGAGTCAAAAGTGAGTGGTGACTCTGATTAAACATTGCAATATGAATGGAAGAAGGTCTCAATCTAGGGGAGGACATTCTGGAGCTCCTCCTAGCAATAGTAAGTGGGCACATAAAGATGATAAGGCTGACAAGGGTAAAGGGAAAAGTGAGGACATGTGCTTCACAAACAAAGATAAATTATCAATACCTTTTGGTGAGAATTGTTTTGACACATGGAAAGATAATTCATCTGAAGAGCCTTGTACCCAGGAAGATTAGAAAATCCTTTTTACAACCCTCAGAAACAAGTCAAATTTGAAGCTAGAAAACATGCCAAGTTTGAAGTTGGACTCGAAGCTAAATGACTCAGAATTCAATATGAATATGACCAAACAATGGGAGGTAATCAAAATGGACCTACTAATCAGGAAATTCATCAAGAATATTATGAATCTTTAAGTTATGAGGAAGTCAGGGCACGGTATGAATCTCAGAGAAAGGAAAGGGAAGAGCAGGAAAAAGCCCAAATGATTCAAGCAATGAGAGAATTCAAATTGTAGAAAGTTTAGAACATTCCTCACACATTTGGTTTTCCCCCAAAATATGTACCACCCCATAAACAGGGTAATCATGGTGCTGGGTATTTTGAACCACCAAGGATTCCTCACCATCAAATTGGGAATCAATATAGACAGCCAAATCACCCACCTTATATTCCTACTCAACATGCAAATAATTATCCACCACCTAGTAAGGGTCATGTGCCACAACAAAATATGCATTACAATAACCCTATGTACCAATATCAGCACCCACCTAATCCTCCTCCTTATCAACATACAACCATGATTAGACAATTTGATCTAGCAGGGTTTCAATTATACCCTTATCCCATGGACACCAGTTGGAGAGGTTTAGTACCCAAGTTTATAGGAAGTAATGCAATCATAGCCAAGGATCATTTAAGGAATTTCAATGCCTTCATTCAGGATTTGGATGTACCTTATGAAGATTTGCATATGAGATTATTCATGATGTCCCTTATTGAGGAAGCTAGGGATTGGTTTAATAGCTTGGGAACAACTTCTATTTATTCTCTCCAAATATTTCAGGATCAATTCCTTGAACAATTTGGGAATTTGAGTGCACCAAACGCTACTCTCCATGAACTAATGCGAATTCAGAAAGGTCAGAATGATTCAGTCTTTGATTTTAATAGAAGATTCAATAAACTACAGAATAGAATACCTCCCAGATCAAAGTTACCTGACTCTATAACATTAAGTGTGTACCTGAATGCATTCGACCCTAAAATAGGGTATGAGTTGAGAAACAGGTTGCCAAGGGACTTAGCTAGAGCACAAAAGATAGCATTAACAATTGAGAATAACAGAAAGGCTGTTGGGATAATGAATAAGAGAGACAACCCTAGAGTTCTTCAACAAAACAATAACTATCAATATAAGCAGGAGAACACATATAGCAATGAAAGGCCAAGGCCAAGGTTGCATGACATGCCATATAACACAAACTGGAAGGATGGAAAACCTGTAACAGATAGGCCTGGAAGCAAAGAAAATCCTGATCCATTGAGGAAAAAGGGAAAACATATGGTGAATAGTAATTATTTTTGTGAAGTTTGTGATAAACCACACTCCCCTGATTATTGTGTAGTAGCTCAGAGAATGCAAGAAGAAGGATTGCTAATTGGAGATGATCGAGAAGACCACAAGGTCTATTTAACTTCAAATTATTTTCACCGTGTTGAGGAAAGGTATTCATCTTTAGAGGAAGGAGGTTATGAATATGATGTTTCAAAACAAAGATATAATATCCATATGGATGAGCAGCAGGTCTTTTTTGATTCTGAGGATGAATGTGCAGAACCACAACCTCTTGAGGTGCCTAATCAATGTAATGTGAGGAGACTCACTAAAGAGGAGATGGAAAGATTAACTGTTGCTGCGGTAGAAGAAGCCAAGAGTAAATACTGGTTGAGGAACAAGACAGTAAATGAGAAGGAAGGTGTCCCTGGGGGTATCTTTATGAAAGATCATAAAGTTGTACAAGAAGTTTCAAAGAAAATTGAAAAAAAACCTGAATAAAGTAAACAGAATCCTATTTAAAAGGATGTAGTAAAAAAATTACACAAGGAAATTCAAAAGACATAACAGTCAGGTAGAAGAGAAAAAGAAGAGAACAAAGGGGAAACATTAGAACAAAAGAAAGTGATTAAGATGGAAGGTTCCTCTTTTGATTTTACTCAAGCTTTGTCTCAGGTAAAGATGTCTGTCCCACTTTGCAAAATGATGAAAATTAAAGAATATAGGGACAATGCATTGTAGTTGATAACAAATGAAAGTGGAAAACATGTAAGTTATGAAAATAAAATGGTTGCTAAAAATAAGCAGGATAAAGTAAACATCCCAGAAATCTGCTTCAGTAATGTATTGACAAGTCCACCACAGGTTGATCCTTTCTTTATCACATTACTCATTAATAACAAATTATTAAGGAATTGCATGATAGATTTTGGTACTGCCATGAATATTATGCCAGTAGGAGTAATGAAACAACTAGGCATGTGGGTGGATACAAATGAAGGAAAATGTTATGCAATGGATAACTGACCTATTCCTATGGTTGGTATAATGAAAGATGTAGAGGTCAAGTTAGCTGCTTATCCTCAAGTAGCTTACAATATTGATATAACAGTGATAGACACCCCTCCTCAATTCGGTATGCTTTTATCAAGACAGTGGATAGCAGCTATTGGTGGGAATGTTCAGTTCGACCTATCTTATACAACAATTCCAGCAAATGGCCAAGAGGTGAAGTTGTACAGGGAGCCGAGGATGAATCAGCTCATTGATTGTGTGCCATAAGACCAAATCAACTATTTTTGTGATGTTGATATTGGGAGTTTCAATATAGAACCAGCACAACCTGAATTGACTAATAGTGATCCTATTGAGAAGCATGCTACACAGAATTACAATGGTGTGTGGAAAATATATTTTGATGGAGCTTGCAGCCAAGAAGGCAATGGAGCTGGGATAGTATTCATTTCACCTGAAGGTACTACATTTAAATATTCATTCTTGTTAACTTTTGAATGTACCAATAATGTGGCAGAATATGAAGCTCTATTAACTGGACTGAATATAGCGATGAAGCATAAAATAAAGTTGTTGGCTGTTCTAGGAGATTTTGAGTTAGTTGTCTCGCAAGTTAAGGCAAAGTATACAACAAAAAACAAAAGACTAAAGCAATACAAAAATGTTGTATGGGATACAGTTGAGTTTCTTGATGCCTTCTCAATTGAGTGGGTAGATAGATCGAAGAATATCATGGCAGATTTTCTAGCTAATGTAGCATTGAAGAGAGATGGTATTACGTTGGAAAGAGTGTCACAAATTGAATTCAAGACAAGGCTTGATGTGCCTGATAATGTATATAGCTGGCAAGTATTTAATGATGACATTGATCTTTTGAAATTCCTTCACTGTTTAGACCAGTATGAAGCCCAAGAGATCAAATTCAATGCCTTTGTTGAAGAAGTGGATGGGAACCAAACAGTCTTTGGAAAAGAGATCTTACAGCTCAAAATGAATAAGATTCCTAAAGGCTTGGTGGCATTAGAGAGGGTATATGATGGAAATGATCGGTCTTTAATGAAGCAAACACCAGTTGGAAGGGATGATATTGAAGAAATTAACTTGGGAACTGAGATGGCACCAAAAAAGGTGTACATAGGTAAAAAGATAAGTCATGCAATTAGAAGAATGTTGATAGAATTGTTGAGAAAGTATAAACATGTGTTTGCTTGGTCTTATGAAGATCTGAAAGAATATAGAGAAGACCTATTTTAGCATGAAATACCATTGAAGCCAGATGCTAAATCATTCAGACAAAAGCAAAGGCCTATAAATCCAACTCTAGAACCTAAAATGCAGGAGGAATTGATGAATCTCAGAGATGGTGGAATTATTAAGCCAATTAGACATTCAACATGGGTGTCAAATTTGGTCCCTGTCAGAAAGAAAAATGGAGACATTAGATTATGTGTAGATTTTAGAAATCTAAACATAGTGTCCCTTAAAGAAAATTATCCTTTGCCTAATATGGAGGCCATATTGCATAAAGTGACAGGTTGCGAGTTGTTTTCCATGATGGAAGGATTTTCAGGGTATAATCAGGTCAAGGTTAAAGAGTCTGAGCAATACAAAACTGCATTCACAACTCCTTGGGGGACGTATGTTTATTTGAGAATTCCATTTGGTCTCACTAATGTAGAGGAAACTTTTTAAAGAGCCATGGATGTGGCATTTGTGGATTTGATTAATATTCTCATGGTGGTGTATCAGGACGATCTCACTGCTTACTCCAAGAAGGCTAAGGATCATGTTCATCATTTGGAAAAGGTATTTATAAAAGCCCTTGAGTATGGTATTAGCTTAAACCCAAAGAAGTGTAATTTTGCTGTCACAAAGGGTAAGCTTTTGGGGCATATTGTTTCGAAGGAAGGGATTAGGATAGACCCTGGAAGAGTAGAGGCTATTGATAAAATCCATGTCCCTAAAACTGTTAAGGCAATACAATCATTTTTTGGACAGATTAACTTTGTTAGAAGGTTTGTTTCTAACTTTTCTAAGATTATCAAACCTATATCAAAAATGTTAAAGAAAGGAAAAATGATAGAATGGACTGTAGAAGCCTTGGAAGCTTTTGTATCTATAAAATGAGCCATCAAGGAAGCTCCTATTCTTAAGTCGCCTAACTTTTCAAAACCTTTTCAGATTTTTTCATTTGCTTCAATGCACACTATTGCAGCTGTGATGCTACAAAAGAATGAAGATGGTCATGAGCAACCTGTATCTTTCTTCAGTAAGTCATTACAGGGTTCTGAACTAAAGTATGATATAATGGAGAAGCAAGCATTTGCACTAGTGAAAGTTGTAAAAGCTTTCAGGCCATACCTGGTTGGAGCAAAGGTAGTTGCTTATGTTCCTCATGTAGCAGTTAAGGATATTCTAACATAGTTTGAAGTAATAGGTAAAATATGCAAATGGATCAACAAAATCCAAGAATTTAACCTGGAGATTCAAATTACTAAACTAGTCAGAGGTCAAGGTTTGGCTAAACTGATGGTAGAGGAAAATATTGAAGCAAATCAGATTTGCAATGTAGAAGAAGAAAATGTAATTGCAAGCATCGAGCACACTCAATGGTATACAAATATCATGTATTACCTTAAATATATTAAATGTCCAGAGGGAATGAATGACAATCAAAGAAGAATGTTGAAGTTGCAGGCGTCTAAGTATGTTTTTATGGATGGAGATTTATTTTGGAAAAACAAGGATGGTGTATTATTGTTGTGTCTAGATGAATTTCAATCTAAACATGTTTTGAGTGAAATGCATGAAGGAGTGTGTGGAGGACATTACTTAGCAAAGACAACAGCACATAAAATTCTCAGGGTAGGGTATTATTGGCCTAGGATTTTTAATGATTCCTTTGCATTTGTGAGAAAATGTGAAGCTTGCCAGAAGTTCTCTAGAAAATTGAAATATCAGGGAGCTTTTCCACTTCGACCTTTGCAGATTGATGCCCCTTTTCATCAATGGGGAATTGATTTCATTGGCAAAATACAAGAAAAATCAAGTGGTGGACATAGGTGGATATTGGTGGCCACTGATTATTTTACCAAGTGGGTAGAGGCCATCCCAACTAAACAAGCTACAAGTAAGGTGGTGACATAGTTCCTGATGGATAATATCATTACTAGGTTTGGTACACCAATAAGGTTGATTACTGACAATGGGATGTGTTTTAGATTTGATGAATTAAGAGGATTTTGTAGCACATATGGTATTTCCATTTCTTATGCAGCCCCTTATCATCCACAAGCTAATGGACAAGCATAATATAGCAATAAGAGTCTTTTGAAAATTATAAGGATGCTAGGTCAGAACAAGAAGGCTTGGGATTCGAAATTAAGATTGGTTGTATGGGCTAGTAGAATTACAGTGAAGAAGGCAATTGGGAAGTCTCCATTTGAGTTAGTGTATGGAACACAAGCCAGGATGCCTTTGCAAAACTTGTTACCAGTTTACAAGTTTGTTCTTCAGGAAGATTTGGATATTCCTGAACCCATGGAGGAAAGAATGGAGCAGTTAGCTGAACTGGATGAAATAAGGAGAGTGGCTCAAAATTAAAATATAAAATTGTAGATGTAGATGAAATATTTATTTGACAAAAGGGAAAAGGATAGGAAATTTGGAGAGAGTGATATGGTACTGATGTGGAATGCAAGGTGCTAGGAGAAGGGAAAACATGGGAAGTTTGAAGCCTTATGGCTAGGGCCTTTTGTGGTGATTGGAAAGAAAGGCGAAGATTCATACTATTTGTAGAATATGGCTGGTGAGGATCAAGAATTTCCTGTACATGGGCAATTTTTGAAAAAAAAATCTCTTGAAGTAACACAGAGGATTAAAGGTTGCTAGTGCATGGACAACTTTTGATGATCCTCTTTGAAATTCATTTCCATGCACAGTAGTTTAGGAAATGAAAGGAGCATGATTTTCAAGTAAATGGACAATCCTGATTTTCCTTTTTCGAAATAAATTTTCTATGTACAATAGTATAGGGTCTCATTCTTTTCCATTGCCATCTGTTCCATCATTTTAAGTTTGGTCTGCTCAACCAGAAATCTAAATCCTTGCAATGATCTCACTATCATTCATCCCCAGATGGAGCCACTGTTAGAACTATAAATTTTTTAAATTTTTATAGACTATTGCATCCAAGTGTTTCCAGCATTGAGTCCTCATCATAAGCATAAAAGTACCTCTTTGTATTTTCTTGCTTATTTTCTATCATAAAATCCATTGAATCTATCAATTCCTTCATATTTCATTAAAGGACCTGAATCGGCAAGACATAGTAAAAGTCTCCCCAACCTGGATTTGCACTAATGTATGTTTATTGCAAACTATCAGAAGGACAATTTTCTTTTTTCGGTGACGAAAGGAGTCATTTCAGAAAAGGGAATCATTGTTGGAGTGAAGTCATAGCGAACACATTGTGTCTTGCCAACCGACACATGTGAAAGTATATCAGTCAAGCTAAAGGTATTCGGGAGAATGTCTTGGCGAAGTATTTTTTCTTGCCAACAGGCATATATAAAAAATATATCGACATATGTTGGGGCATCGATGTAATGTCAGGGCGAATACAATATGTCACATCGATTAATGCACAAAGGGGTTGTTTTGACCAGACTGATTGGTATCGGTATAAACTCATAACGAAATCATTTTGTCTTACCAACTGGCTTGCAAACAAATGTCTTGGTAAGACTTATGTGCATCGGGGAAGGTCTTAGCGAAGTGGCTATTGTTTGGCCAAACCAAGTTCAAGGGTATTCAAAGGCTATCGGTGAGAATTCATAGAGTCTTGTCGATTCAAAAGTTATACCGATAGAGATGTGCATCGCCAGGAGAAGAATTTTTCGGTATGAGTCTTTTTGAGTTCTTAGAGTCTTGCCGATGGAATTTATTTCATCAATAGGATTATTTTCATCGATGAAAGGGTGATCTTGTCATAGCGACTGGAGAATACATGTGAAAGTATATATCGGTAAGATGTAAAGATATCTATGAGACATCTCCCCGACTTGGAATTGTCACAGCGACATGAAAACAAAAGCAATAGCCATCAAGTTGATTCCAAGTGCCGGTAAGACCACAAAGTGTCTTGGCGAAAGGTTAAGTAAATGTTGCAAAAGGGCTTCACTCCAGATTTTAAATTTTCTCACCGACGACATGTTTGATGTGATACTACTTCAAATGAGCCTTCATTTGTGCTTCATGAATGGCACGACAGGATATAACAACAAAAGTTTTAATTAATTCTTCAGTACCAAGTTGATTGCAGAAGAATTGACATGCTGAATAGAGAACCGAGACATTTTTCAATCTATGGAGCTCGAGCATAATATTATAAGTAATTGCTTCTTTGTTTTTCACATTTTGATTCTGTAAGCTTGAAAATGGAGTCTTCTAGTTCTAGAAAGGGTAAGGGTAGAAAGCTTGGTGAGAGTAGTCAGTCGAAGGGAAAGAAACAAAAGACTGATACAAAGCATGAAGGCACTAAAAGGAGGTTGAACCAAGACCTTATTGATCAACTACCTGGCTCGGGGCCTAAATCTAGAAGGTCCGCACAACTTAGGGCAGAAATTGATAAGCTAGATGATAAATGCAAGTTCATAGGTGATGTTTGGACTATTGTGAGAAGGTATGAGCTCTTCAATTTCCACTACCATAGGAGAAACCATTTTGAGCTAGTCTATAATCCATGGAAATTGAATGTAGGGAAATTGGTGTGCCCTAATGTATTCGTAAATGTAGAATTGGTAAAGCTGCTTGCTGATCATTATGATCCAAAATATAAAGCTATATGTGATCCTTCTAGAAAACCACAAATATATGTGTCAAGAGAAGCAATAGGTGAGGTTTTCAAATTGGAAGGGTTTTGCAATGAGGAAATCAATTGTGAGGAGTTGCAGAAGGAATTTTCAAGAATGGATACAACTTATAAGGGTTGGAGGTTACCAATTCACAGGGTCAAACAGGGTAACAAGCCAGAGCCTCTGGAAGATAGTGAGGGGCCTCCCTATCATGTAGATTTGTCTGAACCTTATATGAAGTACACTTATTCTTCAATGTGTCAGGTGTTGGGGATGGATGCCCCAGAATTCATGTCAATGGTGCCAATGATCATCATAGTAGATATCCAATATCACAACTCTAGGCCATTTGACTATACTTCATATATTTATAAGGAGCTTGATTCAGGGTTGATGGCTATAAAGAGTGGAGCCTCTATTGTCCATCTCAGAAATTATTCATTGTTGATGCACATGGTGTTATATTTTGGACAGGAGTTAGGGCTATGGCCTCCTAAAATGAGAGTTTCTCAAATTGGTAGGGAGGGTGAAGCATTTCCTGTTCAGTTGTGGACTACTATTTGGGACAGTAGGTTTGCTGGTTCTAGTTATATTCATTTTGAAGAGCATTTTGTAAAGACATTGTATAAATTGTATCATTATCCTTGTAATTATTCATTGACTGATGAGATCAAAGGATTCCTTCGGCCGAAGGACTTGAATGGGCCAATTGATCATAATTGGGGAGACTAGTATTGTTTGGAGGGAGCTACAGTAATCAGAGTATATGGATTTGAAGATGCTCCTTTCATTTTTCCAAGGACAGTTCCAAACACGGTTGCATATTTGGAAATTGTCAGACAGATGGATTACTACAATGTGATGCATTTCAGTTCTTTTGGGAAGCAGGCTTTTATGCCTAGTACTTTGTGTTTTGGTGATTTCACTGTGTTGGCCAAAGAGGGATATAATTCAATCCTTGATAGATTGTTGCATTATAATATGAAAAGAGGACCAACCAGGAAAAACTTTGATCTTGAAGTGATATGTCAATTCAGCCAAAGAAAGGATTAACTTTGGAGGGTATCCACATGTACCCTATCCTTTTGATGATATTATCAGGAATATGGATGAAGATGAAGCAGAAATGGTGGTTGAAAGATATAACTAGGGGCTACAAGAGATTGAGCTATTATTTTTTGGAGATGAGGAAACACCAAGAGCTAATGTGCCATAGGATAGATTAGGAAAGGTATCTAGGATGAGGACTCAGTAGTATGTCTACCCAGTTAGAGAACATAGTATTAAAAGTGGTGATATTGATGCAAGGAAAATGGAATACAGATCATTTGTCTCTGATGATGAGTTTATACATTCCCTAGAGTTCAAGGCATTCTTGTACAAGTAGAAGGGGAAGGAAATTAGAGAGAATGTTGGTGATGTTACTTCAGGAAATGAGCAACAATTGTTGGCTCAATTGAGAAAATGTGTGGATGATGAAATGAAAAATATGACTCTTGAATTGGGGAGGAAAATGTTGGAGAATGCTGGTGTCATGATATTTCCTAGCCTTGATTTGAATTCTGCATTGGTTTTTGATAGTTTCTTGAAGGATAGTCATGCTACACACAAGCTTGACAAGGAAAAGGTGACTGAAGTATATGTAGGATCCATGTATAATATTGATGAGGGATCATTGATTATATGGGCTTTGTACCCACCCCACAGGAAATCAGTGGTAGTTGATACAGAGAAGGAATTTGGCCATATAATGACTCTAAAAGTTGGAGAAGCTGATCTTGTAGCTACTGCAGATATTGGAGTAAATATTGCAAAGATGAATAAAGCACAAATTCATTTATTGATAAAATAAAGAGAAATGTAGAAAGTGAATAATGAAAAATTGCTGAGAGAAAATGATAGACTCAAAGATTTGGTTGGTGTTTCAATGGGGACAACCAAAATGATCACTCAAGGAGAAAGCTCTCAAGCAAAACATCACTGGGTAGGATCAAGTGCTTATTCTCAGGGAAAGCATGATGCAATTGCTGCAATTATCAAGAAGAGGTAGGATTATTTGACATCTTGGTTGAATAAATTGTGGGGAAAATACTCTCATACTCTTGCTACATTGAAGGAGCATACAAGGATGGATGGATGAATTATGGAGAAGTTTCATGAACTAGCCGAAAGTAATGAGGCTAACAGTGCTGCACTTGAAGCTGCAAATCATATAATTAATCACCATCAAAACTTCTATGATGAATTGCAAGGTGATGAATAGGGGTTAGTTGTTGCTGCCAAGAAAACTATGATTACATTCTTTGATGATAAAGGTGAATTGAAGGAAGTCACCAGGTGGAAAAATGAATGTGAGTCAATGCTGAATGAAATCATGAAGATTGCTTTTGCAGAGGATACAACATTGGAAGAAGTGAGTGAGCAAAATGAGGAAATGGTCAAGATGGAAATCATGATCTAGAATGTTGTTGGAGATCCGGACACATATGAGCGCCGGGATTATTTGGACCACCTCGCTAAGTATCACTTGTGGCTAAATAGAGCCTAATTATTCTCTATCTTTTGTTTTGTAATTAGTATTTCCTATTTCCAAAAGGATGTGTTCTTTCGTATTCTTAATGTATAAATGTTCATTTTGAAAACAATATACACATAGTAGGTAAAATAGATAGAGAATAGAAGATACGGTGGAACAATATGTTTCACAGGGCTGAGACTCTGATGTATGTTTTGAAGCTATGGAGATATCAATGAAAATCATTTTATTTGCTGGTGTATTCTAGTGTTAATTGTTGTGTTGTGCCTATTGAAAGAATTATTCAAGTTGTCTCTAAGATTGATGTTGCTTGGTTATTTAAATTAGCATAACATGTTTATGTCTGGTTTATCAGTATGAATTTTTTGTATCTGTGTGATTGGTTGATAGGCTCTTTCAAGGAAGGATTAAATCCTTTTAACTAATCATAGTAATCAGGGAATTTCATTTAGATCAGTAAGAAGAACTTAATAATCACAATCTTGCATGTTTATACTTGTTATAAATAAAATATGCCAAACAATTTAAATGATCTCTAGAAAGAAGTCAATTGTTTAAGATTTCATTTGACTCTGTATATTATACAAGGCACTGGTCTCACTATTTCCACCATTTGGTTTCTTTCATACTTTTTACATTTGTTGATTGAGCATATTAGGGTTTAGTCTTCATCTTAGTATACAATATATACCAAATTTGTTTTATTTTGTTCGTTCCAATCTGCCATTATGGACAAATCATGGAGGGAAGATCAATTGTCAAGTCTACTTCATTTTTTATAGGTTCACTCACCTAGGTCTAGTAGTGCCTAGAGAGTAGAAGGTTTAATTGTTTCAAACCTTGTTCTGTTACCCTAAAACATTGTGAAAGCTTGGCAATCTTTCATGGTTCAAACCTGCATTTTTGAGAGCTAACATAGCCCCACAAAATCCATCGGGTCATGTATTTTCCATATTGTAGTTCCTATCGGCGTAGGTTCATGGCTATTTCCCCACCCCATGTTTTTTTTGTGCTAACATTTGTATGCTTTAGGTCTTTCGGCAAGACTTCTTTGATGTCTCAGCGATCACAAGTCATATGCATTCACCTTTTGGGAGGACTCTTTCATTGTTTCGGCAACCGAGGAGGAACCTATCGGCTGGAGTTTTGTCCTCAGAGTAGTGTCTTGTTGAATTTGAAATGTCTCCCCAACTAATGCATGTGGAGGTTCATCGGCAAGAGTAAAACAGTATCATAATAGGATCTCAGCGAACCAGTTATGTCTTGCTGACATGGGCTCTTCATCAACGGGTTCTCGGGGAGAGTCTTATCAGACAACACAGAAGGATTTATTTGGCCAAACATGTTGCTCTCGATATAAAGTCTCAGTGACTGACCTTCGGTCTCGCCGACATCACATATGGGGTTTCACTTCGGCCAAACATAAAGGTCTTTGGTGAGCAGTCATAGTGAACTGTATATGTCTCACCAACGGAGCATAAAAGGTTTCTCTCAAATGGCTTTCGGTGAGAGGTTAGTTGTGTCTCGCTGACTGACAACATAAAGGGATACGATATCGGTATGAGTTAATATTTTTGGCATATGGTCTCGGTGAGTGACCTTTGGTCTCACCGATGGAAAACAAAAGGGTCTTTATTGGCATGAGAATTGACTTGTCTCAGCAACTCAGTTTGGATGAAGACTTTCGTATGACTCAAAGCATTCTATGAGAGGTCTCCCTGACATTGATATGTCTCGCCGATAATGTGCATGGGGATTATGTCGGTGTGAGAATTCCTTTCTCTTGGTGATCTATGGTGAGCTCGGGCTATTTTGTTGAGACAAAGGTTTGACCGATATGACATCTCCCCGATAGCAATAAGTTATAGTGACAAGTTTGATCATGAAGGCTATCGGTAACACTTGGGGTGTTCTGTGAGATGTCTCTTTGATATACAAAGGCTACAACAAAATACAAAGGGACAAAAGGATACTCCTTGACTTCAGCATAATGAGCATAATGTTAAAGTGAAACATGAAGGATGAGGGGCAACTGTCGATGAGACTCCAGTGTCGATGAGATGGCATAACTTTGTAGCGATGAATAGAAGGGCGACTGATAGTGTTATAATTTCCTTCGGCATACTTATTGTGTTGTCTCAGTGACTGTTTCAGTGATGATTAATTGGCTTGATTGCAACTATTTGCCGACATTGGAATATGAAACGATGTGCCTTTTCAGATGTTGGTGTATAAATGTTCATTCCCGATTGTGAATATGGGATTTTTTGAGATTAGATTATAGTAGATAAGGTAGAGAGTATACTATTGGAAAAATTTCCATAGAACAGAGACTATGATGTATGATTTTGAGATGGAGATTTTAATGAGAATCAGTTGATGTTGCAACTCTTTTCTATTGTTAATTGTCTATTAGATTTATTAAAAGTATTACTAAGTTGCCTCCAAGTTGATTTTTTCTGGTTGTCTAAATTGATTTAACAAGTTTATTTTTAATTTATCAGTACACATTTTTTGTATCTATGTGATTAATTGATTGGTTCTTTCAAGGAGAGATTAAATCCTCTTAGTTGATCACAGTAATTAGGAAGATTTATCTAGATTATTAAAGTAGAGCTCAGTAATCATAATCTTGCATGTTTATACAAGTTATAAATAGATCATATTTCAATAATTTAAGTTTCTGCCAGAATAAGTTGCCCACTTCTATTTCATTTGACTCCGCATACCTAATAAGGTACTGGCCTCTGCAATTTCATCATTTAGATTCATTCATTTCCTTTACATCTATTAAATGAGCATTTTAGGATTTAGTTTTAGAAGATTGCTATTGCTATTTGTATCAATTTTGAATTCATTTATTCACTTCCATCTGCCATTGTGGAAAAATCATTGCAAGAAGAATAATCATAAGTCAAGTCTTCCCAATTCATATAGGTACACCCACCTAGGTCTAGCAGCACCTGAAGAGTAGAAGTTCTAAATATTTTGACCTTGTCTGTTACCCTAAAACATTGTGAAAGTCTGGCAACCTTTCGTGGTTCAAACCTGCATTCTTGAGAGCTAACAAATTGGTGACTCTACAAATGTGTGTTCATAATCTTCTTGAGGAATATTTTGAGGGGTAACCAGTAGACCATCCTTTTTCCATAGAATTTTTACACCAAACTTCATTAACCTTGAAAAATTCGTTAGCTACTACAACATACATCTCCTTTATAGGTGGCTTTCCTTGAATTTTCAATGCTTGGGAAATGACTTCAGGGGAAATTTTTGCAACAATAGTCTTGTCCATGACCTTGATTTCTTGAGTTTATGGAATGTACCTTCTTACACAGGCATAAATTAGGTCTACTCTTAGCATGGCTTCTAGAAAACCCCCAGTGTGAGCTAATCCACTTTCAAGCACCTTTGTGTCTACAACTGACTTTTCTTTTCTTTCCAAACATTCCCAAAATTCTGCCAATTTAAAAATTTCCAGCTCTGTATCTCTCACACCAAACCAGGGATTTTCAATTTGAAACTCCATGAGCTCACCACACTTAAAGAAATGCTTGAATTTTTGAAGAAATAATAGCAGCAGGTAGAAGTATAGCCGAATTTTTAACAAATAAGTTCTCACCACCTTATGCCATGTAAAATGACAATACATGCATTTGGTGTTGAATTAATATGACACTTTATTTTTTTTTGTAGTAATACAAACCCTAATGTTTACATGCCTTGAAAATTTCTTTGATAAGACGTATTTAGGCTATACTGTACACCTTATTAAATGCAAGAATGGTGCCTCAAAACCTGTGGAATGAACAACAAACCTTTTTGTTGCAGAAAATTGAAGCTTAATAACTCAAAGTTGAGAGTTATGAAGCTTTGAGAACCTCTGACTCACCAACCATACACTTGACACTAAAAAGGATAATAAGTTAGGCCATCGAAAAGTTAAGAAAAACACAAACTCAATGACAAGGAATACAAACAAGGAGCACAAAAAAACTAAGTTTTGAAACTTGAAGAACACGTGACAAAGAGTTAGAAACTTAGGGAAAATTGCAACAAAGGAATAAAATGAATTTGAAGGCCTTTAACTTAAGCGAGAGGTGTGAAAAATGGGACATAATTAATACACATGATACAGAGTATATTTATGAGTAACACTCCCCAACATTCTTGAGTTGTTGGGCCAACTCTTCCTCAAGTTCTTGATCAGAGGTCTCCATGATGTATCCCGAGCTGGGATCCTCAACATGTTCCTTAGAGGATTGTGATTCCTCTTCTTCTTCGTGAACTACCTCATCAATGACTAAGTGTTGGTACTCCAGATGCTCATGGTAGTCATCAGGTTCCTCTTCTATTTTTTTAGTTGCTTCCCTCATTTAACTTTCCGTCTCCTCAAAAATATACATTGTTTCGTCCATTGTAGGTGGTTCAATCGGAGGAGGAGGAATAGGGAGGATGGCAAAAAATTGAGCTAAGGAAGCTTGCACTAAGTGATTCATCAACACCCCAGACAACTCCATTGTTATGTTCTGCATGTGCCAAGCAAAGGCTTCTGGGAGAGAGGGTGGGAATTTTTGTTGTTGTAGTGGCCAATGGAAGAGTTGTTGATGGAGACATGGAGGCAGAAGAGAGTAGATAAGTGGTAGCGGAGGAAGAATATACCTCCAAGATTGGTACAATAGGAGAGGTAGAAGCAAGGTGAACTGAAATGTCCACTGCAGGTGGAGAAGAATTAGACAACATTTGTGATGATGGTGGAGGTGTGATGACAGTGGTAGTAATAGCAGCAATAAGGGAAGAGGTGGCAGGTGGAGACTTTGGATGCTCGGTTTCTCCTTCCTCTCTCTCATGGAGTGCATCCTCCTGAATGGTGGGAATCTCTATGAATCCACCTAATTTCTTTGATTTCTTGGAGGGCTCACCTTCCAATGCTTTCCATGAATAGACCTTATGTTTGGGATGGCATTCAACCACCTCTTTTCTTTTCCTTGACCTTGTAGTTGGAGGACATTTTTAGGTTTCCCCATCGAGCTCTCCATATGTCAAAGTTACACCTTGGTGTTCCAATTGAGCTACCTATCCATCAACCTATTGTTTTGTCTGAGCTTCAATTGGCTTCATAAAAATATCAAGGTCATTGATCTCTTCCTCATTCTAGTCAATCAGGGGTAGCGACAGGTTGGCAACGAAATCATATCTTCGATCTATCACTATGTTTTCATCCTCCACAACTTGATTTGGTATCAGAAACAAGTTCACTATCTTGGTGAAGTATGCCATCATGCACATGTAGTGCCTCATGCACACTTCTTTATCATCTCTACAATTTTCCCAAAATTCTTCGACATAGTGGAGGTGGGCATATTATTTTCCAACCATCTTCTTTAGTTTTCCATATGGATCCATCCATGGTCTGGCATTGTGGAGCTCCAAGTTGTATTCATTTATCTCCTTTTCAGAATATTCCGCACATTGGGATGTAGGGATTGCATATATACCCTAGCGAAATGTGAGGGGATATGGAATTCATGGCCTATGCATGTTACTCAGGAGGGTATGTGCATGTTGGAGCTGCTTGGAGAGTTCAACTAATACCAACTGATCATTTGGGTACCAGGGAAACTTGTATGGTATCTCTGAGAAACCCTCGATTCTGATATATGTGAATTTAGGAAACTAAATGAAAAGGAATCCAAACTAGTAGATGAATGAATTTTCACTATGTGTGACTCTCCTTTCGAAGTCACTTCCAAATAATCTAATGATGTGCCCGATGAAGACATCATTAACTCTACAATAATCCTTCTTGAAATTTCTATACTAAAGTTGTGGGTATATGTCATATACCTTTAATTCCCTCCCCGGAGTTTGGCTTGGTGCCATAGAAAGACCTCTGTATTGAACAGCTAGCAAGTAGATAGACAAGATATGAGGTCATGTAAAATTGGGAGGTTTTCTTTACAGCCACAAACTGCTCATGTAGGCAGTTGCTAATCATTCTTGTCCAGTAAAATTTAGTCTCTCCTCTAATAATTTCCTCTATGAAATAGAGCATCCACTCCTAGAAGAAAGTTGTAGTTGGGAGGCCCATGACTCTTCTTAACAAGGTTACCAAGTCATTGTAATCCTCGTAGAAATCATTTTTAAAGAGCTTCTGGGTACTTTGTTTGTACTGCCCCTCTTTTCCTTTAACCAGTATTGATTGATCAATTTTTTGCAATTGAGGGGACTAGCTTTCCACATGCTCTTGGCATACTCCTTGGATGTCTCCTCCATTTCATCAAAGGTGGGGATATGGAAATTTTTCCCTATTGATTTGGTAGAAAAATCAACTAGTATGTTGCCATCTCTATCTACAATTCTCTTGGTGCTTTCCTGATATGTCTCTCTAGAGGCCATTACTAATTTGGGAGCCATGAGAGAAAGTGGGAATCCAGCGGCCTTGGCCAACCCACTCCTAATCCTTTTGGAATTCTCTGTGATAGGGTTGAAGATGACCCTCTACTTGAACTCATCAATGTAAATGTGTCCTAGGTTGGTTTTTGAGACCTTGTCCCAATTTGTGGTGACCTTTGACTTGAGATCCTCTCCTTGAAACTTATACTTCATTTGATCCTTGTCCTCCTTTCCTCTTGGTGCTTTGGTAGTTTTATTTCCCTTTTCCTTCTCTGTGGATGCTTCTGAAGGACTTGTAGTTGGTTCCATATATCCTGCAAGTAAAGGATTAGTAAGCATGTTCAAGTGTAAAACATGAGAAATGTTGGAAAAATCATGCAAAAACAACATTAGATCGAGTAATTCATGATTCAAGAATCCTATTGTTTTGTTTAGATCATCATTAGCCTTTTGCTGGAGGGAGATATGGCAGTGCGGACCCAAGGGTGCAGAATTCCCTATGTTGGGAGCTCTTTTGAAGGTAGCTATGGATGGACAGAAAACAAGGCATAGCGGCCCACATTGTTCTACCAACATTAAGATTTCATTATGAGGTGGAGCCCACTGAGGAGATCAAGCCATTTTAGCATGTGGGATAAATTGTTTTTAAGGTTTGGAAACATTAATTCAACCATTTAGGAATGTAGGTGCAGGGGCTATCTTGGCTCTTTTGGGCTCTGTCATTTGAAAAGACACTGTCGGGAAGGAATCCTGCAAGTGACATCACACACTACGAGGCCCAAAGCCAGGGAGGATGGTGGTGTTTTATCTTTGAATTCCAAACCATTTAAATGGGTTCGGGCAGGGAGACATGGAAAGGCATTAGATGTCAGCCATTTAGAATGACAGAGGCATGATAGAGTTCTGCCATTGGTGTCCTGCATCATTGGACCCATAGGGAGCCTTGACATTGCTTATGTTGGTTTTTTTTAATGAGCAACCAGGTCGGTCTCCTATTCTACCTATGGAGTAGCCATCTCCAGTCAAGGGTAGCTCGAAGGACCTGGACCAATTGACAAGATTCAGTCAAAGACTGAGATCTTCTGCACTTTAGGCTCTGCAGAACCAGGGTGGGTATACCCACACAATGCCTCAAATAAGACTAGAAATTTCTTTTTATAGCAGATGACTCCTGATGCCAAGTATTGAGAACCTCAAATATGGCTAGATTCCCAGTGACACAATACTTGCAGTAACCAGGAGGTAGGGCAAGACATCAAACAAGATTGATTAAATAAAATGATTGATCTTGAGCAAGAAGACTAGAACCCTAAAGACAAATAGCATATATCAGATCAGTGCCATATCCATTGGGCTAGGAGTCACAATAATCTGCAAATAGAAGGAACCATTACTCTGGGCATTAAAGTCTTTGCAAGATTAACCTTATTAGTCTCACAACTAGTGATCAGATCTATAAGACTACTTATCAAATCCTCCTATCATACATATGAATCTCTGATATGATTAAAGCATTTAACTTATTCCTTGAATAAGAGAAACAACCATAATAGACAGTAAAACATTACATTAAAATGATTAAATAAGTGATCCTTGATCAACTTTCATTAACAATCCATACACACAATACAAAGGAGAGACTTAAAGATCTCAATCTATACATTCAGATTCATACATGTGTCCAAGACCTCACAATTTACAGACTGTAACCCTAAACCTCAAAATCTGGTAAAAACCTGACTCTGTGACTTAGTGCTCCTCTTCAGATTTTTGTTCTAACTTCTAGCCCTAGACCCCTACAAATGATTCAGAAGTTCCTTTTAAACAGCTCCGGAAACGCCATCTAGCTCAGAGCCACATCAATGCCATGTCAAATCCTAATTTCCATGTTCTTCAACTACTTCTCTAGCCTCATAAATGTCATTGGTTGGGTTGCTGCAGGAAAGACACTCCCGCACGAAAGAAGCCAGACAATCGATGTCAAATCCGCTGCCAAATCACGCATCCATACTCGAGCCATGCTGTCCTTGTACCAGAGCTGCGTCGCCATGAATGTTGGTTCAGTGGAGCCAACGACCAACTCTCTATCACCATGAATGTACCAGACTTCTGGCACGAACATAGTAGAAACCCTGATCGTGGCTTAGCTTGAAACTCGACTGTTGATCGTCCATGATCAAATGGCTGCCTTTAAAATATCCATTAGCCATTGTCGTTGAGATGTCATATAGGTTCAAAATGCTTCATCAAAATGTATTTCCTTTATGTGCTTTCCATTCATCGAGACAGGGGGACACCTCACATCGAAGCAATCCTTTCATTTTGTTCACAGTCGCTATAGCTTATCGCTCTCAGGGAGACCTCCTGTAGATGTCATTTCCTCTCCCCAAAAGTCCCCTCATGTTTGTCATGCTGCTACAGCTTAAGGTTTTTCTTGCCAAAAAGCACTTTTTATTTGACACTGTCACCGTAGGATCGGACCATCGGGGAGAGATCATAGAGATTCTATCGGGTTACACCGAAAGCCACATACTGAACCCCATTGGCAAGACACACTAAGTTCACTGAGACACTATAATGAATCAACATTAGCCATATCGAAGAACCCTGAAATGCCGGTCAGCATAATAAGCTGACATCGCCAAGACCTTTCAACGAAAGGTATAAGCCACGTCGAAAGAAAAATACAAAATACTGTCAGCCAGACATAATAGATTCACTATTACATACATCAATGCCTCAAGCCCTTTACCGATAGAACCCACACTCGATCACCAAAACAAAACTAGGGTCACGCTGACAACCACCTGCAAATAAATTCCAGTCACTGTGATATATGATAAGTCTTGCCGATAGGCAACTCAGACTTATGCAAGCAAAGAACACACAACAGGTCGGGGAAACAATAGGAAACCTATGCCGAAGGGAAGTCACACCGAAGAGTAAAAAAGCAGGGGCAGTAAAAAGGACTTCGGGGAGACCAAGGGGAGTCAGGAAGACCTCACCCCAAATGACAACCATCACACTGAAAGGAAAACCCATTGGTGAGACATGAAGGGGTCGGGGAGACATCTCCCCGACACAGTGAACACAGGCCGAGAAGATAAGGCCTCGGGGAGACAAGCAGGGGTCGCCAAGAGGTTACCCCGAGAGCCAAAAGTCATGCCAGAGGCAACGTGGGGCTGGTGAAAGTGGTAGCAAGGGGCTGGTGACGAACGAGAGACAAGGCTCGGGGAGGAACTTATGTGAGACGTGCACCGGCCAGATTAGTCGCCAAAGGAAAAGAACAAGTGGCCAGAAAGGAAAAAGAACCCAAAATGATCCCACCCCCGCCTCTACAAAAGTTAGCGGATACGGAGCCGGAACCAAAACAAGACCAAAAAGCCCTAGAGGCAGAGACAAAAGGAAAATAGGAACCTTGCAAAAAGTTCCAAGACAAACCCCTGACCCAGTTCCACCCCCACCAAAAGCAAATGGAAAACAAAGCGAGAGAAGCTGGGAAAATGACCAATGACCGATGCAGGGCAAAAAGGGAAAGAAACTCCAAGCACGTAGAATTAGAACCAGGATGGATGCGTGAACAAGAATTAGAACTTTAGAATTTGGAAAAGTTCTAGTTTTGTTCAAGCATCCATTCCGCCTTTGAAAAGACAAAAGAGAAGCCAGGGCAAGCAAAAGAGAAAGGGGAACCAAATAAAAAGTCCCAAAAATGGGGAAGAGAAAAACCAGGAAAAACCCTAACACAGGCCACCCCAACGGGGAGATGAAAACTAGCACGCTAGGCTCAACCCTTGTGGGAGCCCATTTAACCCACGTGCCAAAATGAAACACACCCCAGAGCTAAAGTTATATCATGAAAAACAAGGGCACACAACCAGAACCTGAAAGACAACCAAAAAAGGCTCTAATAGCTTATTCGTTCTCAAATGGCTAGAAGGAGATAGTAGGGTCGGGCCCCGCATATCGAGCCAATAGAGTTTGTTGGCCATTTCGAAGTAGCCTGAGCGAAGTGGTGACTTGTGGGTGATCACCCGCATGGAGCAACCCACCCGACATCCTACGCTTAGTCCTTTTCACTTTGGGCTCAGACGGAGGCAACACTAATAGGGTCAGTTAGATGGATAAAAAGATGTCATTGGACATGTGAAATAGTGGACGCGCAAAGAAGGCAACCCGCATCAGTTGGCCCATAAGAAAGAGGGTTAATCACTTCATTCTTTCGAGTTTACATAGTGGAGATTGTTGTGGAGTCCATAAGGTGGTCGGTTGGGATGCCCAGGCCATTCGAGATGGTGAATGTGGGATGGAGGCCCACAGATAGAATTCCACAAAGGATAACCCACACACATTTAACACTTAGCCATTTTGGTGTAGTGATTTGAATGGAGATAATTGGGGCAGGGCCTGCCTAGTAGAATGATGGGATCAGTCATCTATTTGGTTAGTGAGGTTCAAAGGGAAATTCATAGGTGGAGGCCCACACTTGCAGACCCACAAGGGCCAAGAGACACTTCTTCGGGCTCATGGATTTTGTTAAGTTTGAAAGGGATGGTCGGGAAAGAGCATCCACCCATGTGAGTGGGCCTGAGGAGGGTGAAGGCCGATCATTTGAATATTTCTACTTAAGGTTTGGGGCAATGATAGTGGGCTCTTTGTGGACTCGTAGGGTATGATTTCCCTAGTTCAAGAACAATCGTGGGAGGTTGGAGTTTCGCACAATCTTTTAGGGCTGATTTCGAGGGATTCTTTTATTTTTGAGACATGGGTTTTGTTTGCCATAATGTCATCTAACTGGTTTGAATGATTTTAGTTCTTAAAACTTTAATAATTTTGTAGAAATGAAAAAGAACTCATAAACAAGCAGTGGCAGAGGTCCTACTTGGCGGACCCACGAGAAATCATCGAGGAATCTAATGTTGGCGATGCACAAGTGGGGCCAAGACTTCGTGGGCATGGAGGCAATGAGGGAAACAAGCTTTGACAAGTTCTCTAAAGGTTTGATGGTGAAAATGACCCATCAACAGTGACTATTTATAGACCTTCATTCATTAAATTCCCATCATTAATGTGGGTATGAAAGTAGCCAAGGTTGGTTCGTACGTAGTTCGAAAGTAGTGGCAATGTGAATGATGGGGTCTGCAAGGTAGGCAACAGCTAAGGGTTAGCCATCTGGAAAGTTAGCAAAAAGGAACGGTGATGGAGGACACAAGACCCGCAGAGTGGGCGGATGTGTCGGCTCGGCCACTGCAGGGTCAGCAAAAAGGGGATGGAGTTCTGCATAAGGCGACCTAAATTGGCAGACCCACACTGTGTAAAAGATAGCAGTTTCAAAGTTAGAAGGAAAACTGCTAAGGGAACTCTGTAGAGGCTAAAGACTTGCAACCTTTTAAAGGTGATGAAACTTGGTCAACTAAAGATGTTAACTCTAGGACTCCTTGATCACTTAGGACTCAAAATAGGGGGCACACAAAATGAGGCAAAGGAAAAGTGACCTAGAAAAGTGAAAAGAGAAGGTCCCCATTCTGAATGGGCCATTTGTGCTATAGGCACAACAAAGATTAACTACTAATGCAAAACTAAGAAAATGTAATATGTTTGAAAACACACTGTGATATGTAAAATGAACTAAATATGCAAACAAACTATAGTAGAAATTAATGAGATTAAAGGTGTGCACTTCGAAACTAGAAAGTGATGGAGAGGAGCTTTGGAATCCTACAGAAGTCAATTTTGAAGCCAATTGGGAGTCATAATCCAAGTTGGGTGACTTAGTCCTGTTTCAAGGAGATTTTTCTAGAACGGGTTTCAAACAAAAGGGTACTTAGAACTACAAAAACTTTGTTTTGGTCATAGCAATGGGACTCATATGCCACTAATGGTGACTTAGTCCACTTTCATATTTTTAGAAAATCAAAAGTGCAATCTATAGCTTCCAGTCTGCACTTCTACTCCTGATAGGTTTCCAAATCTGAAACTACAGAATTTGACTTGTAGGTGTTCTCCAAGCTTATTTTAGGGATTTGACAAATTTGAATGATCTTGACAATTTGTTGACAACTTTTCCAACCTTGCTCTTTGAAAAATCTGCACACTAGACCTACAAAACACATGGAAAGAGGGGAAAAAGTGTTAAGGGTTAGTGAATAGGGGTTTTCCTTGGTCAAATCCCACTTTGGTAATTAAACCCTTGAAAATGAAATCAAATGAAAAGAGAATGATGAATGAACAACATGAAATGCTACAACTCACCAAACCCTTGAAGTAGAAGTTTGAAGATGTGCAAGTAGAAGCTCCAATGGATGTAGACTTGACAAAGCTTGAAATTCCTAAAATGATTAATAATTGATGGAATGCTTGAGTGAATGAATGAGTGAATTAGTGGGTGAATGGGGGTGAAATGAGAAGGAAAACTGTATATTTATACTTGATTATGCAAAATTTCCTAAAAATACCACATCCCAAGCCAACCTTAGGTCTTACAAAATAATATCTCACCAGAATTTTGAAATAATTTTGATTTTTCAGCCAAATGGGACTCATTCACCCCTAGTAGTGAATGGGTCCTATGAAGTTTTTTTCCCTTAGTCATTTTCATTTTTGGCTTACATAAAAATTTTTAGTTTCAAGTGTACCTACGCTCAAGTGGAATCATCGAAAAGATGTGCAATGCGCCATGTGGTGGTTGCATAGCTTTCATCTTTCATCTTGTTTTTAGGAGAGAGTTAGAGACACATGTTGACTCGTCAAATATTTTATTGGGAGTTATATGCATGAGCTCGGAAGTTTCCACCTTGTTGAAATGTCACCTCTTCATCGCGGGTAGTTTGCATCCCCTATAGAGTGATATGATTGGGGAGTTTGTTGGAGTTGGCTGCCCTGTTTTTCTTTTCTTAGTATTTGGGATGGAATTTTTCAGGCGGTGTCTTGGGGTGATGTGATCGATCAACTGGACCTTTTTCTAGGCTGTCATTTCTAAGATTTGATCATTTATGGGCCTCTATCTTTTCTAAATATCTTAAAATCATCAATGCAGTATATGAGAATTGAAGAGCAAAGATCATAGCAACCTAACCAAATATTTATGATTAGATCATGTGTCATTAACTGTCAACACCTAGCAGTATCAATTTTTGTGTTGACGTAGTTTGTTTCCTTTCAATAGCTATATAAGGAGGGCGATGACACAATGAGGGGTTGGATTCTAAGTTATAGTTTCTTTTTTGAGAATATTTTTTAGTTTTCTTAGGGTTTTAGAATTATTTTCATAAAGCAAAGTTGCAGAACTACTTTTCTTTGGCATGTTATATCTATTAAGGTTTAAACTATTGTCGAATTAGCATCTGACCTTTGTTTCAAAGTTCATTTGATATTTAAAGCACACACTATTGAGGAGAAATTGTTGAGACTATGCATGTATGGTGTTTTTCAAGCTTTCTTTCTTTATATTATCATTTTGAATGAAACACTATGTCTTGCAAGCTAAATTTGGATAGTTTAAGTAATGGATTTCCATGCTTTATGCTCATATGGTAAAGTAGTAGCTTAAGAAAGTTGGACTATATCATTGGACTTCTCTATTTTTCTAAAAGTTGTTGTTTTGTCATGTTGTGTTGTATTAGGAGGAAGAGTTTCATGTGATTTTCTGAGATATTGTTTTGTTACTCATAAGAATTTTTTTTTTTTGATCAGACCTTAATAAACACTTCCTGGGGGAAGATTTGAAAGTCTACACTATGCTTGAAGTTAGCCTTTGTTGTTTGTTCTCTTCCCAACAATGAAGGGTTGTGGCATTCTATGTCTATTTATATCACTCATAGGAATGATTTGGGTTTGAAATGTTGTAAAAGCTTTGGCGCATCACCTTTTATGTTTTATGTTTACATTCCCTTCTTCCCTTATCTCAAAACCCCCAAAGAAGAGCAAAATTTCTATAAAAACCCCGGAGGTATTCAGTGAGATGCAATTTGTCCCCCACTCACTAAATTTCCCATAAGACTAGCAGAGAGGCACAAACTTTGATGATCAATAGTTCTTTTTCTGGCATGCACAGTGGGACAAGAAGTTTTCCAAACACCTAACTAGAAGTCAGAAATATTTCTTGAATTAGGCTAAGGAAGGAAACTGGAAGTTTCATGCCCAGAGTCCAAACAAGAGCAACTTCAAGAGGTCACTTCTAGTACTCTTAGTTACCTACCTCAACCCCTAGAAGGAGAAGAATTATAGGCTCTGTATCACCTATAAGGAGCAATAAAGTAAGGACTAGGAGCCCAATATCTATAGTTTTATCTACTCCACCTAGAGGCCTAAACTTCCAAATAAGATTACCTGTATATCCGATTCATAGGAATCTTTTATTTATGGCTCACATACCTCCCCCTACTCCTAGAAATTTTGTAACATGGGATAGTGGTAGTCCACTATAGCCACCCAAACCCCCAGATGTATGGCCTGCTATACTTGCTAACACTCTCAAGGCTATTCCAATATTCTCTGAAGAAGATTTCAAAACCCCTTCCAAACACCTTCAGGATATAGTGGAGGCATGTAGGGTACATAACATATCAGAGGAGAACATCGCGTTGAGGCTACTAGTTGCCTCTTTTAAGGGAAAGGCCCAATATTGGTATCAATATTTGGCCTCGAGGTCTATCATCTTCTGAGACCAACTTGGAGGAAACCTATTCAAACACTTCTTAGAGAAAGGATACCACTCCTTGTTGCTGCAACAACTAATTACCATCAAGAGGGCTCCACATGAGGCCATGAGTGACTTCGACACCAGATTCCATAAGAAATGTTAAAGGATTCCTATGACTGCTTGACCTCAGATTGCCATGGAATTCATATTATATCTAAAGGCCTTCAACCCAGATATCACATTCATAATAACCTCCATGGGAGGGGATATCTTGCCCGACACATATGAGGTGGCGGTGCGTGTAGAGAACAATTTGATCAATGTCAAAAATATTTCGCCTTGACCACCGATGGAAATGTTTGTAGAAACCTCTAATGGCCATCAGGAAGAAGCCACTCCCAACACTCCCATGGAACAATTAACATTGTTCACCCCGTAGCCTATGAATGTGCATCCCACCTCTCAAGCAAGTGCATTGGGTTTTTCCTCAATGATGAAAGATATCATCAATATGAAGGAGCTCATGTGGACTTTTTCTAATGAGTTGGTCATTATCAAATGACAATAAGAAATTCCTCTAAAGTAGACCACACAAGCCTATGGTGGAGGGAAGCCATCTTATCAACATAATCTATATCAAGGATACTCTAAAGGAGGAGTTCAATAGATGTCGTCAGCAAATCAGATAGTTTCAACTACCATGCCATTGTAGATAGTCAAGGATAGCTCGAGTAAAGAGCTAGTCCCAAGCCAGAACAATTTGGTGGAAGACAAAAAATGTCTAGTGCTTCCCATGCAATGATAGCCATATGCCCTAAAATTTCCCAAGTGGGAATATGTAGCAAAAGGTGGCAAAACAAAGAAGCAAGGGCATGCTCCTAAATGCAGATGAGTAAAAGTCATCTGAAATGGAGAATGTTCATTTTAGAGCACAAATTTATTTGTAAAAGAGGTGGGAGAGAGAATGTACTAATTCCATTCTCACTACCTTCTCGACATGCCTAAGGGATACGGATCTCATGATCACACGTATTACTGCAGTGGTAGCATATAATGGACAAACGATAATGGCATAGTCTTCACTGCATGCACAAGTCAGAGAATTAATTACACTCAAAAGTATATTTTTCTAAAGAAGAAAAAGGAAAGTGGTCACTATCACTTCAAAATCCCTATGCAACTATCTCGTATAGCCATGGCAAAAGCATCTCCTTCTGGTAGACAAGTTGTATTTTCAAACAAAATACCTAGCTACACTAATTTTTTTGGTAACTGCTCATTCACCAATGCCCCAACACTAGAAGAACAACCATTTGAGCACTACAAGAAAGTTCAACCTGATAAACACATCTAAAGAGAGGTGGTGCAAGATGTCACTGATAATTTTTTTGAACCTCAATTGTCATCCAACCCTAAAAATATTAGGGAAGGTGTGTTTCAAAGGACACTGGAGGATGAGCCATCAGATGGGTTTTGTGTTTTAGCTCTGGAATAGTGATCTACCATAGTTTATGCTACCTACTATGCATCTATGCTTGGAGCTGGTTGATGCATGTGCAAAGAGGTTTAAAAAAAATACATAAGCTATTGAGAGCCATGGGGTCAAGATTACCATTTCTTCCAAAACTATATGAGATATGTTGTGTATCCCTATAAAGTAGGGTGTCGATATTTTTGATGAAGAGCAGATGGATGCCTTATGAGAAGATATATTCAAGCAAACAAATTTCTACAAGGATGAGAAAAAGGAAAGAATAAAGAGGGGATAGATTCGATGGCCTCTTTCATGCAAGAAATTTAAGAAGGATACACAGTCCATATTCTCAATGTTGGCCTGGGTTTTTGGCCTTGATGATGAAGAGGTTAACCCTTTCAAGTTTTCCCTAGGCCATACACTCAAAAGAGAAAAAGTCTAGAGGTATTATGATTTTGCTGAGGTAATAGCTGAAAATATGAAGGAATAGTTGAAGAACTACAATGTTGAGTCTAAATTCAGGTATTCTTTTATCCTGGTTCATCTTCTATTGCATTAATATTTTGAGTGGCTAGGGAGGAATGTATTGGTGTTCAGAATAGATGAAAGGGGTTGTATCTAGCCAATTTTTGTATGGACCCCTATGGTTTCAAGAATAGGAAATTATTATCAGTTTGCAGATAATTTTATTAGGTCAGTACTATAGGATTTGTTGCCTCACCCCATCGGTAATTTCTCTCATGAGGTTATAGAATGGATAAAAGATCCACCTGTCCCGTTGGATTATTTCCTAGGTGAAGATTTCACATTTTCAGGTTTCATGGTTTTCCTGGGGAGGTTTTTTGACTCCCTAGATTTGTAATAGACCAGGTTTTTATGCTAGAGGCATGTCACCAAGTGTTCATCATTGATAGGGTTTATGGTGCTACGAGGAACAAAACAAAGCTTTATGATCTTCTCCTTGTGATTGCTAAGAGTTGAGTGATACTGACTAAATGGAAGGGAGAGGATGATATTGCAAATTTACTAGTGACCTTGGGCTTGGTCCTCATTTGTGACAAATGGAATTATAACTTGAATGAGATTTTTAGTTTAAGACATGAGGTGAAGGATTATTTCCAAATAAGGAAGAACTCGAGGCGTGAGAGCGCAAAAATATACATTGACCTAGCTCACATTCTAGAAGAGCAACAAAAATGGCTATGTTTTTATGAGTCGTAGACACACTATTAGATGAATCTTCTAATGGGAAAATCTCTCAATACGTAGTTGAGATGTAAGGGATGGTTGGAAAGGAAGAAGGCAGATTTCTAGAGGTTATGATAGGAGATGAGATGTCCAAGTGCCTTGTTTGGTAATATTAGCTTGATGATGAATTCGAGGACTTATATGACAATGAAGTTGATTCCAACAACAACAATCCCAAAATGAGCTGTGAAATTGAATAAGAAAGAGTTTCGCCTCAAGTTTTTAGACCTCAAGATTCTGATATTTAGAAAGACTCGAGCCAAGGTGGTTCATAAGCTCCATCTACCTCCTACAGTTGAAGTAAAGGAAAAGGGGCCCAATGGTCTCTAAGGTCATCTATTGTGGTTATTAAAGGTCAAGGTTTAGAAGAATCTACAGCAATAGGACCGAATTGTGGTATTTTTGGTTGTATGAGATGAAGAAGGATTCAAGATCTGGGTGCTCTTGATAAACTGATCTAACAAGAGGAAGAAGTGGAATCTGCCTTGCAAAATGTTTCATCCATTGCGGCTCAAGTAAGTTTCGCCCCCCCTCTTATTCTTGTTTCTACATCTTTAGTCAAACCATTTCCTTTCCCCACGGAAAGGAATCCTCCATCTTTTGTCCCTGAACTGATAAATTTGAATGCACCCCCTACCATTTTTAATGAATCCATTGAAACCATCCCATGGGCTGAAGAAGTTTCATCCACTGCGGCCGCTCTTGTGTCATTAATTAGCCTATCAAAATCCCCTATTAGGGTGGTTGAAATCACCACTTTGTTGCTACTCCCATTCCATCCACTTCCAGGAAGGAACCTCTCCATCAACCTATTTATGTGTTTACCCCTACTAGTTTTGCCCCTTCTCAATTTTGTATTCCACCTTTTTCCATGATCACTCTACCTTTTGCATCTCCCCATGCTCACACATCTGAAGTTTCCACTACCATCACCTTTTTTGGGCTACCTCAGAGTGTCAATGTCCCTCAAACCCTTTAGGGCCATTTTGATGCTACCAAATAGGCCCAAAAGGCTAGCAAGTAGAAAATATTGTCAAAAAATGCTTAGAAGCCCACTACAAAGAAGATTGAAGCCTATTTCAATGAAGAGCAAAATTCTCTACTTATTACCACCATGAAGCCACTCGTTTCAAATCCTGAAGGAAAATTTTTGATGGAAGATTATGACATTCATGCCATGGGTCTGGACTTGAACAAGACTCTCTTGCATGATAAAGTGGTCCTAGCCAAAGCCATGTAGAGGGTAGTATATGCTGACTATGAGAGGCTGGATAGGAAATTAAAGAAGCACGAGGTGGATTTGGAAAATGTAAAGGAAACGGTGAGCAGAATGGAAAATGAGATCCAAGCTAGAGAAGTTGAAGTGACCCACGTAAGGAAAATTCAAGGCCAACAAGGAGAAGCATCTAGGTTACTTGTAGATGCTCAGAGTGAAAAGGTTCAACTTTATGCTAAAATTGAAAATTTTAAAAGAGAGTTAAATGATGTCTGATCCTGAAATTTTGATGATCTTCGAAGGTTCTAGGTAGAAGTAGAAGAGTCAAGGAAAGAAGCCATAAGACTAAGCTCTAAGTTGGAAAACACTCTTTGGTAGAAAGGTTGAATGGAAGAGAACACAAGGGCAAGAGAGGCTTGATTTAACCAAGAGTTAACTATTGTATGAGGATCTGGACCACTCCCTATAATGAAGAGGCTAATAGCTATGCATTGGGAGAAAATCATAGCTGGTGTGGTCATTATGGGGCCTGCCTTACAATTTTTAAGAGATTTTGAAGAACTAAATGCAAAGGTTAGTCCGATGGCTGATTACTTTATGCAAAAATGTTCATCCCGGGTGGTGGATTCCCAAAATTTCATCTCCAAATTATGCATCACCACTAATCAGGTCCTTAAAAGAGTAGGGACTCCTGATAGATGGATTGCCTCTATCAAAGCCAATGAGATTATCAACTGTCACAAGGTTGTGACAAAATATAAAGATTGTCACATAGTGTTGAATAAGTGGGTCGTCAAGATCAAGGACTTCATCATCTTGGTTAGTTTTGGGTTGCCTCCTCTTCTCTCACTAGATGAAGATGTGCTAACAATGGAGCAGGTCAATGATGTAATCTAACACAAGGTTCAGGACTCAGTAGAAATTCCAAGTTCAAGCGTCATGCCCACAGTTGATGATGTTGAGTGTGAGATGTATCCTCTTTCTCGACTCTATTATCACCTAGGCATTGTTTCTTCTAGATGAGGGTTCATCTGTTTTAAGGAGATTTTCAATCTTGATCAAGCATACAGGAAGATCTAGACCCTTGTCCTACTGACCGATGTAGATTGGGAGGCTCGGTGTGTTGCATTCATCAAACTCCAAGAACAACCAAAGGCCTCAGTTTGTATCTCTGCAAAGCGAAGACCCTTGTGAGTCACCAAAACTATGAAGTGTTTTTTCCTTAGTCATTTTCATTTTTGGCTTACATAAATGCTTTCATTTTTGGGTTTACCTGTGCTCAAATGGAATCATTGGAAAGATGCACAATGTGCCATGTGGTAGTTGTGCGACTTTCATCTTTCATCTTCTTTTTGGGAGAGATTTTGGGACATGTGTTGACTCATCAAATATTTTCTTTGGAGCTATATTCATGAGCTTGGAAGTTTCTTCCTTGCTGACATGTCACCTCTTCATCGTGGGTAGTTTGTGTCCCCTACGAAGTGATATGATTGAGGAGTTTGTCAAAGCTAGTTGGCCTATTTTTCTTTTTTGAGTTTTTGGGATGGAAGTTTTGAGGAGGTGCCTTGGGGTGTTGTAATCAGTGAACTGTACCTTTTTCCAGGCTATTGTTTCTAAGATTTGATTGTTTATGGGCCTCTATCTTTGCTAAATATCTTAAAAACATCAATGCGGTAGTTGAAAATTGATGAGAAAAGATTGTTGCAACCTAACCAAATATTTACTATCGGATCATGTGCCATTAACTGTCAACACCTAGCAGTATCAATTTTTGTGGTGAGGTGGCGTGTTTCCTTTTCTGTAGCTATATAAGGAGGACAACAACACAATCAGGGGCTGGATTCCAAGTTACAGTTTCTTTTTTGAGAAAAGTTTCTTTAGTTTTCTTAGGGTTTTAGAATTATTTTCATAAAGAAAAGTTGCATAAGTAATTTTCTTTGGCATGTTATATCTATTAAGGTTTAAACTATTGTCATATTGGCATCTGACCTCTATTTCAAAGTTCATTTGATATTTAAAGCACACACTATTGAGGATAAATTGTTGAGAATATGCATGTATGGCCTTTTTGAAGCTTTCTTTAGTTATATTATCATTTCGAATGAAACATTATGTCTTGCAAGCTAAATTTGGATAGTTTAATTATCATATTTCCATGCTTTATGCTCATATGGTAAAGTAGTAGCTTAAGAAAATTGGACTATGTCATTGAACTTCTTTGTTTTTCTGAAAGTTGTGGTTTTTTCATGCTATGTTGTATTAGGAGGAAGAGTTTCATGTTATTTTCTGAGATATTGTTCTATTACTCATAAGAAATATTTAGGTTTGATTGAACCATAATGAACACTACCTACAAGATGATTTGAAATTCTACACAGTTCTTGAAGTTAACCTTTACTATTTGTTCTCTTTCCAACAATTAAGGGTTGTGTCGTTTTGTGTCTATTTATATAAGTCATAGGAATGATTTGGGTTTGAAATGTTGTAAAATATTTGGCGCATCAGCTTTTATGTTTTATGTTTACATTTCCTTCTCCCCTTATCTCTAAACCCCCAAAGAAAAGCCAACTTTCTATAAAAACCCCAGAGGTATTCAGTGAGATGTAATTTATCCCCCACTCACTGAATTTCCCATAAGACTGTTAGAGAGGCATGGGCTTTGATGATCAACAGGTCCCACTTAGGCATTTTAAGTGGGTGTCAAAAATTAAGATGTATTAAATGATGTTTAATGGGATTATTCTCAAAAATACACTTAAGTAAAGCCTGTAATTATATAATGGGGCCAATTAATCATAAGAAAGGGTCAAATTATTGATGAAAAGCCTATAAAAGTGTGAAAATTTGTTACAACACTTTACAACATTTTGAAATAAGGCTTGGTAAGTGACAAAAAGCGGTTATTTAAGTGAAATATATTAATAAGGTGTTATAAAAGTGTGAAAGTTTTTTACAACACTTAACAACACTTTTACAAGGAATCATAAAGTTCTTATTGATTCGCAAGGGTCCAAGACCTAATGTGAATGTGTTAACCACATTACAACATTAAATCAAGGAAAAACTAGGCCAACATCCATGAGAAAGACCCAAATGAGTGTGAGAAGATACTTTTTGGTACATTACAAGAATCTTCTCTCTCTTTCCTAATGTTTCCCCCATCCAAGAATACATAATTGAGAAAAAGGATCCAATAATCGACAGACAAGAATGTGATGCTTTTTCCTCTCTTGATGTCTCCTCTCATTGTGATGAAGTTACTCTACAAAACATATTAATGGAATGTGATCAACATCTTGTTTTATTCTTGTATATGAAAAATTTGGATAGAATAAAAATGATAAAACAATAACATGCATTACCTAATCCAAATCTTCAATACCTCAAATAGATGCAATGATGGATAACTTGGTCTATTGATTTGATATGTTGGTTGCTCAATTCAATAGCATAACATTCTGATGGAGATGATAGATGAGTGATGATAGATAGAAATGGATGAATCATTCAAGAATTATTTTGGCAGCATAAGGATACTTGAAGAATCAAGCCCCCAAATGGCTTATGAGAGGATTGATTTATAGGCAAGGTTTGATTTGGATTGATGGTTGAGATTGGATGTCAATAAGATGTCTTAATCAATGGCCAAGATGAAATTTGTTGTATGAAAGAGGGTTAGGGAAAAATTAGTGCAATGATAATGATTAATGGTAAAGATTGAATTATAATATAATTCAATCAAGGGTGGAAAATGAATGAGACAAGAGAAGATAAGAATAGCACGGATAATGACGTTGACACAAAGAAAGAGGTTGTTGGAGAAAATTAAATAATTATAAGATTATTTAATTTGGGAGGGAAGGTGAATAATTAAATAATAAAAGTATTATTTAATTATAAAATACATGTGACATGTTGACTTTTAAATTAAATAATAATTTAATTCAAAAGTGGATGAAAATGACAAATTAGTAAATAATTAAATAAATAAAATTTCTTTAATTATAGAAGAAAAGGATAATGAATAATTAAATAATTAAAATAATTATTTAATTATAGTAGAAAAATGACAATAATTAAATAAAAAAACATTTATTTAATTATAGAAAGGAAGGGGCTAATTAGTGACATAATTAAATAAAAAAATTTTATTTAATTAATAAAGGGAAGAATAAAGGAAAAACTGAATTAATTAAATAATTAAGAATTATTTAATTAATAGAGGAATATGACCTTAAAAGATAATTAAATAATTAAAATTATCTATTTATGCAAGTAGAAGGAGGAATTGATATGAAAAGGTGGGTTCATAGGCAAAGGACAATTTTCAATGTTTACATTTTTCCCCTCTTTGAGATGATGTTCAAGATGATGAGTTTTGTGTTGAGTAACATAATTTCAAAGAAGCTAAGGTATGGATAGAGGAAAATGGATGATGATAGAAAGATAGGATGATGACAAAATAAGAGTGGGATGATAATGATGATATAAGAATAGCATGATGATGCCCCCTCAAGAGGATAGGTGGGTTGTACAAACACGGGTATGCTCTCGAAATGAAATGATAAGGAGGGACAAGATGAATGATGCAAGATAGGAAGTGGATGAAGGAGATGAATACTACGTTATGCTACAAGAAAGTGAAAAACCATGATGTTTTATGTAATGCTAGACATGATGCACTAAGGTATAAGGACCAAGGTGATGATGTGTCTCGTTCCCCAACGTAATACTACCTTGTCTAGATACAAGATATGAATATTAGCTGGGAGTAATTTGGATTTGATGAAAATGCATAATAAAAATTATAACACACACAAGTAGGCAAGCAAGCAAGCAAGCATGCATAAATGATACAAAAACAAACAAGGTATTGCCCCTGTCAAGCTGCAAACCAATGATTAATTGATTGATTGATTGATTTTGATTGATGATGATAGTATTGTCATTGCGGGGAATGACATATCCCTAGATAAACACAAGGATGATGATAATTGATTGATTGATTAGGTTTACAACAAGATTACGATCAAGACCAAAGGATGTGATTGGATAATTTGTCAAGATTGATCGACTTGATTGGTATGGATTAAGGATTGCCTTGCATTTGGATTATTGCTTGGATTGATTTGATTGATTTGATTTGAAGAAGTGGTTTGGAATGATATGATGATTGATTTGATGATTTGATTGGATGAAAGGATGTGATGAATTGAATAGAAGAATTGATGTGATTGTATTTATGAAGAAATGATTTGATTTGATGATAATGATTGGTTGATAATTTGAAGATTGATTTGAAGGAGTTGAATTGATGTGTGGAATTGATTAGAAAAAATAATTTGGTTTGATTTTATTGCTTGGATTTTTGTTGGCTGTTTGATTTTTTTGTCTTTTCTTCAGGACCCTTTTTGATTTCTTTTTTGTATTTTTGGGGATATTTTGTTTTTGGAATTTTGAAATGTTTTGATTTTTTGGATTTTTGATATGTTTTACTTTTTTGGATTTTTGAAATGTTTTTATTTTTTTGGATTTTTGATTTTTTTTAATTTTTTTTGGATTTTCTAAATGTTTTGAAATGTCAATGGATAACAATTTGGGTAGACTTTGTGCTAGATACTAATGACAAGGGGAAAACCAAGTCTAGGTGCAAGCAGATAGATGGGATTGATGGATGGAAAGGTGGGTGATAAGATAAGGGATAAAATACTCATGATAGATGGATGGATAAAAATGATAGGTCATAGTGAATGTAATGGATGTATGCATCATAGGAGAGAAAGGATATGATTTCCAAAGACTATGTCTCATAGGAATAACATTCCCCATTCTAGGTACAATACTTAGGATTTTTCATGACAAAGCTTATGAAAATAGGATAATGATATGATTGGTTGGAAGGATGAGGTATATCAAAATATTTCCAAATCATGTTTCAACACTTTTACCCTATATATTAATCAAGATAAAAAGGAGAAGGGTCGGTAAGTGGGCTCAATATGATAGGGATGTATGATGGCTAAAGATGGTAGGATGGTAAGATAGAATGATATGACATGAAAATGATAGGTTGGATAGATGAGACTTTGTGCCACCAAGTGTAAGTGACATAGAAGATCAACCTACACATGATGCCTTCTTGCTAGGTTTTCATCATGGTACTTATCTAGGGTGCCTGTTTACTAGGTTTCACCATTGGATGAAGGGATTTCTCTTTACTTTTTTTTTTCTTTTTTTTTGACCTTTTGGATAGGAGAAGGGGAATATTG
Organism: Sequoia sempervirens; assembly: GCA_007258455.2. Classification (NCBI taxonomy): domain Eukaryota; kingdom Viridiplantae; phylum Streptophyta; class Pinopsida; order Cupressales; family Cupressaceae; genus Sequoia; species Sequoia sempervirens. The sequence continues at coordinate 122,354,535 of VDFB02256132.1, forward strand.
ATAGGAGGGACTCAAGTGTCTAGTTCCATGAAAGGTGATAGTCCCACTAGAGATGGATGTCATTGCATGGACCATGTAAAACACAATTATGCTCATAGATGTTGGTAAGGGATGACATGAAAGGGAGATGGAGTACGTAGATGATGGATTATGATCTGGATTATGGAGGAAAATAATGGATTATGATTTGGATTATGTAGGGAAGATGATAGGGATTATATGGGACTTACGCAAAAGATGAATGGAGAGGCTTAGCCAAAAGTATGGACCATAGGAAGGTGGTGGGGAAGATATCTAGGATAATGAGTGAAGGGTATGGTTGGGATTTTTGTGATGTAGATGCCTCATTTGACTTGCTTTCCTTTTTCTTAGGGACCCAAACCATTTTATTTTTGGCCTTTACTTTTGGAGGTATGGGCTTATATAGCTTTATGAATTTATTTTTCTTTGACACTTTGCATTGATGCCCTAAGGCATGAAATTTTTTAGGATTTTTTACTTTATAGGTAGAGGCAATGAAATTCTTGCTTTTGAATCCCATGGGTATGGTGGAATGGGTGGAAGCTTCATGTTTATACAATGTGTAGAACCCCGATCCTAGACCTACAAAAACACAATAAATAAAGACAATATTAGATCAAATGTAAGTTAGTACCAAGATTCCCCATGAAATCCATTTAAATTGCAAAGAACAAGAAATGAGATGAAGAACATAAGTATAAACAAAAGCTATCAAATCCTATTCAATGTAAAGAAAACTTGTGATCCCATGGGGGAATTGGTGCAAATTTGATGTGTAAATTGGCCCTTTCCCAACTCCTATGATGTAATGTTGATAAGTGATCCACTTTGGTGATGATTCAATTGACCTCCATGATGAAAAAATTGCATAACCTAGCTAACATATTGGTAAAATGGATGGAAATAGAGATGCTTGAGGATGAAATTGAGTATAGTAGACTTTCTCAAATTGTGGATGATCAAAATGAGGAGAGAAGCCTCTTATTTATAGAAAGACAAGATGGAGCAATGTGGGATCCCTCAACACGCAATGAGGAAGCACCACTTGTCAAGATGTGAATGGGAAAAGGATGTGCACATTTTGATGAATGTGCCCATAAATGCAATTAGGTGGAATTTGAAAATAGTGAAATGACATGTAAGAGGGAAAAATAATGACTTAAATGCCACTTTGCTCAATGCACAATGACATGTAAGAAGGAATGAATGTCTTGTTGGAAGGAAAAATCCACTTGGAGTGATTTCAAATTTGGAAGAATATTCCCCTAAAGATGCCAAGTTGAGAGAAAATAGGGATTTAATAAATTAATTAAATGTATTTTCATGCACAAGTGGAAAAAGCTAGAGGATGGGATATGGATTAAGATTATATTTAATCAGGATTTGATTAAATAAGAGGAGGTTAGGTGATTTGACAATTTTGACTTTTAATTTTAGGATTTAAATAAATCAAAGTTGAGAGGAAAATGATTTAGTCTTTAAATAAAGATTTTGATTTATTTAACTAAAGGGGATGATTGTTAGATTAAATTAGATAAATTTTTAATTTATTTAATTTAATAAGACGACTTTAGATATTTAATCAAATAAAATGAATTATTTAATTAAATAGATACCTAGGGTTAATCAAATCAGATTGATTAATTTAATTAACAAAAGATAATGACTTAATTAGATAAATAATGATTTATTTAATTAAGGGACGAAGAGTGATGAAAAGCTTGAGAAGGTGATTTAGGTTGAAATGATGTTGGTAAATCAAGATCAAGTGTGTAATGTCAATCAATACATTTTACGTGTCTACATTTTTCCCCTCTTTGAAGCAAAATGCAAAGTACTCGCTATATTGGTTCATAGAATAAACATGTCTTGATCAAAAGCCAAAAAAAATTGGATTTCAAAACTTGCGCTACTATTGCCATAGTGGATGAAACATGCCGATATACTGCCTCCTCAAGAGATCGGATGAAAATTTCAACTTTTTGGATGATCTCATGAAAAAAGAGGACAAGGTGCCTGACAGGTCCATAAAGGCTCTAGAAGGTTAAAAAACATGCCAAAATGATGCAAAACGATGCATGAATGGACAAAAACAGGCCCAGGGGGCCAAAACCCTAGCAGGATGACTAAATGGGGAAAAAAACCCTTACTTTTAGTGTTAATATAGGCCTTGAGGGATCATTTCCAATTCATTTGCACACATAGCCTATAGAGATTTTGCTACTGGAAATCTAAGCATTGATCAAGATGGCACAACACGTGATTCCATGACATGTTTTAAACCAAGTACGAGTATACTAATGACATCCAGGCACATGACCTCCGGTGAGTGATCCTAACTTGATCTCATTTTTTTTGTTTAGGTGCATTTACTAGGCCTTGAAAGTTAGTTTAGGTCTAGCAGTACAATATAGCATTGCTACAAACTTAATTTTGGTGTCGCATAGCCTCAAACAATGTCGCATATCCATGTAGTGTCGTGGTGGCAGAGTTTGTAAATTAGGGTTTTAGGTCAAATCACACTATGTATGCATAGAGTGCTACAATGGTCCTATTTAAAGTTTAGGCTCAAAGGTCAAAATGGGTCATGGACAAACTACACCATGGCGGTGGAGTTTGAGGGTTCAAACTCCTCCAATGGTATAGTTTGAAACTTTCAAACTGTGTCACCTTTTCAAATAGCAACACATATGTTGTTTCAAAAGCAAAAAAGCTCGATTAGGCTTAGGATTTTTTTCATGAAATTTGATGTTGTGACCTTGCTGATGCAGGAGGAGGTCGGGATACTACACTCACGAGAGCACAGGATCCTATTTTTATTTGGCATTCTAGAGGGGATGCATGAGTGACTACAAGAGCACTTAGGATCCCCAGGATTATGGTACATTGCCTATGCTCACCTAGTCCATACTCACTTGGGTAGGATGACTATGCTAGCCAAGCGATGGCACAATGAGACATCGTCTTTCCATTTTCCCATTGGTGAGGTGATGATTACTTTGGAGGACATTTGGCACATTTTGAGACTACCGATCCATGGAGAGCATGTCATTTATTATGTGGATGTTGGATGAGGTGCATGCTACGATGTGATGGTCATCGATGAGATTGTCTTCTTAGAGGGTCAGATTGAGCTAGAGTGATATAGGCACATATTTTCACCATTCAGATTAGTGGTAGCAGTGATTATCTCAAGGATTGTGGCACCCGATTGACAAGACCAATACTTCAGCATCGAATGGGGGTTTTCCTACGAGAGGATGATCAGATTCAAGACTTTCTTCACTTGGGGGTTGGTGCTATTGGCTTCTCTCTACCAAGATTTACATGAGGTCACATATTTGGATGGTAGATCCCTTGGGGCCAGTGCTACTATAGTACATATTTGGGTGTGGGAGCATATCTCAGTGCTGCATCCCATTACAATTGTTCTATTGGTGTGGCAAAAAAGAGGCAGAGTTTTATTTTCACACACTCACGAGCATGGGATCCCTCATTGGAGTAGGGTTATAGAAGATATGCAAGAGTTCGCCTGGTGGCCATACCTTAGATGCCCAGCATGGTACGATGATGATCAACAAATTTTCTTTCCCCACCAGGATCAGCTTATGCAAAGGTGAGAGCATACTATGATAGAGATATATCTGCTAGATAGAGTGGCACATTAGTTTGGTGATGCTCAAGATCGACTTGATGACCAATATGTGGCCATCTTCTCCCATATGACAACAGAGACATTTTGGGGCCGATATATACCCACACATGAGGCAGTTTAGAGTTTTATGTAGCTTGTGAGCAAGCCATGGGGATATGCATAGGGTCTAGCCGATTCCGGAATGACACAGGGATATAGGGATTGGTTCTAGGTGCCTTTGAGATTGACACTACCAAGTGTAGTAGTGGCCCAACGGAGGCCTAGGGGCCGAACAAGAAGTCAGCCATAGGGAGGCCAAGGGCGTAGTGGTGAGGGAGGTAGGGGTCCACAGCTAGATCATGGATCACCTCCCTGAGATGGAGAGCAAGAAAATGGGCCACCTCAATAGGATTAGGATCAGGTCCACCAGGACCAGGACCAGGGACACCAGGATTAGGATCACGTGCACCAAGATAAGGTCCCAACACCACCGAGGGACAGGGACCAAGATCAACCACCTATGCACCAACTTGTACAACTAGACCCCAGGGATGGTTAGATTCTCCAATTATAGGCATAGGTATAGGCATTTATAGCTAAGAGAGATCAGTTACGGGCTGAGCAGGACTAGGCAGTTCAACAGAGATAGGCTACGGAGCTGTAGGAAGCAACAGAGATGGGAAGACAACAACAATTAGAGAGGATGTCTGTGTCCTCCCAAATCATGGTACTACTTTGATCATATAGGGAGGCCATCCAAGAGGCCGATTATTATAGGATGCACTATTATTAGGCCATGCCAAGAGCAACTCGAGTCTCATACTTTTCATAGAGTATAGATCATAGACCCGTAGGGGACCACGGGGAGAGAGCAGGTGGCAAGGGCTGCAACCATTAGGGTTATCCCTAGTTTTGATCAGAGACATATATTCTTTCATTCTTTTATGATTCACAGGCTCATTTTTGATAGCCTAGTGGGTGATTGTACTCTAGTGACATACACATGTATATTTTGATCCAATTTTGTACCATGACAGTGTAGATTTTGATGATGATATATGAGATGAGATGATCTTGTTCCTATGTATGATGTGATATGTCCTATTCTATTTATGCATTATGGATGGATTTTATTTTCTATATGCTATGCAATGATTCTATATGATGCTATGATGTTTATGTGATAATAATGCTATGTGATGTGTGAATTTATGATGTGATGCAATGATTTTATCTGATGTTGTGATGTACATTATGTTCTATGTGATGATGCAAATGTGATGAGATGATTTCTTTTTCGATATATTTTATGTTATGATATGATGATGCAAAATGCAATGATTATGTGACTAACAAATCTATATTATGACCCTAATGGATGATCATGAATTGCAATCTTTTTCTCTTTTCATTATCTTTTCTCATGCATTATATGGTGATGTATTTATATGATGCTTATTTCATGATGATCTTATGCAAATGAATGGTGCTTATGTATGTTCCATGGATATTATGATGATGGTATGATATGATAAATGCAAATGATGTTATGATGATGCAAATGTTATGGTAATGGTGTATGATGTTTATGATATGATAATGCTATGGGATGATTGATTTTATTCTTATATAATGGATGCATATGTATGGTTTATGAGATGCTTGGAATAACCAATCTATATTATGTAATGATGGAAATGTAATGCATGTGATATGATTTAATATTTCCTATATGATATGATATGCAATATGCAATATGTTGATGGTTTGTGGATGCAGAATGGATGCATATATGATGAATGTTGATTAAATATCATGGTACCATGTTAGTGTGAAAGAGGATGGAAGAAAGAAAGAGCTTTCAACAAGACAAGAGATAATGATGAGAGATGGATGATCATGATGATCATGATTGCCTACTAAGGAGTTGGAATTTTCAAAGGGCCAATTACCTTATGTTTAATAACACACATAGGCACGATGCATCAAGGTATTAAGAGCCAAGATGGCATTGTACCTAGTGCAATGTAATTTGACTCAAAAAATAGATAGGAGTATTGTTGTTCACACTTGACATACAGAAACCTTGCTAGGATGCACCTAACAAAGCAAGTATTCGCCAAGTTATATTACAAGAATGTCCAACAAGCACAACAGAAAAAAAGATAATGATCATTGCCCCTTTCCTATCACTCTAAATCCTTTGTTTGGCTATATTTGAGAGGTCCTTGGAATGAGCACAATAAGATGAATCAAAAGATAAAGATAAAGTAAACAAACAAGCTAATGTTCTTCAATACCGCTAGCCAAGACTAAACTACAGTGATGTCTAATGTTGATGTCCATTGTAGGAAGGATGCATCCTAGGACATGATGATATCAAATGATTGATATGGGACTAATTGGATGATAGGCTATTGACACAAAGAGTTGACCAACTTGTTTAAATAATGACCTAGACTTGAGACTTTGACGTTTGAGTTTTCACTTTTAATTTGGTAGACTTGTTTCTGACTGTTTTACCAAAGGTTGGGGATGATGATTGGTTTATTATGAGTGATGCTTATTACGGGTGAAAGTGAGATGAGGATGGATGGATTTTTCAAATATTTGGATGTTTTTGGAGTTTTTGAAATGTTTTGAGGCTATTTATTTGGTATTTTTGGGATTTTACAAATGTTTTGATTTTCAAAATTTTCATTGTTTTCATGTTTTCAATAGATTAGCCTTGCCTATGTTATACATGTAGAGACCATGTAGTTTGATTAACACATACTTGATTATTGATGAGATATGAACAAAAGGATTGCTAGTTTATTATGATGGAGTCCTAAAGGAATAACTTAAGTGTCTTGGGGGATGATCAAAGATCAACCTTGCCTACGTTCAAAGCTTAGAGATAACGTAGTTCAACAAGAAGACTCTTTTAGAATTTTTTGACTAACTTTTTGACCTATTTTTGGATTTTGATATGTTTTGATTTTTTTGGATTTTTAGATTTTCTGATGTTTTTATTTTTGGATTTTCTGATTTTTGGATTTCAAGAACATACATGAATTTGATCTAACAAGAACATACCCCTAGTGCGATGCAATAGACTACTCCAATATAGGCAAGAAAAATTGACCTTGAGAATGGGTCGAGTAGTACTAGGAGGGATCATGACACGAACATAGGACCAAGCTACGGTGCAGATGTGGATGGGTCATGGATGGAGATATGGAATGCAATGGATGATAGAAGTGAAATGGATGGATGATGTCGAATGAGCCATGGAGATCCTGGTGGATGGAAAGTGCTTATTTACACAAGGCACCTATTTGCTAGATTTTTACCAAGGTACTTGCCCAAAGTGCCACTGAAGTGGTTTTCACTTTAGAGGACGATTTTTCTCTTTACTATTTTTGATCCATTTTTCTTTTTCTTTTTTGTCACCAAGATGCCTGTTTTCTAGGTTTTCATCAAGATGACAATTTTTTCAAGACATTTTCTAATTTTTTTTTCTGGTTTTACACCTTAAAAGATTTAGGCATAAAACTTTTTGAGATGGGAGTTGTTCATTGGCTCCTACAGAGGTTCCCCTTTGGGTGTTGATAACTGATATGCCCCTAACTTGTAGCTCACTGTGATGGTAAATGGTCCCAACTAGTTGGGTTCAAAAAAAAAAATTCCATTTAGATTTGGAACATTCTTCTAATTCTCCTTGAGCACAAGTTCTCCGGTCTAGAAGGTCCTGCTCCTGATTTTCTTGTTATAGCTCCTCTTGAGTCAGTTCTAATAGACTTACAAATGGTTTAAAGCATCCATACATCGCTCATCTAGCAGTTCTAGCTCATTCAGTATTGATACTCAGTATTCCTCACCTGTGATGAGATTTTGCAGTGATATTCTCAGTGATGGAAGCTTGATCTTGATGGGTAATATGGATTCTAATCCATAGACAAGGGAAAAGGGGGTTACACCTATTAGTGTGTGGATGTTGGTTTGATAGGCCCAGAGGGAAGAATTTAGTTGTAGATACCAGTCATGACCTCTATCATTGACTGTCTTTTTAAGAATTTTCATAATGGTTTTATTGGTGGCTTCTATTTGTTCATTTCCTTGGGGATAATAGAGAGTGGAAAAATGATGTTGGATTTTGAATTTTTCACATAAGCCATGGACATCCAAATTTTTGAAGGGTATCCCATTATCTGAGATAATGGCTTGTGGGACACCGTAGTAGCATATTTAGTAGTTCAAGATGAACTTTGATAATTTATTTCTAGTTATGTATGTCATTGGTATGGCCTCCACCCACTTTGTGAATTACTCAGTGGTGGTAATGATAAACTTGTGACCACTGGATGAGGTAGGGGTGATTTTTCCAATGAGATCAAGCCCCCACTACAAAAAGGGCCATGGTGTGATGATGGGATAAAGCTCTTGAGTTGGTGCATGGATGAGGTTCCCATGCTACTGACATTGTAGACACCTTTTGACATAGTCATGTGCTTCTCTTTCCATAGTAGGCCAATAGTACCCCATCCTTAGCAATTTCTTGGCCAAGGTCATACCACTTGAGTGTGAACCACATATGTCGTTATGCAACTCGATTAAGGTGGTCAATGCCTCCTCAGTGTTTAAGAAATGTAATAGGGTTCCTTCTATGCTCCTATAGTAAAGGGTTTCACCTAGGATGACAAACTGGGATGCTTTCTTGACAAAGGTTTTCTTAAGGTTTGAGTTTATGTCAGCTAGGAGGACTCCTATTCTTAGATAAGTGTATATTTCATGATACCATTGATCATTGTGACCAATTATTTCGCACACAAATTCTAACTTTGGTACCTTGAATGTAGGCACGAGAAGTTTCTCTAATAGGAATTCATTATTTGGGACATTGTGAGGGATATCCAATAGGGATCCAATTGTTTCCATGCAATCTGTTGCTCTGTTGTTTTCTCTAGGTATCTTCTCGAATGTGATCTCGATGAAAGACTCCTTAAGACTGTCCACCAATTTCTTGTATGGAGTGAGCTTGTCATCCTTAGTATGGTACTCATCATTCACTTGATTGATTATCAGTTGTGAATCTTTGTATAACTTGAGAGCAATGATATGCCACTGCACTTCTATTCTAAGTCCTATAGTTAGAGCCTCGTATTCTATGATATTGTTTGTGTAGGGAAATTCCAACTTGTAGGATCTTGGTATGCAATCTCCCTATGGGGTGATGAAAAAGATGCCTGCTCCTGATCCATGTTGTGTGTAGGAACCATCAAAATACAACTTCTAGTGGTTTGTTATGCTTAAGTTGAAGAAGGATTCATCAGGGAACTTTGAAATTAGCGGATTCTCTGAGTACATTGGTGCTTTTGCCAATTGATCTACAATAGCTTTCCCTTTGATGGCCTTACGTTCTATGTACTCAATGTCATATTCTAATATATCATGACCCACTTGGCCATCCTTCCTATGAGTAATTTCTTGGAAAGTAGGTACTTGAGTGGGTCGATCTTGACAATGAGCTTGATTTTATGTGTTAGCATGTAGTGTCTGAACTTCTGTGAGGCAAACACCATTGCTATACAATATTTTTTAATGAAGGAATAATTTAACGCATGCCCTACCATGGTTCGGCTGATGTAGTAGATAGCCCTCTTTTTTCTATTTTCATTGTGCTAAGCTAGGAGAGCATCGATAGTTGCTATTGTTGCCGATATGTAGAGGATTAGAGGCTTTCTTGGGATTGGTGGCATAAGCACTGGAGGTGTGAGCAAATACTCTTTGATTTTTTTTAAAGGCCTAATCACACTTGTCATCCCACTTGTACGCTACCCCCTTGTGGAGTAGGTGAAAATATAGGATTGACTTGTCTACTAGCTGAGTTATGAACTGACGGATGGACTAGAGCTTGCCTTGTAAGCCTCTCAACTGTTTCAATGTTTTAGGTGCCTCCATATTGAAGATTTCCTTGACCTTAGCAGGATCTATCTCAATTCCTATCATAGACACAATGTATCCCAACAACTTCCCTTATTGTACGTCGAAGACACGCTTCTTTGGATTAAGGAAAACTTTGTATTCCTCAAGTCTATCAAAGATGGCACTTAATGCTACTGTAGACACATAAAAATGACCTAGGCCTGCAAGCTCTATGTTTCATCTTTTCTTCCTAGCATAATTAAGACACTTTAATTATGTCCTTGGTCCACTTTCGACTATTAATTAAATAATTCATAATTATTTAATTAATTTAGGTCTTTTTATTCTTCTTGATTATTAAATAAATAAATTTTATTTATTTATTTAATATGTCACTAATTGTCTAATGTCTTTGCATAATTAAATAAATTTATTAATTAATTTAATTATTTTTGTCCATCAATTTCTACTTGATTATTTAAATAGATTCTTTAAATTTATTTAATTATTGGTCACGTTCTCTAATTAAATAATTTTCTTTAATTATTTAATTTCCTTATTTGACATTTCCTCCATTTTAAATAAAATTATTTATTAAAATGGTCTCACATTGCTAACTTCCACTTCTTTTAGTAAATAATTCAAAATCAATTATTTACTATCACATAACTCCACATTTTTGAGTTAATTTTAATTCAAAAATGGTAATTTTGTTCTATAAATCAAGTAATTTGTAAAATTATTTGATTTTCCAAATCTTTCTCTTTCTATCCAATATTTATCTCCCTGTCGCATTTATTTTCAACCATCGATTTGATTTTCTCAAATTGCATCTTGGTCACTCATTTCAAATTTTTTCCCTAACTTTAATTATGGGTTGTCATATGCAATCTTGACCGTTGATTTTAGGGCATTCATCAACTTTAATCTTGGTTGTTCATCCAAAATTGCATTTTCTATAAAATGCCAATTTTTCTCTCATTTTGGCACTTCTTAGCATTTCATCTTTTGCATACTTGATCTCATCTTAGGCAATCTAGCATTCTTGTCAATTTTTCATAGGAAAATTTACATTTCATTGGGCATAATTTAGACATAGTTTTGGTGCTTACTATTTGCATGATAAAGATAGTATTGCATGTAGTTATCTCAAATCCTTCAACATTTTCTTTGTCATTTTCATAGTCATTAGATTGCTCACATCAGATATGAGGGAAACATCACATTTGCAGCAAGTTGAGAAGGGATACAAAGGTGATTCATGGAGTTTTTGAGGACCATTTGGTATAATCATTCTTGTTTTATGCATTTCCCTCCTCCATTGTTCTTCATAGTTAGCTAGGGTTTTATGTTTTATGCATGATTATAAGCTAACACCATAAAATTTCCTCAATTACAACTACTATGTGGTCTCTTCTCTTTCTATATTTTTCCAATATGTCATCGACATAATCTTCCACAATCTTATGGATCATGTCATGAAAGATTAAGGACATGACCCTTTGATATGTTGCTCTAGCATTCTTTAAGCCAAACGACATCATGTTCTAGCAATATGTCCCCCATGGACAAGTAAAAGTTATTTTGTGTTGATCTTCTTTGGTTATCATAATTTGGTTATACCCGAAGAATCCATCCATCAATGAAAGAATCTCATGTCTCGTAGTCATATCTACAACCATATCAATGTTGTGAAATGGGAAGTCATCCTTGGGACATGATTTGTTCAAGTCTCTCAAATTTGTGCATATACGGATACCCCCATTGTGTTTTGAAACAAGAACCAGATTTGATACCCACTCTGGATAGTTGATTGGTCATATGAACCCTGCATCAAGTAGCTTCTTTAGTTCCATTTTAACCAACAAGGCTATCTGGGGATGAATTTTTTTGAGTTTCTGCTTGATAGGCTTTGCTTCTAGGTAAACTACTAGATGGTGGATGACAATCTCCAGATCAAGCCCAGGCATGTCAGCATAGCCCCACGCAAATTTTACCTTTCTCTCCCTTAAGAAGGTAGCTAGGAGCTCTTGTTCTTCTAACATCAATGATTCAACATAAAATGTGATATGCAAAGTTTTCTCTGTTCCCAAGTTGACTGGGTTGCATTTCTTAGCTAGAACCGCTAACTTTTCTTGATGTAGAACACTAAGGGGGAGATTGAATCCTTCATCCTCGGGCACCTTAGATAGGTTTTCACCATTGGATACATCCTTTTTTTTACTATTTTAGGGTTAGAGAGTGCCACAGTGTGCTCTTCAACTCAAAGACCTTGAGATTATTCTCAAGTTTTCGCTTTTATGACTAAAGGATTCAATCATCTCCCCATAATAAGCTTGTGTGTCTAGAATTATATCAAACCTAGCCTTGTGATCTCTACATGGTACCATGTTCCATAGTCCCATGAATTTTGAGAGCACTTCATCATTTTCAAAAGTATCAAGAATTGGCGGTCCTCATTGGTTGTAATCGATGAGTTGGGGGTAGACTAGGTTGATCTCATCATTTTGATTGGTTGACTCAAATTATATGGTAATAATCATGAGAAGAGATGAATTATCGAAAAGCATAGGTAATTCATTTATGGCATCTTCCTCATCACTACTACTACAAACATCGGTTATGTCAAATGTGAAATTGTCTAAGGGCAGGCTAGTGGATACAGGCAATTAAAAGGTGGCTATCATTTACTGAGGAGTTTTGACCTTCTTAATCGAGGGATTTCAGCCACATATGGTTATACTTGGAGGGGTACATCCAGGGCCAATATTTTTCATTTGTGTCTTAGGAATGATGGGTATTACAAACCTTTTGTCATTTTGTCCAATCTTTTTCTTTCTATCATAGCCAATGGCGAGCATCATTTGTAAACCTTTACTTCTATCATCCATAGGGAGATCAGTTGTTGGTCTATTATCTCTGTATAGGAGATGGGATGGGTCCTCTTTTATTACTTCTTGGTTGAGATCTCCCAAACTTTTGAAGCTGGAGGAGCCTATTGTGAAGGTTTGGGATGAGGAAGCATCATTTGATTATGGTCATCCTCGTGACCTGGGAGATTGTGGTAAATCTCCTACCATGAAAGCATTTTTTGGAATTGTATAGTGTCCACACCCATTGTCCTAGATAATGACCTTGATGTCAAAGATGGTGGGAATGGAGGGTGTCTCTATTGCAGAAGTGGAGGCAAGAGTAGTTGGATCAATGTATGGAGTTGAGGGGCCTTCATCATTCTTTGGCACTTGGGGTATTTTGTAGTATTTTTTTTGTAGGCTCTTCTAGTAAGAAAATGGTTTGGGATCCCCATGGATAGTGACCTCTTGGTCTTGGTATGTGAACTTGACACATTGGTGGAAATTTGATGCTACTGCTTGCATCCCATGGATCTATGGGTGTCCCAGGAGAATGTTGTAAGGAAAATCGAGGTCAAGGACCTGATAGGTGGTTTCCATAATTTATGGTTGTACTTGAATAGGGAGTTGGATAGTGCCCTGAGACACTCTTTCTTGATCATCATAAGTCTTGATTGTGATGCCTTTTCATTTTTCAATAGAATCCTCTGAGATTCCCAAATTCTTTATGAGCTTGAGGGAACAGATGTTTAAACCCGCGCCTCCATCCACCAAGACTCTCTTGACTTTGTTCTTATGCACTAGGACCTCAAGATGGAGTGTGCGATTGTGAGATGGTTGGGAAGGAAAGTATTTATTGGAGAAGGAAAGAAGATTTTGGGTAATGATATTTCTGTCCATAGCTTGGAATTGTTTAGCATCAAGATCCATAGAGATGGTGGATGAGGTTAATGCTTCTTCAAGGATCTTTTTGTGGGAAGATGAAATATTAAGTAACTCCATGATGGAGATCTAAGTTTGGGTTCTTTTCAACTGATCAAGGACATTATAGCCACTAGGAATAGATCTTGGGTTGGAAGTGAGTGCTCTAGGAGGTTGAGATGACCCTGCGATGGTGATTTTTCTGCCTCTTGTGGTGACTCCACAATCAGCTTGGGCTCCTTTCATCATGATAATAGTGCAATACTCATCTAGGGATGCAATGACATGGTCATATACATGATTCACACTTTTTAATTCACCCTTCCCCTTATCATTGTTATTGTTCCCTTTGTTGTTATGATTGGGCATCAAATTCGTGTAGATCTTGAGATTTTGATTTCCCGCTGGTTGTTCTATATTTATGATTTTTTCATCAATGAGGTCTTGAATTAAGTTTTTCAACCTCATACAACTGGCAAGTGGTGTGTCCCTTGATCTTATGGAAATCACAAAGGTGATTTTCATTGTACCACAATGGTTTTACCAAGGGCTTCTTGATAGTTGTCATAGGTGGGGATTGTGATGAGTTTTTCTACCACTACCTCTTCATGATGGATTCAACTGATTCCCCAAGGGTTGTGTACTTCCACTTGGGGGAGTTTTTATTTTGTTGGGGTGGCCCCCTTTGATCATTCAAGTTATTGATTGTTTGATTGTTTGGGTGCTAAGTTATAGTAGTAGTTTGATGATTATTTTGATTGTTGTTTTGGGGTTGTTGTTGAGGTGTTGGTGTGTTTTTTCGAGGAGCACTAATGAAAGCTTTGGCGTCGACAACACCATCATTGGTAATGTTTCTATTTTTCTCCCATGTATGAGGTTTGTCATTGTAACTGGTGGATGGATGATTGTTTTGGTGCTCAAGATACACAGGTGACCCCCCTTGTGCAATAAGGGCCCATTCAATGTCAAGCGCCTTGGAGATCAATTGGTTGTATGTGGTGATACCTTGCACTTTGAGATGGAATGCCAAGGTTCTTTCCATATTGGAGATGATGGTGCAGAATTTTTGTTCTTCTAGCATGACCCATTTTCTCCTATTGGCCTCGGATCACCATCGTTGTAAGAAGGAAGCAAATGACTCATTTTTACCTTGTTTAAGAGCTGATAGTTCCTTTAGACTCACATCCATACCAATATTGAATGCGTATTTTTTTATGAATGCATCTACTACCTCTTGGAACTTTTTGATTCTAGGAGGAAGGTGGGAGAACCACTCCATAGCGTGGCTAGCCAAACTTTGAGGAAACATCTGCATCAAATATGTATCGTCATATGTGACCTCCATGCAATGTACTTGGAATTCCCTGATGTGATCTTCAGGGTTTCCCATCCCTCAACATTTATCAAATTTGGGGATCTCAAATACCTTTGGGAATGGTTTCATTACAAGACTCCTATCAAATGGATAGGGACACAAGTTGTTGGGTGTTTTTTTGGTTTTCCTTGATTGAAGATCAAGCACTTGTTGTGAGAGTAACTTGATTTGCATTGTTGCGTCATTTTTTGGATCGGGAGGTGGGATGAAGGTGTTCTATGGTGGTTAACTCGCTAGAGGGATGGGTGGATTGGTTGATGTGTTGGTGGATGGTGCTTGCACATTTTTTTGTGCCAAGTATGCTTTTACTTGTTGTTGTATCAACAACACTTGTTGTTGTTCTTGTTGCTATTGTGCTAATAGTGCCTATTGTTGAGCTTGTTGCCATTTTTGCACCAACAATGCTTGTTGTTGGGATGCTAGTTTGGTTCCTTCTTGCTGCTCTTGGTATTGCTTTAGCACTTGCTGGTATGCTTCTTGTTGTTGTGTGAGGTATTGTGCTTGCACTTGTTGAGCTTGGTATTGGGCTTGAGCTTGCACTTGTGCCTGAGCTTGGGCTTGTGCTTGTTGGGAAGCTTTTGCAATCTATGCAGCTTGTGTGGCTTGTGTAGCTTGCATGGCTCGAGTGGCTTGCTATTGTTGTAATAGTACTTGGGATTGAGTAGCCTTTTTTGCTTATTGTGCTTGTTGTGCAGCTTGAGCTACTTGAGTGGCTTGCATTACTTGAATAGCTTGTTGAGTGGCTAGTTGGGCAGCTTGTCAATTTTGGATTTGCTAAAGTACCTTTTGATAGGAAGCTTGTTGAGTAGCTTGTAATGCAATTCTATATTGGCTTGACATATTTGTGTTTGGTGGTGGAGGCGGTGGTGGTGGCAGTGGATTTGGTATGGTGTTCATTGTTGTGGTGATGAGAGGCATCGTTGTATTGATGATTGGGATTGTAGTGGATGGTGTGATTGATATGCTTGGTCCTTGAGAGACCATGATTTGAGGTATTTGGGGAATTGTTAATGATGTGGTGGTTTTCTATGTTATTGGGATGGTTTCCATCTATTGTTGAGATATTGATGGCAAGATGGGAGGATTTGGTATGATGCTTTGATTGATGATTGAGGGGTTGATTTGATTTTGTTAATTAATGTTTGGTAGAGGGGGAATCCCTGAACTGAGAGGTGGTGTGGATATTGATGACATGGGTGGGAGTGGTGGAAAAGTTAGAGGCATAATCCCTTGGGGAAATGATGAAGATGAAGGGTCAAAGATTCCCCCTAGTCCAAATAAGTCACCTTCTCCTTGTGAAGTTATGGGGAGAGATTTTTTAGGTGTTGCATGAAATGATGATGATGGGTCATTGGGATCATGAAATGTGAGGGGGACATATGGATGTAATGGATTTTGGGGTACGAATTGCCCCAGGATTGTGTTTGCGTCCAAATCTTGGTTATTCACAAGGGGGTGTGTTTGTATGGCATTAAGAAATGTGCTTCTCTTGTTAACAATGGGTTGAGTTGGAGCAATAGATGATGTAATTTGTAGAATGATTTGGATGATGTTTTTAATTGGGGATGTGGATGAGATTGGGGGCATGGATGAAATTGAAGGCATGACCCCAAAATGTGTTTCCACAAAGGTGCTCACATCAAAATTGGAAGGGAGTTTAGCCCCTTGTTTTTCTAATTCAAGCATGTATTGTGAGGGATGGAGCTTCATCATGATGTTGACAATTCTATGATTTTTAGGATTTTGGACCATTTTAGTGATCTTGTCTTGTGTCATTCCAAAGGCATTATTGGTGATGTCCTCTACTTGACCTTCCTCTTTTTTATTTTGTGATGATGAGGTTAGATTAGTTAGGGGATTTCTCGATCCCACAAGATTCATTTTGAAATTGGTTTGACTTAGGTCACTTGAAGTTGATGTTTCTTTATTAGCTTCCATGTTCCTCTTGTGTTGAGATCTAGTTTGAACCATAAAACAAGGTTCAAAAGAGATGATCTAGAATGATTAAGGATCAAAGGTGTGATGGTGAAATGTGTGAGAGGTGGATGATATGGATGATTAAACTCTTAGAAGATCTTGAGGGGGGGGAATGCTATACTTTTGGGACTTTTTTGGATTTTGGATTCTTTGATTCTTGGACTTGATCTGGACCTTGAATTGGTTTTGGATTGTTTTTATTTTTGGATAATGAAAAAATAGATCCCAAGATGTTGGATGTTATCTATGGAATAGACTTTCTCAAAAGATGATAATTTGAATAAGTGTAGGGAGAAGGATGCATCTACCCACACCTAACCAAACAAGATGATAATTCAAATAAGCATATGGAGAAGGATGCATCTACATATACCTACCTAAATGATTTGATGTTTCATTCAAGGATTTTGATTCATGGATTTGCCAAAAAGTATAGCATTGAGGTTGATTTCAAGATTTTCAAGAGTTTTTGGTGAGATGATTTTGGTTGACGTTTGAAAGATGGATGGAGGTTTGACTTTGATCCTATGTGTACCTAAAAAGACTCTTGTTTACAAGACCTCAGTTTTGAAGAACATGCTTTACTCTAAACAAGGAGTTCAAATTCCTGACAACGATTTAGATTTTGACAATAATAAAATGAATACAAATTGGGATTGTTTCTTGAAGCTCTTCTATAAAAGTTGAAAAGAAATCTTTATTTGAATTCATAGAGCATTGAGAGATGATTTTGATGATCTTTTGGACTAAGAGCTTTTGAATTTGGTTTCCAGATTTTGATCTTACGTGAAATCATTTGAGACACATGTGTGGGGTTGAATTGTTCTTAGATTTGCTTAGTGACTTCTTTTTACCATAAACAATTCTTGATTAGGTCTTTGAGCTAGATGTCTAATGTCTTAACTTCTTCTCATCCCACAAAGTATATTATGTGGAACTTCAATGAAATCAAGGAAAAAGTTACCTATTGTTGACTTTAGTAAGCAAATTAAGATATAAATTCAAATGTTTATAAGCCGCTAAGGATGAGAATCCCAAGGGCAAGCAATAACACATGAATTTTGTCAAATATATTTGCTTCCTAAAGGGTTTGAAGTTTGATGACAATGTTGGATGTTGGTTTTCCCAATGTTTATGAACAAGAAAAGTGTTTTTTTTTCCAATAATAGGAACAACCCTATGGATATAAAAGACTGTATTTATTGAATCCCCACTTGGACAAGTCCAACTACACCTACTTTTAGCGAATGGTTAGATGCTTGATCCCACTGGCTCCCATCCACAACACTCACTTATACAGGGCAGCCAAGCATCAGTACCCATGAAACTCCCATGGCATACTTTCCATTTCTACTAAAAGCTGTAAAAGTGTGGGGTGGCTTCAGAATGACTATTCTTGCACCAACAAATAGATCAAGTATTTTGGCCTTTTCTAAACAAGGGTTTTAATGCAGGCATTATGTTCATGGGGGACCATCCATGAGGCGAGAGACCATTGCTTCCCTTCTTGTCAAAATAATCCTTATGATACTGGACTTTGTTCCAGCACCCACACTTATATTCTAGGTGGAAGTCACTTGGCTTTAGCGTGTTCCCAGTTGGATCGTTCCCTTGGGTGATTAATTTTTCCCACAAGGAAGGCCCTCTAAGATAAACAAAAGAGAGAAAAAATGTGAGTAGTTCGATCGATCTTTGTTGAGAAACAAAGAGAGAACACACGCACTATGTTCCAATCACACTCACAAGATGTGTTCAATTTTAGGTTCTGAATTGAAGTGTGTGGGTAATCACTTACACAAATTAATGTCACCAAAAGGCATTTTGATTTTCAAGATCACCATGAGGAACAAGAGAAGCACATATGTCCTTTTGATGATATTACTTTGGGTAATTGATTACAAAACAAAGAAGCACATGTTCATTTTAAATCCACAAAGCAATGATTTGATTCTTTTTAAGGAACCAAAATGAGATATGAAAGTTTCCTTGTTCAATTGTTAGCTTTAAACCAAATCTAGTAAGTTTGTCTAAAGTTCTTTTTAAGCCTTTTGTTGTAAAAATGAAAGCTATTGTAGTGTTCTTTTTAGAGCCCAAAAGAAATTTAGTGTATCCTAAGAGCATGGAAGATAACAAATCCTCAAGAGAGATTATGAGTTCTCCAAAAAGTGTTAAACAAACACAAAAGTGTTCAAAAACACTTGATGTAATGAGAGAATGATGCCATAATTCCACTTTCAACCTCATTTTCCTCCTTCACCTCGATTAGACCAACCTGCAAAAATTGATTAGAAATGAAAAATAGAGGTTAAAAAAAAATAGTTAGCAACCTAAAATAACCAGAATAAAAAAGCACATGTCAAAATTGAGTTAACTTGAACTTTTCACTTCACTCTAGTAGCGCAGTCTGCACAAGTAGTGTAGTTTGAAAAAGTCAGCGGCATTGCATAACACTGCTTGTCAGACAATGATGCTCTATAGTAAGACCAAAGAGCATGATTGCGGTAGGGTTTTTCTCAACAACATTGTTTGGAGTTTGAGAATTTCAGCGACCGTAAACTAAACTAGTGCAGAGTTAAAAAATTTGAATTCTAGGTGGGAAAGACTAAGCGGCATGGTTTGTATTTTGAAGCATCGCTATATGGCACTATTGGACTGGTAGCAGTGTTGTATGGCGTCGTTGGACTGATAGCTACGTAGTTCCCTATAGACACCAAAAAATAGAGAAAAGCATGGAAATTTGTTAAAAAATGTGATTAGAACTTGAGATTTTCCCTCCCTCTAGCCCCAAAATGTAGAACCCTAATCCTAGACCTGCGCAAACACAAGAAATAAACACAATATTAGATCAAATGCAAGTTAGTACCAAGATTCCCCATGAAATCCATTTAAATTGCAAAGAACAAGAAATGAGATGAAGAACATAAGTAAGTATAAAAAAAAGCTATCAAATCCTATTCAATGTAAAGCAAACTCTTAATCCCATGGGGGAATTTGTGATAATTTGATTTGGAAATTTGCCCTTTCCCAACTCCTATGATGCAATGCTGATAAGTGATCCACTTTGGTGAAGATTCAATTCAGCTCCATGATGAAAAATCTGCACAACCTAGCTAAGATCTTGATAAAATGGATGGAAATAGAGATTCTTGAGGATAAAATTGAGTATAGTAGACTTGCTCAAATTGTGCATGAACAAAATGAGGAGAGAAGCCTCTTATTTATAGAAAGACAAGATGGGGGAATGAGAAAAATGGAGCAATGTGGGATCATTCAACACCCAATGAGGAAGCACCACTTGTCAATATGTGAATGGGAAAAGGATGTGCACATTTTGATGAATGTGCCCACAAATGAAATTAGGTGGAATTTGAAAATAGTGAAATGACATGTAAGAGGGAAAAAGAATGACTTAAATGCCACTTGGCTCAATGCGCAAGGACATGTAAGAAGGAATGAATGTCTTGTTTGAAGGAAAAATCCACTTGGAGGGATTTCAAATTTGGAAGAATATTTCCCTAAAGATGCCAAGTTGAGAGAAAATAGGGATTTAATAAATTAATTAAATGTATTTTCATGTGCAAGTGGAAAAAGCTAGAGGATGTGACATGGATTAAGATTAGATTTAATTGAGATTTGATTAAATAAGAGGAGGTTAGGTGATTTGATAATTTTGACTTAGATTTTAGGATTTAAATAAATCAAAGTTGAGAGGAAAATGATTTAGACTTTAAATAGAGATTTTGATTTATTTAACTAAAGGGGATGATTGTTAGATTAAATTAGATAAAGGTTTAACTTATTTAATTTAATAAGATGATTTTAGAGATTTAATCAAATAAAATGAATTATTTAATTAAATAAAGACCTAGGGTTAATTAAATCAGATTGATTAATTTAATTAACAAAAGAGAATGACTTAATTAGATAAATAATTATTTATCTAATTAAGGGATGAAGAGTGATGACAAGCTTGAGAAGGTGATTTAGGTTGAAATGATGTTAGTAAATCAAGATCAAGTGTGTAATGTCAATCAATACATTTTATGTGTCTACATAATGTGTGCATTTGTTGGTCATGATTAGGAATATTAGGGTATTTATGGATAAATGGATAAGAGGATTGGATGGTAGGGATATTAGGTGTTGGGAGTAATGGTGGTAAAGTGGATGGAGGGATATTAGGAGTTGGAAGTAATGGTGGAAAAGTGGATGATGGAAGGTGTATGGTCACATGCTTTTGACACTTATAGGATGATGGAGGAAGGATGGAAACATATGTTTTAGGCATATGATAGCATTTATGATGGAAGGAGGTGGACTTAGGATGCATGGAGGAAGTACCAACATCTTGAGATTGGTTTCCTTGGGTTGTATTTCCAAGGCTAGAAGAGCGTGGAGGGACTTTGACATGGATGGGCTCCAAAATACCTTGTTCATGAAGTTCTAGACCTTTACCTTGATGGTTCATGTTTTGGAGTATTGTATGCAATGGAAAATGGGGCTAGGTGTAGGTGGAACACTAGAAATGAGTTCCTTATTGGATGGAGAAAATAAATCAGGGGAATATAATGGTTGTTGTTGTTCTAAGGAGGAAAATTCATGAATTAGGGTGGAAAGACCAATAGGATATGATGGAGGACTTGCAATGGGGTCAATAGTGGGTGATGGAGGATCATTAGGATCTTGACTAGCATTGTGTTCACTTAGATCCAAGATATTTGTTTGATCTTCTATGTGTGCTTGGGAGGCATATGTCTCATCAAGGGAAGTGGATGTTGATGGATCATGGATAGGACTAGGTGAAGATGCATTTGGAATATCTTGCTCATGGATGGGTGATGCAGTACTAACTATCAACAACCATCATTCATTAGGGGAACTTTTGTCCCAAACACTTGTTGGAGAAGATCAAATTGAACAAGCATCCAATCCACTATAATTTTCACCAAAATCTCATACAATTTCCTTTCATTCTTCAATTCTACAAATTCTAAGACAACATGTCAGTATTCCAACTTCAACAAAAACCATATTCCAAACAATCATCAGCACCACATTGACTGAAATCAAACAAAACCATGATCAATATCTCTGAAAAGATTTCATTCTTTCGATTTTCACCAACTCAATTTTCATTTCACCTTGTTAACAAAGAAAAAAGGACATCCAATCAAACCTTTCACTAACTACCAAGACATCTTACTCACTATGTTTCTGATAGAAATAAACTAGTAACATATCCTCACATCTCTGAATTGTTAGATTTATTGATACTCTATGTCAAGTCACCATATGCACATTGGAATCACCATACCCAAATCACCCAAACAACAAACACTACCTTATAATTTTTTCCAAAGCATAGAAACACATTTTCCAACATCTTTTAGACAAGTCCAAGACAATTTCAATCATTGATTTCACTGTTCCAAGAGAAACTCAATTTCTTACATGAAATTCCAATGTTCTACTAGCATTTCAAGACCATTAAAGTGGGTATATTAAAAAACTTAGACTGAATCTACAAACATCATATACTGTTCTAGGGACCCATTTATGGTCACAATAACATACCGCAAAAATAGATAAACTTGCTTTGAAACAATCATCAGAAAAACTCATTGTACATTGCCAAAGAGCCCTAATTAGGCCAAATTAACAAAGTGACTCCTATCTAATCATCTCCTTTTCTCCAAGTAACCAAAAATAGTCTTTATCCATGTTACAAATCATAAGATCCATTAACTTTTAGGAGCTAATATCTCCAATAGTGCATTGAACAATCAAACCCTTGATTATAGGCTTAACCATGCACAATAAATGAGGGTTTGTTGTTAAAATACCTTCCAAACCTTTAAAGGATTTTGCACTATTATAAACACTTAGGAACAAGCCTTCACTCACAAAATGAACCACCTTCAATCATTTCTAAATGTTATTTCATCCATTCCTAACTTGTAGGCTCCAATTTTGAAAGGAAAACTCAAAAATTAGCTTTGTATCAACAACAAGATTCCATTTTCTCATTAAACCTGCAACCATACACTCAATAAAATTCAAAAGAAATTACATACAATCCATTCCATCAACCCACTAACCCTACATTGGTGGAATGATCATTAATTTCTTAATGGACTCTCAAAACAATTGTATGAAGAACACAAACTGAGACTCAAATAATCAGCCCCAAACTCTTTATTCTTGGAAGGAACAACCTCACACAATCCTAAATGAAAGTTAACTCCTTCCTTGATGAAAAAAAACAAAAACCAAGCCTATGAATTGTTGGAAAAATAAAGAGACACAACTGAGAGGGGGGTGAATCATTTGTGACAGAAACTTCAACTTTCCTAACTTATCTTAACCTTAATCTCAAATTTGATGAATAAGCAAATAACCACAAGCAATTAACACATCAGAGAGGCAAATAACACCATTTTTTTTTACATGGAAACCCTATTAGGGGAAAAACCATGGTGGATGTTAGTCCACAAGATTATACTCTATTAAAAGTATAAAGATAAATATTAAGGGGAATGCACATGCATTTAGGCACATTGCCTAGAGCTCACTACTCAATTACAGAAGAGGACTCATTGTCCAACAATACAGAATAATTGATTAGATCCACAGAGTATAAACTGAAAGAATAGCTTGTACACAAGCCTGATTATAGTTCAAATTAAGCTCAGAAAACCTTCTTCACACTTTCCTCAAACTTGTTCACTATGTGCTCTCCAATCGAATGATAGAAACACTATTCACACATTTACACTTTCTCTGGTATACATTCACACTTATGCACACACAAAATTAACTCAACCAATTTCCCTTATATATTTGCTTCATGGGATTTCATCACAACTTATATGGCTAGAAAAATAAGATATATTTTCAATGTCAGCCCAAATTCACAATTAAATTTCCAATGCAAAACCACCAAGGTTAGCCACAACATAGTGGAGACCCAAATTAATATATCCAACACAAAAGTACTTTAATTAATTTCGCCACAAAGATTCACAACATGTTACCACTAACATGTTAGCCAAGAACATGAAAAACCAAACATGCGCAAGAAAATATCTTCAACCACGAGCTCTCACAGTAGTGTGCACATACCACAAAGATAGAGAGTGATCTAGAGACATTAGAAAACACCAAGAAATAATAGAGAAGCATCTGCAACCACTGAGATTACCAGAATCACACAATCTTCATTCAGGAACACTTATAGAGACCACAAAATAACTGTTAGACCACAAAACAATCAAAACTTCACGCAGACCTTTAAAACTCCTGTAGATGATCTAGAAACATTCAAAAATAAACCCTTTAATCCACATTAGCTAATCATCAACGTATAGAAAAAAAGCACCTTCATGACCTGCATAGTTCCACTGGGAACCTAAAACACTTCCTTTTACAATTTTCTCAATATCCTCGACATATATAGCCTCTAGTAAACCAAATGATAATAGTGTTGACATCAATGACAACCATATATCAAAAACCATATCCACAATATCCAACAATCTCCCCCTTTGGCATTGATGGCAACACATGATGTGAAAAATGCCATCAACCCAACACACTGACTTCATCTTCACTTCCCCTCTTGAAAGGATCTTTCACATTACACTTCTCTCCATTTGACATCAATGGAAAAGGTAACAATGACCTTCCCATATACACGCTCTAAACCACATGTCTGCACACCTGACTACTCCCCGTGAGTAGTAGCTGTAGAAACATCAATCCGGATTAGAATATAGCAATGAGGTTCATAGATTGATGCAGGAAAATGCATCTTTTAGTTCTTATTAGGAGGGGTGATTACCCCTAGCATTACTCTGAGATACTCAAAAGTATCCTTCAGAAATGGCTTAGTAAATATATCTGCAATTTGTTCTTTGGTAGGCACATACTCCATTCTAACTTCTTTCTCATTCACTTTCTCCCTCAAGAAATGAAACTTGATTGATATATGTTTAGTCTTAGAATGCAACATCAGATTCCTTAAGATATTTATTGCACTTGAATTGTCACAGTATATGTGTTAGCTCTCAAAAATGCAGGTAAGAATACCTCAAGAGGTTTCCAATCACTTGGTACATTCTAGGGTAATAGACAAGGTCGAATGGCTTAGACCTTCTACTCTTTAGGTGCTGCTAGACCTAGGCGGGTGTACCTATATGAGTGAGGCAGACTTGACTTGCTTATCTCTCTTGAAATGTTTTTCCCACAATGGAAAATGGGAGTAGACAAATGAAATTAAATTTGGCATATATTGTATAACAATATTCTAAAACTAAATCCTAATATGTTCAGTTAACAGATGTGAAAATATGAATGAAACTAAATGATGAAAATGTAGAGACCAGTGCCTTATAGGGTATGCAGAGTCAAAAGGAATCTAAAACAGGTACTTCTTTCTGGAAAGTATTCAAGTTTTTCAACATATAATTTAGTTTATAACTTGTATAAACATGTAGGGTTATGATCACCGAGTTCTTCTTAATGATCCAACTGACATTCTCTAATTACTATGATCAACTTAAAGGATTTAATCTTTACTTGAAAGAACTAATTAATTGATCATACAAACACAAAAAATGTGCACTGATAAACTAGATATAAACTTGTTACACCAATTTAAATAACCAAAAATTACCAACTTTGGAGACAACTTCAATAATGCTTTCAATGAACACAATAAACAACTGATACCAAAAATAACTGCACCATATTAAATGATTTCCATTGATATCTCCATAATTTCAAACATGCATAGATGTCTCATATTTGTGAAATATTGTGTTTTGTTGTATCTTTTTCAATACTATCTTCTATCCTATTCAAATATCTTGTTTTCTATTTCATTTCTGAAACATATATTTATACATCAAATATATGAAAGGACACATCCTTTCAGAAATGTCATATGTTTACATAACAAATAGATTAAAGGATAATTAAGCTCTGTTTAGCCACAAATGATTTTTAGTTAGATCATCCAAATAATCACGACGCTCATGAGTATCTGCATCTCCATCTGTGTTTTGGATTGAGATTTCCATCCTTATCATCTTCTCATTCTGCTCGCTTGCCTCTTCCAATGTCATACTTTAAGTAGTAGCGACCTCCAAGATTTCATTTAGTATTGACTCACTCTCACTTTTCCATTTGGCCGCTTCTTTAAGTTCCCCTTTGTCATCAGAGAATGCAGTCACCATTTTTTTGGCGACATTTTTCAACCCCTATTCATCCCCTTGCAATTCTTCGTAGAAGTTTTGATGTTTATTTATAATATGATTTACAGCTTCAATTGCTGCACTATTAGAGGCATCTCTTTGGTTTTCTTCTTGAAACTTCTCCATAATCCATCCATCCATCCTTTTATGCTCCTTTAATGCAGCAAGGGTATGTGAATATTTTCCCCAAAGTTTATTTACCCAAGATGTCAAACTATCCTCCCTTTTCTTGATCATTGCTACAATTGCATCATGTTTTCCTTGGAAGTAGGCACTTGATCCTTCCCAATGATTCCTTGACTGAGAGCTTTCACCTTGAGTAAGCATCTTAGTTGACTTCATCATAATTCCCACCAAATCCTTTAATCTATCATTTTCTCTCAACATCCTTTCGTTATTTAGTTTGTACATTTCCCTCTCTTTTATCAACATCTAAATTTGTGCTTTGTTCAGTTTTGCAGTATTAATTCCAATTTTTGTAGTAGCCACATGATCAGCCTCTCCAACCTTTAGATTCATGACATGTCCAAATTCCTTTCTTGTGTCAATGACTACTAATTTCTTGTGGGGTGGATATAAGGCTCAAATCATCAATGAACCTTCATCTGTATTGTATTTGGATCCAACATACACCTCTATTACCTTTTCTTTGTCAAGCTTGTGTGTAGCATTGTTGTCCCTTAAGAAACTATCAAAGACAAGTGCAAAATTGAGATCTACCTAGGGAAAGATCATGACACTAGCATTTTCCAATATTTTCCTCCCCTTTTGGGGGGTCATACCTGTCATTTCCTCATCCACACATTTCCTCAATTCGTTCAACAATTGCTCTTCATTTCCTATAGTAACATCATCAACCTTTTCTCTTATTTCCTTTCCCTTATTTTTATACAAAAATGCTTTGAATTATGGGGAATTTATCAACTCATCATCTGAAACAAATGATCTATACTCAATATTCCTTACATATACTTCTCCACTTTCTTCAACACTCAACTCTCTGGGTGGGAAAATATATTGCTGAGTTCTTAATCTGGATACCTTTCCTGGTTTACTTTGTGGCACATTATCTTCAGGTGTCTCTTCCCCAGAAGACAATTGCTTTGCATCCTGAAGCCCTTGATTGTATCTTTCAACCACCGTTTCTACTTCCTCTTCTTCCATATTTTGAATCATATCATCAAAGTGATAGGGCACATGCTGATACCCTCCAAAGTTTATCTTCATTTTAATAGAATTAATATACACTTCTGGGTCAAAGTTCTTTCTGGGTGGTCCTCTCTTCATATTATACTGAAGTAACTTGTCAAGGATCAAATGATACCCTTCTTTGGCCAACATAGTAAAATCACCAAAACATAATGTACTAGGCATAAAAGCTTGCTTCCCAAAAGAGCTGAAATTCATTACACTACAGTAATCCATCTGTCTGACAATCTCCAAATATGCAATTATGTTTGGGATTGTTTTTGGAAAAATGAAAGGGGCATCTTCATACCCATAAACTCTAATCATGGTAGCTCCCTCCAAGTAGTACCAATCTCCCCAATTATGATCAATTGGCCCATTGAAATCCTTTGGGCGAAGAAATCTCTTTATCTCTTCAGATAAAGAATAATTACAAGGATGATTGTACAATTTGTACAATGTCTTCAAAAAATATTCTTCAAATTGAATAAAATTGGCATTGGCAAACCTACTATCCCAAACAGCAGTCCACAATTGGATAGGTAATGTTTCACCATCTTTATTAAATTGAGAAATCCTCATCTCTAGAAACCATAGTCTAAACTCATGTCCAAAGTATAACACCATATGCATCAATAATGAATAATTCCTAAGATAAAAGGTAGATGGTCCATTTTTTTTTGTCATCAATCCTGAATCAAGCCCCCTAGAAATGTATGAGGCATAGTCAAATGGCCTAGATTTGTGGTATTAGATATCTGCTGAGATTAGCATTGGCACAATAGACATATACTCTGGGGCATCCATTCCCAATACTTGGAAAACTGAGAAGTAAGTGTATTTCATGTAAGGTTCAAATAGGTCCACATGATACAGAGGTCCCTCACTATCCTGTAAAGAAAATGGTTTTCCATCCTACTTAGTCCTATGAATTGGTAGCCTCCAATCCTTGTAAATTGTATCCATTCTTGAGAACTCCTTCTCCAATTCTTCATTTATGATCTCTTCATTGCTAAACCCTTCCAAATTAAAAACCTCCCCTATTGCCTCTTTTGACAAATGTATCCGTGGTTTTCTAGACGGGTCACATATAGCTTTATGTTTCAGGTCATAATGGCCAACTAGCAATTTTACCAATTCTGCATTTACAAATACATTAGGGCACACCAGTTTCCTCAAATTGAGTTTCCATGGATTGCACACTGGTTCAAAATGATTTCTTCGATGATAATGAAAATTAAACAGCTCATACCCCCTTATGGCAATCCAAACGTCTCCTATGAATTTGTATTTATCATCCAGTTTATCCAGTTCTGCCCTAAGTTGTGTAGATCTTCTGGCCTTAGGCCTAGAGCCAGGTAATTGGTCAATGAGGTCCTGGTTCAGTCTTCGCTCATTACCCCCATGTTTCATCTTAGTTTTTTGTTTCTTTCCCTTAGTTTTTCTTCTTTCATCGCACTTTCTACTTTTTAATTTTCCTGAGCTAGGGGACTCCATTCTTCAAAGTTACATTAGTTAAAATTTGATGAGCTAAGATGTAATCACTTATTGTATTCTACTCGAGATGTCCAGACTGGAAATATGCCCTGGTTCTCCGTCTGCCTTGCTAATTCTTCTGCTATCAATTCAACAAAAATGCTATCAATTGAATTCTCCTTGTTATGTTTTGTCGCGCCATTAATGTGTCAGCTGAAGCACAAGTGAAAAATTATTTGAAACTCCACTGTCGCATCAAACATCATGTCGGTTAGACATTTTCAAATCTGAGGGGAAGATCTTTTGCAATGTTCATTAAACCTTTCGTCGAGACATCTTGTAGTCTCCCCGAAACCTTCAAGTCTCACCGATAGGTATCACTTTAGTTTTATGTGTCGTTGTGACAATTCCGAGTTGGGGAGACATTTCATAGATTTCTTTGTGTCTTATCGAGATACACCTCGTGGTAATCTTCTAGTAGCTAAGACATAATCATACTTTCGCCGATGAAACCACACCCCGGCATGACTTTCATATTTCTTGCCAATGAGATCAATCTTACTACTGAAGTACTTTCTATCGGCAAGACTTTGAAAACTTGGAAAGACTCATACCGATGCCAATTGTGTCGCCAAACCTATTTCTCCAATATATTCCATTTGGTGAGACTCTCCCTAAATTATTTCATTGGTGTAACTTTCATATTCAGCAGAGCTCATGCTGATGAATTTTCTCTCGCCGATGCATATCTTTATCAGTGTGTAATTTGAGTCGGCAAGACTACATGACTTCTTCCTGATAATCTTCTAATGGAATCACTTTGTACTTATCGACAAGACCCGCAGCTTTCGATAATACCTTACTTCGCTAACATTAGTTTGGCCGAAATGATTTTCCATGCGCTGGTCGGTGAGACACATATGAGTTCGTTATGACTCATCCTGATAATGATTCTCTTGCCGATATGATTCTTCTGTCACCGAGACAATAAATTGTATCCTTCTGATAGGCTACAAAAGACATATATTAGTAACAATGCCAAATGGATCGGGGAGACCTTCAACCTTTCATGCTGATATGGGTAATACAATGAAATATCTAGGACCAGATGGATTCTAATGGATCATATGACAAAAAAAATGGGAAAGATGTTATGAGGAGGGAATTTTATGCTTATGATGAGGACTTATTTTGGAAACTCATGAATACAATTGATTGTAAAAGTTTCAAAATTTTACAGTTCTAACAGTGGCTCTTCCTGGGGATGAATGATTGTGAGATCATTGCAAGGATCTAGATCTTTGGGTGAGCAGACCAAACTCAAGGTGATGGACCAGTGAGCAAGATGGAAATGGAAATGGAAATGAATGTGATCCTATACTACTGTACATGGAAAAAAATTATTTTGAAAGAAGGCAAATCAGGATTGTCCATGTACTAGAAATTCCTATTCCTTTTATTTCCTAGACTATTGTGCATGGAAGAAGAATTTTGTGAGGATTGTTAAGGATTGTCCATGCACTGGAAACCCTTGATCCTCTGTATTTCTCAAGAGAAAAAAATGTTTCAAAAATTTCCCATGCACAAGAAACTCCTACTCTTCACCAACCATATTTTGTAGATAATATGAATCTTCACCTCTCTTTCCAACAACCACAAAAGGTACTAGCCACAAGGTATCAAATTTCCCATGCTTGCCCTTCTCCTGACACCTTGCATTCCACATTAGTACCAAATCATTTTCCTCAAATTTTCTATCTTTTTCCTTTTTATCAAATAGATACTTCATCTTTGTCTATAACTTCATGTTTTTGTTTTGAGCTACTCTCCTAATCTCATCAAGTTCAGATAGTTGCTCCATTATTTCCTCCATAGGTTCTAGAATGTCCAAATCTTCTTGAAGGATAAAGTTATATACTGGTAACAAATTCTGCAATGGCATCCTGGCTTGTGTTCCATACACCAATTCAAATGGGGATTTTCCAATTTCCATTTTAACAGTGATCCTATCATCCCAAACAACCAATCTGAATTTTGAATCCCAAGCCTTCTTGTTCTGACCTAGCATCCTCCTTATAATCTTTAGAAGACTTTTATTGCTAGACTCTGGTTGACCATTAGCTTGTGGATGGTAAGGAGCTGCATAAGAAATGGTAATGCCATTCGTGCTGCAAAATTTTTTGAATTCATCAGATTTGAAACACATCCCATTATCAGTAGTCAGTCTTAGTGGTGTCCCGAATTTGGTAATAATGTTCTCCATTAGAAAAATTTTCACAACTTTACTTGTAGCCTGCTTGGTTGGGATTGCTTCTACCCACTTGGTAAAATAATCAGTTGCTACAAGTATCCATTTGTGTCCTCCACTTAATTTTTCTTGTATCTCCCCAATGAAATTGATTCCCCACTGATGAAAAGGGGCTTCAGTCTGTAAAGGCCTAAGTGGTAAAGCTCCTTGATACATCATCTTCCTAGAGAATTTCTGGCAGGCTTCACATCTTCTTACATATGAAAGGAGTCACTAAAAAAATTTGACCAGTAATATCCTACCTTGAGAATTTTATGTGTAGTTGTCTTTGCAGAGTAATGCCCTCCACAAACCCCTTCATGCATTTCACTCAAGACATGCTTAGCTTGTGACTCATCCAAACATAAAAACAGTATCCCATCCCTATTCTTCCAAAACAAATCTCCTTCCATGAACACATATTTAGATGCTTGTAGCTTCAAAGTTCTTCTCTGGCTATCACTCATTCCTTCTGGACACTTCATGTATTTAAGATAGTGCATGATGTCTACATACCAAGGAGTATGCTCAATGCTCACAATTGTAGTCTCCTCCTCCTCTATATTGCAAATTTGATTTGCTTCAATATTCACTTCTGCCATTAACCTAGCCAAACCTTGACCTCTTACTAGTTTAGTTATCTATATCTCCATATCAAATTCTTGGATTTTATTAATCCAGCTACATCTTTTTCCTGTTACTTTAGACTGTGTCAAAATGTCTTTAACAGCTACATGAGGGACATAGGCAATCACCTTGGCTCCACAAGATATGGATTGAAAGCCTTTGTAGCTTTTACCAGTGCAAAAGCTTGCTTTTCCATTATATCATACTTCAATTCTGACCCCTGCAATGACTTACTAGAAAAGGACACAGGCTGTTCATGACCTTCCTCATTTTTTTGTAACATGACAGTAGCTATTTTATGTAATGAGGCAAATGAAAATATTTGAAAAGGTTTTGAAAAATTGGGGGACCTAAGGACAGGAGCCTTCTTGATAGCTTTTTTGATTGATATAAACACATCTAATGCTTCTGCAGTCCAATCTACCTTTTGTCCTTTCCTTAACATTTTTTATATGGGTTTAATGATTTCAGCGAAATTAGAAACAAACCTCCTAACAAAGTTGATCTGACCAAAAAATGACTGGATAGCCTTAACATTTTTAGGGATATGAACTTTATCTATGGCCTCAACCTTCTCAGGATCTATTCTAATCCCTTCTTTTGATACAATATGTCCTAAGAGTTTACCCTCTATGACTGCAAAATGACATTTTTTAGGATTCAAACTAATCCCATATTCTAAAGCTTTAATGAATACCTTTTCTAGATGCTCTACATGATCTTCAACCTTCTTTGAGTAAGTAGTAAGGTTGTCCTGATACACCACCATGATAGCATTAATTAAATCTGCAAATGTTACGTCCATAGCTCTTTGGAAGGTTTCCCCTGCGCTCGTGAGACCAAATGGGATTCTTAAATACACATATGTCCCCTATGGGGTTGTAAAATTTGTTTTATACTACTCATATTCTTTAACTTTAACCTGGTTATAACCTGAAAACCCATCCATCATAGATAACAACTCGCTCCCTGTCACCTTATGTAATATAGCCTCCATATTGGGTAGAGGATAATTTTCCTTGAGAGATGCCATATTCAAATTCCTAAAGTCCACACACAATCTGATATCTCCATTTTTCTTCCTCACATGGACTAGGTTTGAGACCCGTGTTGAGTGCCTAATTGGTTTCATTATGCCACCGTCTCTGAGCTTTTCCAATTCTTCCTGCATCTTTGGTTCCAATGTTGGATTAATGGGTCTTTTCTTTTGTCTAAAAGGCTTTGCATCTGGCTTCAATGGTATTTCATGCTAAAACAAATCTTCTCTATATGCTTTTAGATCTTCATACGACCAAGCAAACGCATGTTTACATTTTCTCAGTAATGCTATTAACATCCTTCTAATTGTCAGACTTATCTTCTTCCCTATGTACACCTTTCTTGGTGCCATCTCAGTCCCCAAGTTAATCTCTTCAATATCCTCCCTTTTGATTGGCATTTTCTTCATGAGGGACCAATCACTTCCATCATACACCCTCTCTAATGACTAACCCCTTAGGAAGATTATTTGTTTTGAGTTGTAAGATCTCCTTCCCAAATACTGTCTGCTTCCCATCCACTTCTTTAACAAAGGCATTGAAATCAATTTCTTGGGATTCATATTGATCTATACAGTGAAGAAATTTCAAAAGGTCAGTATAATCATTAAAAACCTGCCAACTATATATGTTATCAGGCACAACAGGTCTTTTTTTGAACTAAATTTGTGATATTCCAAACAGTGTAATATCATCTCTTTTTAGTGCCACATTTGCTAAAAAATCTACCATTATGTTCTTTGACCTATCAATCCACCCAATTGAGAAGGCATCAAACAACTCAATTGTGTCCCATACAACATTCCTGTATTGTTTCAGTATTTTATGTTTTGCTACATATTTTGACTTAATTTGTGAAACAACCAGCTCAGAATCCCCTAGAATAGCCAACAACTTGACTTTATGTTTCACAGCTATATTCAAACCTATTATTAAAGCTTCATATTCCGCCACATTGTTTGTACATTCAAATGTTAACAAAATGAATACTTAAATGTAACTCCTTCAAGTGAAACAAATACTATCCCTGCTCCATTACCCTCTTGGTTGCATGCTCCATCAAAGTACATTTTCCATACACCATTGCAATTTTGTGCCACATGCTTTTTAATTGGGTCAGTATTGACTAACTCTGGCTGGGATGGTTCTATCTTAAAACTCCCAAGATCGACATCACAAAAATAGTTGATTTGATCTTGTGGTACACAGTCAACAACCTAGTTCATCCTTGGCTCTCTGTACAACTTCACTTCCTGACCATTCACTATAATTGTTACATAAGACAAATCAAACTAGACATTTCCACCAACTGCTGCTATCCACTCTCTTGATAAAAGCATCCCAAATTGAGGAGGGGTATCAATTACTGTTATATCAATATTGTAAGCCACCTGAGGATAAGAAGCTAGTTTAACTTCAAAATCTTTCATTATACCCACTATAGGAACAAGCCTATTATCCATTGCATAGCACTTCCCTCCATTAGTATCCACCCACATGCCTAGCTGTTTCATCACTTCCACTGGCATAATATTTATGGCAGCACCAAAATCTATCATGCAATTTCTCAGCAATTTGTTATTTATGAGCAATGTAGTGAAAAATGGATCTACTTGTGGGGGACATAATAATGCATTACTAAGGAAAACTTATGGGATATTTACCTTCTCTTGCTTATTTCTAGCAGCCATCTTACTTTCAGAATTTATATGCTTTTCATTTCCATTTGTTATTAATTGAACAACACTGTCTCTGTATTCCTTAATTCTCATCATCTCAAGTAGTGGAACAGACATCTTTACCTAAGATAAAGCCTAAGTGAAGTCAAAAGAAGAACCCTCTACCTTAATCATTTTCTTTTGTTTTGATGTTTCTCCTTTGTTCTCTTCTTTTTCTCTTTTACTTGGCTAATCAGTCTTTTGCATTTCTTTGTGCAATTCCTTTACTTCTTCCTTTTGGACAGGCTTTTGTTCGCTTTTATCATTTTGTTTGTTTTCTGTTTTCTTCAAAGCTCCTTGTGTCACCTTTTGATCCTTCATAAAGATTCCCCTAGGGACACCTTCCTTCTCATTCAATATCTTGTTTCTCAACTAGTACTTACTCTTTGCTTCTTCAACTATAGCAATGGTTAATCTCTCTATCTCCTCTTCAGTGAGCTTCCTCATACTGCCCTGATTAGGCATCTCATCAGAATGTGGTTCTACATAATCATCCTCAGAGTTAGAAATAATTTGTCGTTTAGCCATGTGGACATTGTACCTTTGATTCGAAACATCGTACTCATATCCATCTCCCTCTGAAGATGAGTACCTCTCCTCAACACGGTGAAAAGTATTTGAAGTCAAATACACTGTGTGATCTTCTCCACTATTTCCCATTAACACTCCTTCTTGCATTCTTTGGGATACAACAAAATAATCCGGGGAATGTGGCTTATCATAAATCTCACAAAAATAATTGTTATTCACCATATATGTTCCCTTCTTCCTAAATGGATCAGGAGTCTCTTTGTTTCTAGGCCTTTCTATTATAGGTTTTCCATCTTTCCAGTTTGTGTTATAGGGCATGTCATGTAACCTAGGCCTTTCATTTATGTATGTGTTCTCCTATTTGTATTGATAATTATTGGTTTGCTAAGGAGCCCTAGGGTTGTCTCTTTTATTGATTATC
Source organism: Sequoia sempervirens (assembly GCA_007258455.2). Classification (NCBI taxonomy): domain Eukaryota; kingdom Viridiplantae; phylum Streptophyta; class Pinopsida; order Cupressales; family Cupressaceae; genus Sequoia; species Sequoia sempervirens. The sequence goes on from VDFB02256132.1 coordinate 122,389,761, forward strand.
CCAACAGCCTTCCTGTTGTTTTCAATTGTTAATGCTATCTTTTGAGCTTCAGCCAAATCTCTTGGTAACCTATTTCTTAATTCATACCCTATTTTTGGATCAAAAGCATTCAAATAAACACTCAATGCTACAGAGTTTGGAAACTTTGATCCAGGAGGTATTATATTCTGCAGTTTATTGAATCTTTGGTTGAAATCATACATTGATTCATTCTGAATTTTCTGAATTCACATCAATTCATGAAGAGCGTCATCTGGTGCACTTAGATTCCCGTATTGCTCGAGGAATCAATCTTGAAATATTTGGAGAGAATCAATAGAGGCTATTGTTAGGCTGTTGAACCAATCCCTAGCTTCTTCAATAAGTGACATCATGAATAGCCTCATATGTAAATCTTCATAAGGTACATCCAAATATTGAATGAAGGCATTGAAACTCCTTAAATGATCCTTGGCAGTAATTGCACTACTCCCTATAAACTTAGGCACCAAATTTCTCCAACTGCCATCCATAGGGTAAGGGTATAATTGAAACCTTGCCAAATCAAATTGTCTGATCATTGTTGTATACTGATGAGGGGGAGGGTTAGCTGGGTACTGGTACTGGTACATTGGATTATTGTATTGTGTGTTATGATGTGGCACATAATGCTGACCATGAGGTGGTTGTGTATATGTATGTTGTGAGGGAATGTGTGGTGGATGGTTTGGCTATTCATATTGATTCCCCATCTGATTGCGAGGAGCCTTTGATGGATCTGAAGGCCCTGCACCATTATTGCCCTGCTTATGAGGTGGTACATATTTTGAGTGACTGGCTACTTGATTGGTAATTTGGGATTTCTAGAATTTGAATTCCCTCATTGCTTGTATCATTTGGGCTTTCTCCTGCTTAGCTTTTAGTTCTTCTATCTCCTTTTTCTGTAACTCAAACCGTGCTTTTATTTCTTCATGAGTTAAAGATTCATTATTTTCTTGAGGAATCGCATGACCATTGGACTCATTTTGGTTACCCTCCATTCTTTGTTCACATTCGTGTTGAAATCTTAGTTGTTCAACTTCAAATTTAGCATGCCACTCTGCTTGTTTCTAAGGATCGTAGAAAGGGTTTCTTTGATCCTCTGGGGTACAAGGTTCTACACTTGAGTTATCTCTCCATGTGTCATATCGGTCATAAGATTCACAATGTTGTCTCAGTGTTTTGTCTTTATTCATTGTGCACATGTCTTCATTTATCCTTTGACCCTTATCAACCCTATTATCTTTGTGTGTCCACTTACTACTGCTAGTAGGAGCCCCAGTATGACCTCCCCTATATTGAGATCTTCTACCATTCATGTTGAAATGTTTTTATCAGAGTTGCCACTCACTTTCTTGAAAGTGAGAAAATTTTTGTTACTTGTTATTCCCAGTGGAGTCTATATAGGATTTCTGACTCAATGATTAAGGTGCAGATTCTTAGTTATCCCTAGCAGAGTCACCAATTTGTAAGCTCTCAAAAATGCACGTAAGAATACCTCAAGAGGTTTCCAATCTCTTGGTATGTTCTAGGGTAACAGACAAGGTCGAATGGCTTAGACCTTCTACTCTTCAGGTTCTGCTAGACCTAGGTGGGTGTACCTATATGAGTGAGGCAGAATTGACTTGCTTATCTCTCTTGAAATATTTTTCCCACAATGGAAAATGGAAGTAGACAAATGAAATTAAATTTGGTATAGATTGTATAACAATATTCTAAAACTAAATCATAATATGTTTAGTTAATAGATGTGAAAATATGAATGAAACTAAATGATGAAAATGTAGAGACCAATGCCTTATAGGGTATGCGGAGTCAAAAGGAATCTGAAACAGGTACTTCTTTCTGGAAAGTATTCAACTTGTTCAGAATATAATTTATTTTATAACTTGTATAAACATGCAAGGTTATGATTACCGAGTTCTTCTTAATGATCCAACTGACATTCTCTAATTACTATGATCAACTTAAAGGATTTAATCTTTACTTTAAAGAACCAATTAATTGATCATACAAACACAACAAATGTGCCCTGATAAACTAGATATAAACTTGTTACACCAATTTAAATAACCAGAAAACACCAACTTTGGAGACAACTTCAATAATGCTTTCAATGAACACAAAAAAACACAAAATACCAAAAATAATTGCACCATATTAAATGATTTCCATTGATAGCAGCATAATTTCAAACATGCATCATAGTCTCATATTTGTGAAACATTGTGTTCTGCTATATCTTTTTCTATACTATCTTCTATCCTATTAAAATATCTTGTTTTCTATTTCATTTGTGAAACAGATATTTATACATCGAATATATGAAAGGACGCATCCTTTTAGAAATTTCATATGTTTACATAACAAATAGATTAAAGGATAATTAAGCTTTGTTTAGCCACAAATGAGTTTTAGTTACATGATCCAAATAATCCTAGCACTCATGAGTAGCCGCATCTCCAACTGCATTGCGGATTGAGATTTCCATCCTTATCATCTTCTCATTCTGCTCGCTCGCCTCTTCTAATGTCATCCTTTCAACAATTGTGACCTTCAGGATTTCATTTAGTATTGACTCACCCTCGCTTTTCCATTTGGAATCTTCTTTAAGTTCCCCTTTGTCATCAGAGAATGTAGTCAACATTTTCTTGGTGGCATTTGTCAACCCCTATTCATACCCTTGCAATTCTTCGTAGAAGTTTCAATGTTTATTTATAATATGATTTACAGCTTCAATTGTTGCACTGTTAGAGGCATCTCTCTGGTTTGCTTCTCGAAACTTCTCCATAATCCATCCATCCATCCTTTTATGCTCCTTTAATGCAACAAGGGTATGTGAATATTTTCCCCAAAGTTTATTTACCCAAGATGTCAAACTATCCTCCCTTTTCTTGATCATTACTACAATTGCATCACGTTTTCCTTGGAAGTAGGCACTTGATCCTTCCCAATGATTCCTTGACTGAGAGCTTTCGCCTTGAGTAAGCATCTAAGTTGACTTCATCGTAATGCCCACCAAATCCTTTAATATGTCATTTTCTCTGAACATTCTTTCGTTATTTAGTTTGTACATTTCCCTCTCTTTTATCAACATCTAAATTTGTGCTTTGTTCATTTTTGCAATATTAATTCCAATTTCTGCAATAGCCACATGATCAACCTCTCCAACCTTTAGATTCATGACATGTCCAAATGCCTTTTCTGTTTCAATGACTACTGATTTCCTGTGGGGTGGATATAAGGCCATAATCATCAATGAACCTTCATCTGTATTGTATTTGGATCTAGCATAAACCTCTGTTACCTTTTCTTTGTCAAGCTTGTGTGTAGCATTGTTGTCCCTTAAGAAACTATCAAAGACAAGTGCATAATTGAGATCTAGCCTAGGAAAGATCATGACATCAGCATTTTCCAACATTTTCCTCCCCTTTTCAGGGGTCATACTTGTCATTTCCTCATCCACACATTTCCTCAATTCATTCAGCAATTTCTCTTCATTTCTTGTAGTAACATCATCAACCTTTTCTCTTATTTCCTTCCCCTTCTGTTTATACAAAAATGCTTTGAATTCTGTGGAATTTATGAACTCATTATCTGAAACAAATGATCTGTACTCAATATTCCTTACATCTGCTTCTCCACTTTCTTCAACACTCAACTCTCTAGTTGGGCAAATATATTGTTGAGTTCTTAATCTTGATACCTTTCTTGGTTGACTTTGTGGCACATTATCTTCAGGTGTCTCTTCCCCATAAGACAACTGCTCTGCATCCTAAAGCCCTTGATTCTATCTTTCAACCACCATTTTTGAATCCTCTTCTTCTAGATTCTGAATCATATCATCAAAGTGATAGGGCACATGCTGATACCCTCCAAAGTTTATCTTCATTTTAATAGAATTAATATACCCTTCCAGGTCAAAGTTCTTTTTGGGTGGTCCTCTCTTCATATTGTACTGAAGCAACTTGTCAAGGATCAAATTATATCTTTTCCAGCAAAAAATCACCAAAACATAATGTACTAGGCATAAAAGCATGCTTCCCAAAAGAGCTAAAATTCATTACACTACAGCAATCCATCTGTCTGACAATCTCCAAATATGCAATTCTGTTTGGGACTATTTTTTGGAAAAATGAAAGGGGCATCTTCATACCCATAAACTCTAATCATGGTAGCTCCCTCTAAGCAGTACCAATCTCCCCAATTATGATCAATTGGCCCATTGAAATTCTTTGGCCAAAGAAATCTCTTTATCTCTTCAGATAAAGAATAATTACAAGGATGATTGTACAATTTGTACAATGTCTTCAAAAAATATTCTTCAAAATGAATAAAACTGGCATCGACAAACCTACTATCCCAAACAACAGTCCACAATTGGACAGGTAATGTTTCACCATCTTTATTAAACTGAGAAATCCTCATCTCCGGAGGCTATAGTCTCAACTCATGTCCAGAGTATAACACCATATGCATCAATAATAAATAATGCCTAAAATAAAAGGTAGATGATCCTTTTTTTATTGTCATCAATCCTGAATCAAGCCCCCTAGAAATGTACGAGGCATAGTCAAATGGCCTAGAATTGTGGTATTGGATATCTGCTAAGATTAGCATTGGCACAATAGACATATACTCGAGAGCATCCATTCCCAATACTTGGAAAACTGAGAAGTAAGTGTATTTCATGTAAGGTTAAAATAGGTCCACATGATATGGAGGTCCCTCACTATCCTGTAAAGGAACTGGTTTGCCATCCTTCTTAGTCCTATGAATTGGAAACCTCCAACCCTTATAAATTGTATCCATTCTTGAGAACTCCTTCTCCAATTCTTCATATATGATCTCTTCATTGCTAAACCCTTCCAAATTAAAAACCTCCCCTATTGCCTCTTTTGAAAAATGTATCTGTGGTTTTCTAGACGGGTCACATATAGCTTTATGTTTCAGGTCATAATGGCCAACTAGCAATTTTACCAATTCCGCATTTACAAATACATTAGGGCACACCAATTTCCCCAAATTGAGTTTCCATGGATTGCACACTAGTTCAAAATGATTTCTCTGATGATAATGAAAATTAAACAACTCATACCCCCTTATGGCAGTCCAAACGTCTCCTATGAATTTGTATTTATCATTGAGTTTATCTAGTTCTACCCTAAGTTGTGTAGATCTTCTGGCTTTAGGCCTAGAGGTAGGTAATTGGTCAATGAGGTCCTGGTTCAATCTTTGCTCATTTCCCTCATGTTCCATCTCAGTTTTCTATTTCTTTCCCTTAGTCTGACTACTTTCACCGTGCTTTCTACTTTTTAATTTTCCTGAGCTAGGGGACTCCATTATTCAAAGTTACAAAAGTTAAAATTTGATGAGCTAAGATGTAATCACTTACTGTATTCTGCTCAAGATCTCTAGACTAGAAATATGCCCTGTTCTCTGTCTGCCTTGCTAATTCTTTTGCTATTAATTCAACATAAATGCTATCAATTGAATTCTCCTTGTTATGTTCTATCGTACCATTAATGTGTCAGCTAAAGCATGAGCAAAAACTTATTTGAAACTCCACTGTCACATAAAATGTCATGTCGGTGAGACATTTTCAAATTTGAGGTGATGAGCTTTTGCAACATTCATTAAACCTTTCGCCAAGACATCCTATAGTCTCCCCGAAACCTTCAAGTCTCACCGATAGGTATCGCTTTAGTTTTATGTGTCACTATGACAATTCCGAGTCAGGGAGACGTTTCATAGATTGATTTGTGTCTTATCAAGATACAACCCGTGGTAATCTTCTGGTCGTTGAGACATAATCATACTTTTGCCGATGAAACCACCCGGCATGACTTTCATATTTCTCGCCAATGAGATTAATCTTACTGATGAAGTACTTTCTATCGGTGAGACTTTGAAAACTCAGAAAGACTCATACTGATGCCAATTGTCTCACTGAACCTATTTCTCCAATATATTCCATTCGGTGAGACTCTCCCCGAAGTATTTCATCGGTGTAACTTTTAGATTCGGCAGAACTCATGCCAATGACTTTTCTCTCACCGATGCATATCTTTATCAGTGTGACATTTGAGTCGGCAAGACTACGTGACTTCTTCCCGATAATCTTCTGATGGAATCACTTTGTGCTTATTGGCAAGACCTGAAGCTTTCGGTAAGACCTTACGTTGATAACATTAGTTTGGCCGAAATGCTTTTCCATGCGCTGGTCGGTGAGACACATATGAGTTCATTATGACTCATCCCGATAATGATTCTCTTGCCGATATGATTCTTCTATCACAGAGACAATAAATTGTATCTTGTTGATAGGCTACAAAAGACATATATTAGTAACAATGCCAAATGGATCAGGGAGACCTTCACCTTGTCTTGTCGATATGGGTAATACAATGAAATATCTAGGAATGGATGGATTCTAATAGATCATATGACAAAAAAAATGGGAAAGATGTTATGAGGAGGGAATTTTATGCTTATGATGAGGACTTATTTTGGAAACTCATGAATACAATTGACTGTAAAATTTTCAAAATTTTATAGTTCTAACAATATGGAAATAGGTTCTTCATATACAACCCTGATATCTCTTAGCATTTGTTTCATCCATATCACTTGAGTATAGTTATTAGCAGCAACAATGTATTCTTCTTCAGCAGTAGATGGAGAAATTGAGTTTTTCTTTTTGCTTAACCAGGACACCAATTTCTTCCCTAGGAAGAAAGCACCACCACTAGTACTTTTTCCATCATCTACATCACCAGCCCAATCCACATCAGTATATGCACACAAAGTGAGATCATCATCCTTTGGATACAAAATTCCAAAGTCAATTGTTCCTTTTAGATACCTAAAAATTCTCTTCATAGTAGTTACATGTGATTCTTTTGGATCCGCTTGAAATCTAGCAACCATACATATAGTATTCATAATGTATGGTCTAGTCCGAGTCAAGTAGAGTAATCCACCGATCATTGACCTATATCTGGTTTTATTTTCCTTAGGAGAGTCATCATTCTATGTCAAATTACATCCAATCACCATGGGGGTACCAACAGGTTTGGAGTCATCCATTCCAAACCTCTTCAGTAGTTCTTTCACATATTTGGATTGAGATATGAGAATCCCCTTGTCCAACTAAGTAACTTACAATCCTAGAAAGTGTTGGTGCAATTAAATGTATTGTACCTTGTCCTAGGTCATAATTACACCTTAGTTAAGTTTACTTAGGGACCACATAGGATGTTGTTGGAGAATTTCCACTTTTGGTGGACTTGACATGTCATTACCTCATCACTTCCACCTTTTGTGGACATATCATGTGGTTATCTCTCCACCTTTTTTGGAGTGATAGGATTTCCTAGTTGTCTCATGTCATAAGATTATGACACTTGTCATAATCTTATGCCCTTCTATGTTCTCACCTTGGCCATATAACCAAGGGGTCTTTCTCATTGTAATAATCATAATCATCTCATATCAATGACATTGAATACAGTCTATTCTTATCATATTTTATTCTCTCTCTTTTTTGTGCTTTCCATTTGGTCCATAGATCTTGGCATCCATAGCCAATTTTAACATGGTATTAGAACGGGTTGGGTGCCATTGGAGAGTCTTATTCTGAAGAGAGATCCCAGATCTGAGGAGGTTCCATTTGTGGCTCTTTGTTGCAAGTTCAAATCTGAGCTTTCTGGTGCAAATCTGAGCTCACCATTGCATCCGAAAGGTTCAAGATAGTCAATTTTTCCTTTTTTTTTGTCCAAATCGGACATAGGAGGCCAAATCTATGAGGGTTTGAAGCTGAAGAGTGGTTGCCAGATCTAGAAGGTAGCTGCAATTTTGGAGCATTTTGGGTCAAATCCGACCCTGCCATCACGTCCAGAAGGGCCAAAAACCCTAAGATCGACTATCAATTCATCCAAATTGGAGCACTTGTCTGGTGAAGCAAAAAAAATTTGCCCAAAGAGCCGTATAGCCTCCAAGTTGCCATCATTACCTGATGGTACAATTTCAGAAAAAAAAAGTATTTTATTTCATTTAAATTTTTTCGGAATTTTTCAAAAAAAAATATTAAATATTTTTGGAAAAATGTATGTGAAAATTTTATATTAGAAAAAAATTACAAAAAATATCAAAAAAATTGTTTTCTACGGATCGTACCCTGCTGCGCAGGGTACCCTATACACAATAGGGTACCGTCACCCACACGGAGGCCACGTCGCCTTCGGCCGTGGCCCCCGCCGCCCTCATCTCCTCATACCAGCAGCCAACAGTCTTCAATTTCTGACTGTTTTCAACTTCCGGCGACCTTTTAACAAATATTTCGACCGTCAAAATTCAAATTCCGGCCAATATTTGAGATTCTGACAAGTAGAAAATTCCGGTCAAGATCCATCGAGATTCCGTTGTCGTTTACACAGATTCCAGATTCTGAAGAATATTACGACAATTGTAGCAACGGCTCGGGTGATGGCTAAACGGCAGTCAAATTTAATCCCCTAGATGGATGATGTCATCATGCATCATCAATGATGCCAGCACAGCTTTTCAAATTTTCTTGCCCCTCTCCATTGGCAGTTTTTAGTTTTACAGCCCAACTTCAGAAGGTCATAACTTAGTCATACAAGCTCCTTTTTTCAACCAATTTTTTTTATTTGGGCTAGAATTTCATGCTCTATGTAGTAGTACAATCATTTTTTGGCTTTGGTGCCTGGTTGTTCTAGAAATTGCAGACTCTCACTGGTGTTGCTGCTTCGTCCTCATTTTGAGAACTTCAGGAGCTCATATCTTGCTCCTACAGTAACATTTTTTAGTGCAATTTTTTTTGAAACTGCATAATTTTTTATGTACTTCTCAGTGGTATGATTAGATTGATCTTATTGTATGCCAAAAATTGTACTTGATTCTGTGGCCTATTTTGGGCATTTGCATGTACCAAGATCAAGACCACTTTGTTGTTTTTGGCAAGTGGCAATTGTAAACGCACTACTCATAAAGTGCCAAGCTCATATATTGCTAGGGGGGTCTTTTGATTAAGTGAATTTGGGGGAGATTCTTCTTGTGGTTTTGGTTGCATTCCTCTTGATTCGTGTTCTTGTTTCATCATGGAGCCATCTACAATTCCACTTCTAACACCTTACAACTATCCTAAATGGAAATCTGAAATGAACAAATTTCTAAGAGTAAAGAGATTGTATAGGATAGTTCATGGGCTTGATGGTGAACCACAAAATGATGAAGTTAAAAATAATAAGTGGTTGAATAGTTGTGAAGAAGCCATTGGCTATTTGTGCTTGTATGTCTCTCCTGAGTTGTTGTTTCACATTGAGCAGTTGGATACACCTATGGCTATGTGGACTACATTGTTAGAATTGTCTAGGAAAATAGATGAAATTCAAGGACATTTGTTGGAGAATGAATTAATCAGTCTCAATCCATGTAATTTTGACAACATACAAGACTTCATCACCAAATTCAAGTCACTAAGAACACAATTGAAGAATTGTAAAATTGAGAAATCAGATACACAATTGATCTTAAGTGTTCTTTCAAAGCTAGGACCTGAATATTCAGTGTTTGTGTCTACTTTCTATGCTACAAAGAATGCCTTTGGGAGTGAGTTTAAGATTCCTTCCTTTGAATATTTTGCTATGCAACTCACTAGGGAGCAAGATAATCTTATTCAAATGGGTACTTTGAAGTCTTCAAAATAACATGCTTTGGTTGTAAAGGATGAGAAGTCTTCAAGTGACAAGGAAAAGACAAAGAACAAGCCTAAGAAGAACACACAATCCACATCAAATTCCACAGAAGAACATAAAGATTCATCTTCAAAAGAGAAATCATCTAAGAAGGAGAGACCTTTTTGTGCATATTGCAAGAAGGATGGACATGAAGAACATTATTGTTATAAGAAGGATATTGATGAGTTGAAAAATCTTCTCAAAAAGAATCAAATTGATTTTCCTTCTAGAATGTCTGAATCATCTTCTTCTCCTTCTACTTCAAAATAGTCTAAAAAGGACAAAGGTCAAACATATATATCAAGATATAAAGGACAAGCTCTTTGTGCTCTTTCAAGTCCAGGATCAGGGAGATGGCTTCTAGATTCAGGAGCATCTCATCATATGGCATCTTCACAGACTATCTTCTCTTCATTTTAGCCTTGTTCAATGTCTCCTATCTTGATGGGAAACAATACATATATGAGTGTAACAGGGAAGGGATCTATTAGCATTGGGGAGAACACTTTTCAAGATGTCTTGTGTGTTCCTCATTTGACGAACAATCTACTTTCCATATATCAGATTACACATGGTGGAGATGGGAGAACTATGGAGTTCACACCTAATTCTGTGATCATTCGAGACTTGGAGACTAGAGATATCATTGCTACTGGGGTGGTTGATCATTCATCTCGATTGTATTCCTTTGCACAGTTTGCTTCTAATGGTGACAATGTCCCTTCGACTGTTGATCACATGAACTATGATTCAGAGGAGACATTTGGCTCTTTGAACTTGGGCATACTCACATTAGATCCAGTCCTTGAGCCATGCACTCTATCTTCTCCATTGACTATTGTACTTGATGACACTTGTGTTGCTATAGTTTTGGCTCCTAGTGATTTAATGTAGCAGGATATACATAGTCTTCCAGATATGGCTACTTTGGATGATTTCCTAACAGGTATTTCAGACTTGTTCATGGAGTCTCATCTTGCAGATTTGGAGGACACCATTGATAGCATACATCTTCTCTTTGATGAAGATGCGCCTTCTTCAGTTGTTGTGAGGGAACACCATAACCCTCTTGTTCATTCTCTACATGATCATTCTTCACAGTTTGGCATGAGTGTAGATACTTTTTGACAACATTTGGAGGAGGCTTCTTTGTCTTTAGAGGGGATATCATTGTCTTTGGATTGTGTTCTACATTCATCTCTACTAGATGTTGGATGGTACTCTTCAGCAGTGTGGCCTAGAACGCCTGTTTGGAGTGTGTCAGCTTTCAGCATTGACATGGAGACACCTGAGCATGCTTCAGAGACATCATCATACATCATACATCTTGACATCCTACATACATCCTTGGTTTTGTTTCTTCCTAAGGGGAGGAACGTTGTTCGGCGAGATTGGATCATCTTCAACATTCAATGTCGAGCTTCTACCATCATTACAAAAGACTCAACATTGAGGGGGGGCTACCTTGTCTCTCTTCTACTTCTCTCTTATGGGGGGATCTTTTTCCTCACATGGGGTTTTTACCTTCTCATTCTTCTTTGAGAGCATTTCTATTTTGTATTTCATCTCTCTTTTGAGCGGGAGTTTTTCCCATAAGGTTTTCTCCCTTTCCTCACTTGTGAGAGATTGCATTGTGTGTATATGGGTACCTAACATGGCCTAGTAGCCAGGACCCATCTTGCATTGTTTGCATTTGTGTACATTCTCCCTAAGTTGCACTTAAGGGGGGGTGTTGGTGTAATTAAATGTGTTGTACCTTGTCCTAGGTCATAATTACACCTTAGTTAAGTTTACTTAGGGACCACATAGGAGGTTGTTGGAGAATTTCCACTTTTGGTGGACTTGACATGTCATTACCTCATCACTTCCACCTTTTGTGGACATATCATGTGGTTATCTCTCCACCTTTTGTGGAGTGATAGGTTTTCCTAGTTGTCTCATGTCATAAGATTATGACACTTGTCATAATCTTATTCCCTTCTATGTTCTCTCCTTGGCCATATAACCAAGGGGTCTTTCTCATTGTAATAATCATAATCATCTCATATCAATGACATTGAATACAGTCTATTCTTGTCATATTTTATTCTCTCTCTTTTTTGTGCTTTCCATTTGGTCCATAGATCTTGGCATCCATAGCCAATTCTAACAGAAATAAATTCATCTCTCCAATCATACTCATCTCAAATTCATTCTTCATCTCATCAAAAAATTTCATGCCTAGATTATCATCTCCTCCAAAAATGATATCATCAACAAAAAATTCTATAATTAACTCCTTATCATTGTCTAATTTGAAGTATAAGTTTTTGTTAGTAGTACCTTTAGTGAATCCAAGCTTCAGTAGGTATTTGTCCAATCTAGCATACCAAGCTCTGGGGGCTTGCTTAAGTCCATATAGAGATTTCTTCAATCTGCAGACCATATCTTCTTTGTCTATTAGCTAAAATCCATCTGACTGTTCAATGTACACTTCTTCTAGTTCTTCATTCAAAAATGTAGAATTTACATCCATTTGACAGACTTTATAGTTCTTGTGTGCAACATAAGCAATAAATAGTCTAACATCTTCAATCCTAGCGATAGGGGAAAAGGTTTCTTCAAAATCAATACCTTCCATTTGAGAATACCCTTTACATACCAGTCTTGCTTTATTCTGGACCACTTCACCTTCTTCATTCAACTTGTTTCTAAACACCCATTTAGTACCAATCACATTCTTATCTTTAGGCCTTGGAACCAGTAACCATGTGTCATTCTTTTCAATCTGTGTCAGCTCTTCCTTCATAGCTTCCAACCAGTGTTCATCTTGACAGGCTTTAGTGACATTTTTAGGTTCAATCTTAGAAATCAAATAGTATTCTTCTAAAAAAATTCTTCTAGTTTGCATTCCTTTACTCTTATCTCATATGATTTGACTTTCAAAATGATTTATCTTTACATACCTTCGAGTTTTGGGACATTCTTGATCTTTTGTCTCTTCTAATCTTTCTTCTACACTTGCACTTGTCTATGTCTCCTCACTGGCTTGATTTACCAGAACAAATTGAGGTTGCTTCACCAAAACATATGGAATAATCTGAAGTAGATTTTATGTCTGAGTATTCTTCCCTTGACTTGTAATGTCTTCATCTGAATCATAACTATGATGTGTGGATAGTTTGACTGAATCCTCATCAACTTTGACATTTTCACTCTCAACCATCTTTCTCAATCTTTTGTTATAGCACCGGTAGGCCTTTATTTTAGTGGAGTAACCTAGGAAGATTCCTTCATCACTTCTTGCATCAAATTTCCCTATATCATCATCTCTCTTGATATAAAATTTGCTTCCAAAGATCTTGAAGTACTTAATAGTAGGCTTGTGACCAAACCATAACTCATAAGGAGTCTTACCAGAATTACCATTAACATTTACCCAGTTCAAAGTATACAAAACATTGCTTATGGCTTCACTCCAGTACATCTGAGATACATTTCCTTCCATCATCATGTTCTGGTAGCATCCAAAAAATTTATATTCTTTCTCTCTGCTACTCCATTCTGTTGAGGAGTTTGAGGAGAAAATAACTATCTTTTAATACCACGCTCTTCACAATAAGAGTTGAACTCCTTAGAAATGAACTCACTACCTCTCTCAGATCTTAGGAACTTTATTTTTAGACCTTTCTCATTTTCTGCAATAGCCTTGAAACTTTTAAACTTCTCCAAGGCTTCACATTTTTCTCTTAAAAAGGAAACCCAAATTATTCTAGAGCAATCATCAATAACCAACATAAAATACCTTTCTCCATGAATACTTCTATCTCTGGAGGGACCACAAAGGTCAGTATGTAGCAGTTCCAAGAAATTATTTGAATGAAATTGTTTGCTCCAGAAAGAGACTCTAGTTTGTTTACCCATCTGACATTCCTTGCATATTACATTAGCAAGCTTCACTAACTTAGGCAGATCTCTTAGTGCTTGAGTAGAACTTATCTTGATAATTTGTTAAAATTTTACATAACACAACCTCCTATTCCACAACCTTCTCTCATCTACTTGAGCAATTAAACAACTTCCATTAGCAGTATTCAGATGAAAAATATTACCTTTTTTTTTCCTGTAGCAATCATATCCCTGGAACTTCCACGTATCTTGCATCTTCCATCTTTAAACTGAAGATCATATCCCTTGTGAACCATATGTTAAACACTCAGCAAGTTGTGCTTCAGTCCTTCAACATAGAGAACATCATCAGTGTTATCCTTACTGTGTGACCAATTTTTAAGTGTAATAATATATAGAAACAACAAATCAAACACACCAATAAGACATTATATCAAAACAAAAAATCAAATAAGAAATAATGAAAACTCAGTTTTATGTTCTTTGATGTCGTCCTATCGTCCTCTATCTCCAATGTTTTTTGTCGATTCTATCTTGCTCTCAGATTGTGTGCTAGGCTCAACAAACAGTCTTCCTAGAGAATGAGATTTGAAGATGAATGCATGCTTAAACTGGACATGATTGCTAGAGTGAAAGATTACGAAATTATGAAAGCTAAAGATAATAATGACAATGCTAGAATGCTAGAATGCTAGAATGCAATTAAGCTCTAATGCATGTATATCTATAGGTAACCAATGCTTGGATTCGCAGGGGTATTTATAGAGTTTTCAAAAGTTTATGATTGGCTCATGCAATCAATGGCTATGAAAATTCTTGACATATCAAACGGTCGAAGATGGATAAGACTAAAGAGAAAAATAGAAGAAATTAGAAAGCAAGAATTGTTTCCTTTTTCGTGGAAGCTCTGATAAGATGAGATTATAAAGATGAATTGTAAAAATCAAATTTTTGTGAAATTTTGGAAAGATTTTGAAGATAAATAATGAATTATAAATTTAATTATTTATTTATTGGTGACATGGAAGATTTTTCTTAATTAAAAAAAAAATTAATTAAGATTTGAAGAATAATAAAATATTTCATAATTAAATAAAATATTTAATTATGATTTGAAAAGATATGAAGGATATTAATTAAATAAAGATATTTAATTAATTTTTTAGGAAATGACATGTAAATGAAATTAATTAAATAAAATATTTAATTAATTAGAAGAAAGATTTGAACAGGAGAAAGGAAATATTTAATTTTAATTAAATCGAAAGATTTAATTAAATTCAAAAGGTGATAATTAATTAAAATAAATAAAGGGTATTTATTTAATTAATCAAGTAGAAATATGAATGCGAAATAATTAAATAAAGTTGATTTATTTAATTATGGTGGAAGAATAAAGTGAATGAAAAATATAATTAAATTAATTAAATTTATTCATATGTAGAGGACTTTTAGAGAGATTAATTAAATAAAAAATATTTAATTAAGTGTCAGGATTAATTAGACATGACCAATTTTATGCATATACATTTTTCCCCTTTTTGAAGTGATGTGTGAAACACATTGCTTCAAAGAAAATGTTCCTTCTTTAAAAAATTTGTTGTGTTTGATTTTGTCCTTGATTGGGAAATTTTTAACTGATATGCCCCTGATTATAAAAAATGTGCTTCATATTGATGATGCCCCCTCAGGAGATAAATCACTAATGATGAGAAAAATGTTGAGTTGGTGATGAAATTTGGATGATGAGAGGGACGCAATGATTTAGCTCCCGATAATTGATTAAAAGATGCCCCAGTTTGAAAATAAGGTCAGAGTTTGATAAAAATATAAAAATAAAAACAAAATGCCACCAAAAACTCACCTTGTTTGACCTTTAAAAGGTAAAAGGGTAAAAAGGGCAAGTCATTTTCACCTTTTGACTTTAGTGATTTTATGCTCTAACGGTGACTTGGCGAGATGGAGATTCCTTATCACAGGCATAGATTTGAGCGAGCCTACCAATACCAAAGACCAACCACATACGGACCATCAGTGAGTCAATTCGATCATTTTCGCTTTGAAATTTTTCATTTTCAGTCGATTTTTGATGCATTTTTGTGCAAATTGAGGTTATCACAATCCATTTTAGCGCATTTAGGAAATAGAGTAGTGCTTACGAAGTTTCCTTTAGTGCATCTAGGGCATAATTTAGCGCTTTGAAGTTTTAGACAGATTAGCACATTTGATAGGTGAAATAGCGCATATAGGATGCTTGTAGGAAATTTGGTACATTAGTGCATATAGGAAAAAAAAATAGCGCTTTTAGAGTTTTCACGCATCGAGTAGATGAAATAGCACATTCGATTAGGGATTTAATGCATATAGGCAAATAGCATATAGAGGAATTGATTTAGCGCTTTTAGGGCACATAATGGCGCATCCAGGGTTTTAGCGCATTTGGGGGAAACTTTAGTGCAATTAGGGTTTTAGCACTTTTAGGGAAAAGATTAGCGCATCTAGTAAAATTTAGATAGAAGCTTGTATGATGAAAATGATGATGTATTACTGCTTCTTTGATCAATAGATAGATAAATTTTCTTGTCATCATGTTGATATGGATAGAAATGATAGAAAATTTGATAAATGATGAATTGTTAACTTTGTTTCTAAAAATAGAAAGCAAAGAGTAGATAGCTGACAACTTTGTTGCCAAAGAGTAGAATGACTTATTGTATTTTTCTTGATAACCTTGCTTTTAGAAAATAAAGAGTAGATGATTAGCATGTCTTCTAATAAATTTGTTTTTTGTGATAGAAAACAAATAGTAGATGATGTGATAAAAAACATATTTGCATTCATGACTGAAGTACAAATAGGATGATGATTTGATTGTTGATAAATTTGCTATCCTGAAAAAGAAAAATAAATAGGAAATGATGATAGAGTAGATTGATTTGATATTCAGGTAGATAGATTTTGCATTGATTTCATAATATGAGTCCCTTAAATAGAACACTTGATATGGTCACTTGATATGAATCTGATCGATATGGGTCATTTGATATCGATCACTAATATATATGATGTGAAGTAGATAGGTTGCTTTGATATGAGTCGATGATATGAGTTTTATTGATTGTCCTTGTGATGACCAAAAATAGGACATTTTCAAAAACCTCCAGATTAGAGAGCTCTTCCCTATAGGTTGGGATCAGATATGAGATCTCACACCTGTAGATGTATAGTTGATAGTTGGATGTGAGTTGGGACCATTGTTGTTGATGCCTCCTATTTGGGTCAACAGGGGACTATTGACCGCAATAGTAGAGAGATGGCATTCTGAGCATAATGCTTTCCATTTGTCAATGGGTGAGATGATGGTGACCCCAGAGGTTGTATACAGTATTTTGGGGATCCCAGTTGTAGGTTCCCTTGTGTTCTATGACCACAAGGAGTTAGGTGGTATAGAGGCACTAGGGAGAGTATATGGGGATGTTCATATAGCAGGGTATTGGGTGCCATGGGAAGATTTTAGGGGATATCTAGCCTTCCCCGCAGTGTTGGGTGCATTCATTGGAGGCTTCCTTTGTCTGAATCACGGGTGAAAGGGACTATCATTTGGGTGGGGGAGGATCATTGAGAAGATGATGGTTTAGCCATAGAGATATGCCTAGGGGAGCTATATGTTAGCTCATTTATATCATGACTCTCACTAGGTGGTATACAAAGGATCATCTAGTTTGTATTGTGGTGTTACCCTACTCTAGATCTAGGCATGGGAGCATATTATTGTCATGAGATCACTATGTCTGAAAGTTAGGCCACCAGGTAGGCCATATGTATATGCATATTATATTGCAGTTGTCTATCCCAAGCTGGGAAAGTTGGAGTACTGGAGATGAACCCTAGATGATATGGATTCGGTGATATGGAGGCCATACACAGATTGTGAGGTGTGGAATACTGATCAGTTGGAGATTTTGTTTGTATGTATACCCCATTTTTTGATAGGTCATACTCCATTCATTGTAGAGAGTTTTTTGGCCTTGCGAGTACAGAGATAGTTCAGATTCACACAAGGGATGCCTCAGGGCGTTGTGCACTATAGACGGTGCAAGGATGAGCCTGGATGGGGACCCTGCATTTCATATTAGGTTGCATATACAAAGTATACAACTTTACAGCCAGAGGTATGGGATGGAAAGAATGATATTGTTGATGCAGCTATGTCAGAGGAGTACTCTGTTTACTATCACACACACCCATTTCCGTGGTTCACATGTTTAGATGAGTTGGCTCCCATTTTGGTTGCACCGCAGCCAGGGGTTAGGAGATAGGAGGATGTGGTAGGTGGGGAGCAAGTAGTTGGTGGAGGAGAGGAGGAGGAAAGTGGAGATGAGGAGGGGATTGGAAATGGAGAGGAGAGCTCAGATGATGGTGATGGGGTTGACGGCGGAGATGGTGGAGGGGAGGAGTAGAGGCTAGAGAGATAGAGGACCGATATCTTGGGCAGTGCCTGGGGCATGCAGAGGCCAAGGAGTGATACCGGATGACAGACAGTGATCAGGGTCACCTCGATAGTGGAATAGGAATAGATAGATACTCTGTAGGCTTAGGTACAGATGCTTTAGGGGCAACAGGTACAGTTGTAGAGCCAGTTGGCTTAGGCTTAGAGTTTGACAGTGTAGTTACAAACACAACTTGCATAGGAACAAACATAAGCATAGGCATAGGTACCTCCTACCCCAAAGCCATAGGTGGCCCAGTTGATAGCAGAGAGGGATTCTTTCAGACAGAGGGTAGTAGAGGTAGAGGGTGTTGCTCAAGGATTGATGGGCACCATTAAGAGTGCATCTTTACAAGAGGCCATTGTAGAGGGATTTGAGATTGCCAAGGAGGTCGAGTACTACCGAGTGAGGTATGAGGAGTTGCATCCACCCAACTGCAAAGAGCCTTACCCTCGTTCCCACAGTAGGACTAGGAGCAGATTGTAGATGATGACACACAATAGAGGGGTCACAGGGCTACAACAAGATCCTGATGTAGGGGATAGTGGCAGGCCATCATCCTCTAGACCAGCTCCATCAGTGGGGTCAACCAGCCAGCCATGATTTATTGATGCAAGATTATGTATATTGTTTTTTTTAAATCATATCTCATGTATCTCTCTATATTGTTCAGTTTCATTGGACATTGGACATTTGTATGAATTTTTGATGAGCGATGATATGCAGTGGCGATGAGTTTTTATGATGTGCATGTTCGATGTGATGATGTGATATACATGTATTTACGTATGATGTAGTATGGATTTTGATGTGCATTATATTGATTTGATGACTAACATGATATGCAAGATGATTCATGCAATGAGGATGATGTGTGATGTGTACTAATGATGTCATCTAGGTGGATGACCTAGGATGTTTGATATGGTTATGAAAAATGTTGTATGCATGAAATGTTTGTTTTTGGATTTTTCAAATGCAAGAAATAGATGTGCAGAAAAATGAATGTTTTATGTTTATGAGATGCATCATGAATTTGTAGTATGTATATGATGTAGGAAAAAAAATGATATGTGAAATATATGAAGATGTCATGATATATAAATGATCTGAAAATGATAGATGAGTGCAAGATAGGATAAATAATGGGATGAAATGTATGATGAAATGATAATGGAATGAAAAATAATAATTAGAACGAGATGAAATGATAATGATGATGAAATGTTATGATAAATGAAAATGATATGAAAATGCAATGATAAATGTAATGAAATAATAATGATAAATATGATAAGTGGAATGATATGAAATGATAAGTGAAATGAAATGCAATGATAAATCTTACAACCCCACCGTCATACTTTTCTAGACTTACAAATTTTATTTTATCACCGGTCATATGATGTGAGCATCCACTATCAATTACCCACTCATTCTTTTCTTCAACTTGGGCTGCAAGAGCTTTTTCATCTTTAGTAGATTTGGTAGCCACATGATTGTCTTCAATGGTAGCAATGAAAGCCCATTCATCTTATTTTCCATTATCTTTATCAAACTCATCATCAATCACTGCTTCTTCAACAAAGTATCATCTCTTTTGGAATCTACACTTCTTAGGCTTAGACCTAGGAACTCTTTTAGGACATCTTGATACAAAATGACCTCTTTTACAACATGAAAAACATTTAATAGGAAATATGTCTTCATACTTACCTTTTCCTCTACCTTCTTGCTTAGCAATCAATGCTTTTAGTTCTTCTACCTCTCTTTCTTTATCTTCAAGTTGTTTCAATTCTTCTTCATACTTGGATATCTTTCTAGAACTCTCTCCCAGATTATATCTTTTCTTGTTACTTCCGGATATAGTGGCCTTGAATGTAGACTCAATCTTTGGTGTGGATTCACCAAATTCACTTATTTCAAAAGCAAAAATCTTCCCGATCAATGTGTCTCTTGTTATCTTGTTTACTGATCTGAACTCTTCAATAGCATGAACCTTCATCTTGTAGGAGGGAGGCAAGGATCTGAGTACTTTAGCCACAATTTCATCCTCATCCACATAACCACCAACACCTTTAATACCCATTACTATTTCATTTACTCTCTACATAAAAGAAGTGATATTTTCATTTTCGCCCATCTTAAAATTCTCATACTTTCCTTTCAAGCTTTGTAGCCTAGCCATATTCACCTATGCATCACCTTCATACAAAGTTTTGAGTTTTGTCCAAATTTGATGAGTTGTCTCCAGACCTAACACATTAGCCATCTCTGAATCTGTCAAAGCACTCACCAAGGCTTCAATAGCCCTAACATTATTTTTAGAATCTTTGATCTCATCAGCAGTGGAGGGACCATTCTAAGGAATAGTATATGGATCTCTTGTAATCTTTTAGAAAGCTTCACCAATACACTTTAAGTGGCATTGTATCCTGACTTTCCACATTGAATAGTTAGTGCCATCAAATCTAGGACTGTCCTCCTTGAAATTTGTTTCCATGTCAGATCACCTCAAGCTTTTAGACTTCTCCAGAGGAACATTCTCTGATACCAATTGTTGGAGAAATAAGGACACATAACTGAGAGGGAGGGGTGAATCAATTGTGGCAGAAACTTCAACTTTCCTAACTTATCTTAACCTTAATTTCAGATCTGATGAATAAGCAAATAACCACAAGCAATTAACACATCAGAGAGACAAATAACACAAATATTTTTTATGTGGAAACCCTATTAGGGGAAAAACCACAGTGGATGTTAGTCCACAAGATTATACTATGTTAAAATTATAAAGAGAAATAATAAGGGGATGTACATGCATTCAGGAAGACTACCTAGAGCTCACTGCTGAATTATAGAAGAGGACTCACTGTCCAAAAATATAGAAATATGGATTAGATCCATAGAGTATGAACTAAAAGAATAGATTCTACACAAGCCTGATTACAGTTCCAATTAAGCTCAGAAAACCTTCTTCACACTTTCCTCAAACCTATTCATCTTTTTCTCTGCAATTGAATGATAGAAACACTATCTACACATTCACACTTTCTCTGGAATACATTCACACTTATGCACACACTAACTTCACTTAACCAATTTCCCTTATATATCCACTTCATGAGATTTCATCACATCTTAGTTGGCTAGAAAAATAAGACATATTTTCAATGTCAGCCCAAATTTACAATTAAATTTCCAATGCAAAACCACCAAGGTCAGCCACAACATAGTGGAGACCCAAATTAATATCTCCAACACAAAAATACTTTAATTAATTTCACCACGAAGATCCATGACATGTTACCACCAACATGTCAGCAAAGAACATGAAAACTGAACATGCACAATTCAACCATGAGCTCTATGAGTAGTGTGAACATACCAAAAAGATAAAGAATGATCTAGATACATCATAAAACACCAAGAAACAACAAATAAGCATCCACAACAATTGAGATTACCAGAATCACACAATCTTCATTCAGTAACATTGATAGAGACTACAGAAACACTGTCAGACCACAACACAATCAAAACCTCATGTGGACCTCTGAAACTCCTAGTAGATGATCTAGAAAAATTCATAAATAAACCATTTAATCCACATTAGCTAATCATCAATGTACAGAGCAAAGCACCTTCATGGCCTGCACAGTTCCACTGGGAACCTAGAACACTTCCTTTTACAATTTTCTCAATATCCTCAACATATACAACCTCTAGTAAACCAAATGCTAATAGTGTTGACATTAATTCCAACCACATATCAGCAACCATATCCACAATATCAAACACAAATTTCTTAAACTAACTATACAAAATAGAAACAAGAATGGAAAAAGTTACTGAAATTGAAAAAAGGCTATCTTATTAATTATTTTGTCCAAGAATGAAAAAATATGCTCTTCACTCATCCTTTCCAAGTATTTTAAAGATTTTTCCCATTCAATAACTATCTCTTCAACTTCCTTCATCAACCTATCCCTACAAAACTCTTCATATTCCTTTTTTTTGCTCTTTTTTTGCATTTTTACACAATTGGCAACTTTTTGCATTGTTTTCCCAAATTGTCTTAACTCACCTCCTAGTGACCTAGTAAAAATTCAAATACATTGAAATAGGTCTTCACATGACCTTTTTGTGAGAAAGGTGCTCTTGCACCATACAACCAACCAACTAAACCTTTCCAAATCCCTTGGAAAAAAATTGCATCATCTTTACCTATACTTGCAAAAAAAATTCAAAACTTCCTTGGACTAATTTCTCTCTTTCTCTTCTCTTGTCTTATGCTTTTCTTTGTCTTGGTTCCATCTTGTCTTCAACTTTTTCTTCATCATTGCCTTCACTTTGTCTTTGTCTTTTATTTTTTCTCTGCTCATCAAGTTCACAAAAAATTCTTTCTTTTTCAAAGGACATAGGAATGTCCTTTCCCAACTCTCATCTTTCCTCTAACTCTTTCCTCGACCAAGGACAAATGACTATCCTTCCAAACAACTTCTCTTCAGCAATCATCGTTGACCTTCTCTGACCAACTTATCTTCATCTTTTCAACTACTCCCATCAATGGAGTACTCTCATCATGGCTGCAAAATCAAGTGCTACACAGACAACTATCCATCTGGTTCTAACTGCATCACTACACAACTCAACAAACCTCTTTGCCTCACCTAGGTGCCTCTGCTTTTCTCTCCCTAGTATTTTGGCAACCATCAACCAGGTCCTTTATTAACCTACCCACAGATCAAGCACATGTAACCAACCAACAAAAACTCAACAACCAACTTTAAAAATAAGCTAGCTCTGATACCAATTTGATGCAATACTAACTATCAACAACCATAATTCATCAAGGGAACTTTTGTCCCAAACACTTTTTGGAGAAGATCAAATTGAACAAGCAACCATTACACTATACTTTTCACCAAAATCTCATATAATTTCCTTTGCTTCTTCAATTATACAAATTCCAAGACATCATGTCAGTATTCCAACTTCAACAAAAACCATATTCCAAACCATTATCAACACCACATTGATTGAAATCAAACAAAACCCTGCTCAGTATCTCTGAAAAAATCCATTTTCTCAATTTTCACCAACTCACTTTTAATTTCACCTTGTTACCATAGACAAAAGGACACCCAATCAAACCTTGCACTAACTACCAAGACATTTTACTCACTATGTTTCTAATAGAAATAGACCAATAACATATCCTCAGATCTCTTAATTGTTAGATTTATTGATACTCACTGTCAAGTCACCATATGCACATTGGAATCACCATACCCAAATCACCCAAACAACAAACACTACCTTATAAATTTTTCCAAAGCATAGAAACACATTTTCCAACATCTTTTAGACAGTTCTAAGACAATTTCAATCATTTATTTCACTATCCCAATAGAAATGCAGTTTCTTACATGCAAATTCCAATGTTCTACTAGCATTTCAAGACCCTTAAAGTGGGTATATTAAAAAAATCATACTGAATCTCCAAACACCATATATTGTTCTAGGGATCCATTTATGCTCACAATAACATACCACAAAAATAGATAAACTTGCTTTGAAACAATCATCAGAAAAACTGACTATATGCTGCCAAAGAGCCCTAATTAGGCCAAATTAACAAAGTGACTCCTATCTAATAATCTCCTTTTATCCAAGTAACCAAAAATAGTGTTTATCCATGTTCCAAATCACAATATTCATTAAATTTTAGGAGCTAATAGGCTTAATAGAGCTCTAAATAATCAAACCCTTAATTATAGGGTTAACCATGCACAAGAAATGAGGGTTTGTTGTTAAAATACCTTCCAGACCTCCAAAGGGTTTTCCACTATCACAAACACTTAGGAATAAATGTACAATCACAAAATGAACCACCTTGAATCCTTTCCCAATGGTATTTCATCCATTCCTAACTTGTAGGCTCCAATTTTGAAAGGAAAGCTTAGAAATTGGCTCTATATCAACAAGACTCCATATTCTCATTACCCCTACAACCATACATTCAATAAAATTGAAAAGACATTAAATACAATCCATTACACCAACCTGATAACCCTACATCAGTGGAATGGCCATTAATTTCTTAATGGACTCTCAAAACCACTATATGAAGAACATAGACTGAGACTCAAATAATCAGCCCCAAACTCTTTATGCTTGGAAAGAACAACCTCACACTCTTCTAAATCAAATTTAACTCATTCCTTGATGAAGAAAAAAAATTAAGCCTGTGAATTGCTTGAACTAATTGTACAAAACTGAAGCAAGAATGGAAAATGTTACTAAAACTGAAACAGGGGTATCTTATTGATTATTTTGTCCAGGAATACAAAAATTTGCTCTTCACTCAGCCTTTTCAAGGCTTTTAAAGATCTTTCCCATCCAATAACTATTTCTTAAACTTCCTTCATCAACCTATCCCTACAAAACTCTTCATATTCCTTTTTTTGCTCTTTTTTTGCATTTTTACACAATTGGCAATGTTTTGCATTTTTTTTCCCAAATTGGCTTAACTCGCCTCCTAGTGACCCAATAAACATTCAAATACATTGAAATAGGTCTTCACATGACCTTTTACATACATTTTACATTTGAAAATTCAAAATTTTCATTTTTTTTTCCTTTTGTAGGCATTTTTTGAGCAAGGTGCTCCTACACCAATGGGTATAGGATCAAGTTGCTCATGCATAGGCTCTTCACCATTATGGATATCATCTTGATCTTAGAAAATATATAGATTATGGATTAGGTTGGATGAAAGTGATTTGATCTTGATTAGGACTAGGGTTTAATGTTTCCACATGCTTAGGATTAGGCTCTTGACACACCTCTTGGGTGTCTTGAATGTAAGTCGAAGGGGATGACTCTTAAATGGGCTCAACAAGTTGTAGATGGTCAAAAAAATAGAGACATGATGTAGGTTGACTTGAGCTCAATGGGGGAGAATCTTTCATAGGCTCAAGGGGGAGACTACATGAATGGGTTGTAAGAATGGGAATTGTGTTTGAAGACTCTTTCGTAGGTTCAAACATATGAGTTGGATGACATGGCGATGTTTGATTCATTTCTTGTAGACCTTGGGTCACATCCTTTGTAGGCAGATGGGTGGATTTGGGTAATGCCATAGGTTTACTTTTGAAAATTTTGAATTTAGGGCATATATTTGATGGAGGATTTGATGATGGTGGGTGTAATGAAGAGTTTGATGGATTAGAAGGTGGAGAGGCCAATGGATTAGGACTAGGACATGGTGGCTTAGGGATAGGCATTTGATTGTATGGTGGTATGATAGAGTTATAGGGTGGATGAACTATATTGGTGTTCCCCTTGTCAAATGGAGCATGAGAATTGAAAGGCTCTTGATTTTGTTGCCAAGGTGGACTTGGGATCCTATGTTCTTATTGTGATATGGGTGGATATGTTGATGTGGCATTGACATGATAGGTAGATGGGTCAGGTTGGCATGATGATGAAGGTGACACTTATGATTTTGGTTGATTGTGTTGAGGTTGGAATGGTGTTTGGACTTGTTGTGGTATGATTTGTTGTTGTGATAATGATTTTTGAAAGGTGGATTGATATGGATAACCGTTGACATTAGAAGAGGTATGATAGGTTGATGAAAGGGTAACATGATATGTGGATGGATGAGGTTGATATGATGATACAGGTGACACATAGGATTGGGGTGAAATTTGTTGGTGTGGTGATTGGAGTTGATGATGTGTTTGTTGGATTTGACTAGTGGCCATGAGGTATTGGGCTTGTGCTTTGAGTTGTTTCATTTGAGTTGATTGGTTTGTTTGAATTTTTGGATCATGTCATGGATTCCTTGAATGGTTTGTTGACTTAAAAGTGATTTGCTTGTTTGAGCCTCATGAAGTATGTGAAGAAGCTTTTGTGCTATGTCTTCTAATGTTGTCATGGTGTAAAATGTTGTTGATTAGATTAAAGAGATGATGATGATGATGATGATTTGGATGACGTGGAAAGTATTTATTGGAAGTTTGACTTGGAAAATATCAAACACAAGATTTCACATGTAAATGCATGAACACACACACCAAACACAATGATAAAGTTTTCTTTCAATATTAAATGTTATGATTAAGCTACACAACAACAACCCTAGTGTTATTCAAGTGGGTATGGAAAATTAGGTCTCAAGATAGGATGCACAAGGTTGACTAGGGATGATTTGAAAGAAAAATCCTACCACACAGCTGGGAGAAAGGGGTAACCCACCCTTCACCTTCACTTCCCAAAGGTATAAAGTTCTTTGGGGCTTAGACAATAGTGACAAGATTTCAACTCCCAAAGAGCTGTGTCTTTGGATTCACACCTGGATTGAGGTCATCCCTTGGAGGGGTGTGTGCTTGAAGGAGGCCTCCTAAGAAGGGTATTACAAAAGTGAACCAAGTGAGGTGTTTTTGAGGACACACACAGTTGATTCACATTCACAGTTGTTAATTTCTATTTAGAAAATTGAAATATCTGTAAGCAAGCAAAGGAAGCACTTTTCATTTTTAACCCAAAGCCAAAATGTGTGATGGAAAATAATGGTTCTTTTTAAGCCCAATTTCAAAGTATGATTGCAAACAAGATGTTTTTTTTAATCCCCAAATTGAAGTGTGTTGACAAGCAATGATTAGAGATGAAAGATGGAATGTGTGCACCTAGAATTTCTTTAGCTCCAATTTTTTTGTCTACTTGATCCAATTTGTCCCTTGAATTGTTTATTTTTTTTCACATTCACAAAACCAACAACAAATCCAAAACCGTAACAAGATAATTGATCACTAATATTAAAGGGTTAGCTAGTCAAGACAAATCTGATTTTTGGAAATGTTTTTTGCATCAAAAATAAAAACACTGAGAACAAACCCTCACTGAAATTTCTAGGGATTTTCAAAAATGTAAAGAAATCCAAAAAATTTGTTGTTTTCCACCCAAAACTAATTTTTCATGAAAAATCATACAAAAATTATAAAAAGTTCAAAAAAGTTCCATAAAATATCATATTTGTACTGAAGGCACTTGAAATCATCCCCAATCTATACAAAAAAATTTGTGACAATATCTACAACTGTTTGTGAGATATAAGCAAATCTTTGTTAAACCTTAATTTTCAATGATCTATTTTTTGTATAATTATTTTTCATCCAAATTAAAAACATAAAAAACAAACCCCTATTAGAATTCAGATAGCTTTCTAGAAGTATAAAAAATATCTAACAAATTCTCTAATTTTCTCTCTGAATTATTTTTTCATGAAAACTAACAAAAAAATATAAAAAATTAAAAACAACTCAAAAAAATCTGATTTTTCAGATTGGAAGCTCTTGATATTGTCCCCAACCTACAGAAAGCATTTTGTGAGAAAATACAAAGCCGTTTGAAAAATATGGTTGAATCTTTGAAAACTAGGGTTTTGTTCCAAAATGAAGCAAAAGATGCAACAAAAAGCTAACAAAACTTGCAACAGAAAGGATCCAACTCAAAAATTCCTCAAAAATTTTCAAAATATTGAGCTAAAAATTAGTTCGGGGGTTCACGTCAGGTTCACCAAAATGCATATGAAAAATTTGGATTAAAAAAAAATGATAAAACAATAATATGTATTACCTAATCCAAATCTTCAATACATCAAATAGATGCAATGATGGATAACTTGGTCTATTGATTTCATATGTTGGTCACTCAATTCAACAATATAAAATTGAGATGAAGATGATAGATGAATGATTCAAGAATGATTTTGGCAGCATAAGGATACTTGAAGAATCAACCCTCTAAATGGCTTATGAGAGGATTGATTTATAGGAAATGTCTGATTTAGATTGATGGTTGAGATTGGATGTCAATAAGATGTCTTAATCAATGGCCAAGATTGAAATTTTTTGTTTGAAATAGGGTTAGGGAAAAATTAGGGCAATGATAAGGATTAATGGCCAAGATTGAATTATAAGATAATTCAATCAAGGGTGGAAAATGAATGAGACAAGAGAAGATAAGAATGGCATGGATAATGAGGTTGGCACCGAAAAAGAGGTTGTTGGAGAAAATTAAATAATTATAAGATTATTTAATTTGGGAGGGAAGGTGAATAATTAAATAATAAAAGTATTATTTAATCATAAAAGACATGTGACATGTTTACTTTTAAATTAAATAATAATTTAAGTCAAAAGTGGAAGAAAATGACAAATTAGAAGATAATTAAATAAATAAATTTTATTTAAGTATAGAAGAAAAGGATAATGAATAATTAAATAATTAAACTGGTTATTTAATTATAGTAGAAAAATGACAATAATTAAATAAATAAGGATGTATTTAATTATAGAAAGGAAGGGGCTAATTAGTGATGTAATTAAATAAACAAAATTTATTTAATTAATCAAGGGAAGAATAAAGGAAAAAAAATTAAATAATTAAGAGTTATTTAATTAATAGAGGATTATGGCCTTAAAAGATAATTAAATAATTAAAATTATTTAATTATGCAAGTAAAAGGAGGAATCTATATGAAAAGGTGGGTTCATAGGACAAGGACAATTTTTAGTGTCTACACTTCTCTCCTAAAAACTCTCCTGCTAGGCAGAATATCATGGTGCAAGAAAACATCAACACTATCATGTGCAAACCAAAAATCAACCTCACTCTGAAGCATCCTGAATTGCTTGATATAGATTTCCCACCATCATGGGAATTCTTTGAAAATCATGAAACCTTGAAGAAAATTTTAGGAGCTTATGACAAGTTACCTTCTACTCATCAAAACAAAAAGGTTACATCTGCTATGATCAATATCAAGCATAAGGATATAGAAAAACAAAAAGAAAATCGAAGATGCTACAAGGTTATTGGAAGATGCTTCAGAAACCTTTGATTTCATACCTATATCCATGGGAGAATACAAGATCATAAAAAAAGAGTCCAAAACAAGAAAAGAGAAGATAGTAACATTAATAAAACATTCAATAGCATCCACTTCACCCACCTTAAAAGCACAACCAACATCCAAGACGAACTTTGAGGAAATTGAACAATAATCCAATCCAAAACAAGTGATAAAACTTTTTGGATGACAACTTGGGAAAGGATGTGCTGCTATAGGGAAAGGTATCCATGTCCCTATACAGCCTAATGATCTTGGTTATTCTCCTTCAAAACAAAAACCTTCAATCAATGTCAACACTGTCACAAACAATTCTTCCAATACAACTTTAACAATGTTTTGTGTCATGTCCATTTTGTCAGTGATAATGGAAATAAGTAGTGGATTTAAAGGTTAGAGGTAAAGGCTTGAAAGATCAGGTGCTTTGATGACAAGCAAGGTAATCATTTGTTGTTGTAAAAGTTGGGACATAGTATTATGAAGAGTGTCAGGTAAAGGTGTTAATTGTCTTTACAAATCTCATAACTAAAGGGCACTGCAGTTTTAACAACTACTTGGTTGTTGACAGTTTGAGTTGGTTGTTGAGGGGGGTTAAACTATAAAAACCCTTTGTTTTTCTTTCTAAATTGTTGGGAATTGTTTTGGTTGGCAAGTTCAAATTTCTTAGTTTGGCTAGAAGTGGATCTTGTATCTCAACTACTAACTGAATTGTGATAATCACAAAGGTCAATACACAAGTGCATGAAGGAGGGGAATTTCATAATAGTGAGTTTTTCCTAAAGTTTAGTTTGCAAGTTTTCGATAAACATCTTTTGAAGGTGTGGGTCAAGAATCTTGACATCAATTTGGGAATAAAGAAATTGATAGTGTGAGGTAAAATCAGTTATCTTTTCTTCCTCATTTTTCTTGCATCATATAAAATTAGCCAAGGTCTTCTTGGGATTCATGTGAACTTGGAAATGATTTATAAATGCATCAAAAAATTCATTAAATGAATGAATTGAATTGTTTGGTAAAGATGAAAACCATTCCAAGGCAGTATCTTTTAAAGTCCTAGGGAACAGTTTTGTTAACATTTTATCATCAAGGAAAAATCACTACATAAGGTGACATAGGAATTAACATGGTTAGAAGGATCACCCTTCCCTCTATATTTAAAAAATATAGGCATCTCTACTCCTTGTGGCATCAGTGTTTTCAATATTTCCAAAGACAATGGGTTGCTTCAAACATAATATGTGGGTGGGCCATTCCAATTTTAGTTTACAATGGAGAAATTTCTTTGCATGGATGAAACAGTTTGGAAAAGTTTTGTTATGAGAGGATCAATAGAAGTGGTATGAGGTGGAAGGGAAAGTGGTGATGGGATATATGTATTAGGAGAGAAAGTGAATGGAATGCTTATAGGTGGTAATGTGGAAGAAGATAAAACATGTGATGCCACATAGGAAATAAGGATGCTAGAAGGAATACCCACATAAGGAATCACATTACTAACTTGTTGCATTGTTGTTGCAATTGGGGGAGTGGTATAGGTAGGTATTGATGCTATTGTTCGATGGACGAAGAATTTGAGTTCCTCCTTGGCTTGTGACATTGTTTGTTGGGATAGGAGCACTAGAGGTTGAAGGAAGATGTATTCCAAATATTTGAATTATATTTTTCACAAGGTCAAGGCCTTCATCACTTTCAAGCATGCGGTGAATGTTTTTGATGGTAGGAATTGTAGTAGTGGAAATTTTTTAAGGCTAACTTGGTGTTGCAAGTGGAATAAGTCCTCATGAATTTGAAATATCTTTTTTTGTGAGATATCATCAAGTCTATGTTCAAAATTCATGCTACCTGAAGGAAAAGAGTTGTTAAGGCTATTATCCATGCCTAGTACACTATTGTCAATACTAGGAGTGGAAGCTCTAGCTAACCCAAGATCCAAAACGAGTGTGTTATCATGATATGCTATGAGTCTTGAACTTATTCTCACTAAGGTATTAGCAATATGACACCAAATACTCATGCAAAGGCTACTAAATGTAGGGTGAGCACAATGTAAACTAACAAGAATGAAATGTTTAAAGCTGAAATATTGGGAAGTAAAACTAAAATGTAGAAACAATAAACCAAAAATTAGAAATTGCAGAATAAATGCCAGAAAATGCAGTGAAAAATATTCAATTGGACTAAGTCGCCCAGGGTGGTGAATGAGTCTAGGGAGTGAGTTTTTTGAAAATTTTCACAAAAATTTAATTTTTTTTTATGATTTTTAGGTTTTTAGATGAAAATATAATATGAATATGTAGAATTTTAGAAATTTTGAATTAAATGAAATGCAAAAATGCAAGCTAGATGAGCTTTTCACTAATGCAAATTTGAAAACCCTAAAATGAAAATCAAACAATGCAATGTTAATGTAAGTTATTCCTAAGGTGTAAATTAGAAATATGATGTTCTAAATGAGGGTTCACCAAAATGAACCAAATATTTTTGGGATGTGGGGGCTCTCTTACACTTCTAGGGTTTTGCACATAAAAGGAGAGGTATCCAAAAACCTTGATGGATCACTCAAGAATATTCCCTTGAGATTCCAATGCAAAGATGATTGAAATTTTTCTAAGGGGAATGTTCTAGATGCAAATAATGGATAAAAGAGATTAACTACTAATGCAAAACTAAGAAAATATACAATATGTTTGAAAACACACAGTGATATGTAAAATGAACTAAATATGCAAACAAACTGTAAAAAAAATTAGTGAAATTAAAGGTGTGCACCTAGAAACTAGAAAATGATGGAGAGGAGCTTTGGAATCCTATAGAAGCCACTATTGAAGCCAATTGGGAGTCATATGCCAAGTTGGATGACTTAGTCCTGTTTCAAGGAGATTTTGCTAGAACAGGTTTCAAACAAAAGGGTACTCAGAACTACAAAAACTTTGTTTTTGGCTTGGAAATGGGACTCATATGCCATTGATGGTGACTTAGTCCACTTTTAGATTTTAGGAAAATCAAAAATGCAATTTGTAGCTCCTGGTTTTCACTTCTACTCCTGATAGGTTTCCAGATCCAAAACTACAGAATTTGACTTGTAGGTGTTCTCCAAGCTTATTTTAGGGCTTTGACAACTTTGAATTATCTTGAAAATTTGTTGACAACTTTTTGAATCTTGCTCTTTGAAAAATTTGCACACTAGACCTGCAAAACACATGCAAAGAAGGGAAAAAGTGTTGAGTGTTAGTGAATAGAGGTTTTCCTTGGTCAAACCCCATTTTGGTAATTAAACCCTTGAAAATGAAATGAAATTAAAATAGAATGATGAATGAACAACATGCAATGCTACAGCTCACCAAACCCTTAAAGTAGAAATTTGAAGATATGCAAGTAGAAGCTCCAATGGATGTAAACTTGAAGAAGCTTGAAATCCCTAAAATTATTGATAATTGATGGAATGCTTGAGTCAATGAATGAGTGAATTAGTGGATGAATGGGGGTGAAATGAGAGGGAAAACCCTATATTTATACTTGATTATGCAAAATTTCCCAAAAATACCACATCATAGGCCGACCTTAGGTCTTAGAAAATAATATCGTACCAAAATTTAGAAATAATTTTGATTTTTGAGCCAAATGGAACTCATTCGCCCCTAGTGGTGAATGGGTCCTATGAAGTGTTTTTGCTTTAGTCATTTTCATTTTCAGCTTACATAAACATTTTCAATTTCAGATGTACCCATGCTCAAGTGGAGTCATCGAAAAGATGTGCAATGTGCCATGTGGTGGTTGCACAACTTTCATCTTTCATCTTATTTTCGGGAGAGAGTTCGAGACACATGTTGACTTGTCGAATATTTTCTTGGGAGCTATATTCATTAGCTCAAAATTTTCCACCTTGTTGACACATCACCTCTTCACCGTAGGTAGTTTTCGTCCCATATGAAGTGATATGATTGGAGAGTTTTTTAGAGTTGGTTGGCCTATTTTTCTTTTCTTAGTTTTTGGGATGGAAGTTTTGAGGCAGTTCCTTGGGGTGATGTGATTGGTCAATTGGACCTTTTTCAAGGCTATTGTTTCTAAGATTTGATCATTTATGGGACTCTATCTTTGCTAAATATCTTAAAAAAATCAATTTAGTAACTGAGAATTGATGAGAAAATATCGTTGTAACCTAACAAAATATTTATGATCGGATCATGTGTGCCATTAACTGTCAACACCTGGCAGTATCAATTTTTTTGTTGAGGTGGTGTGTTTCCTTTTCTATAGCTATATAAGGAGGGTGATGACCCAATGGGGGGTTGGATTCCAAGTTATAGTTTCTTTGTTGAGAAAAGTTTCTTTAGTTTTCTTAGGGTTTTAAAATTATTTCCAGAAAACAAAGTTGCAGAACTACTTTTCTTTGGCATGTTATATCTATTAAGGTTTAAACTATTGTCAGATTGGCATCTGACCTCTGTTTCAGAGTTCATTTAATATTTATAGCATGAACTATTGAGGAGAAATTGTTAAGACTGCACATATGGCCTTTTTCAATATTTATTTCTTTATATTATCATTTTGAATGAAACATTGTGTCTTGTAAGCTAAATCTGGATAGTTTAAGTAGTGGATTTCCATGATTTATGCTTGTATG
Organism: Sequoia sempervirens; assembly: GCA_007258455.2. Taxonomy (NCBI): domain Eukaryota; kingdom Viridiplantae; phylum Streptophyta; class Pinopsida; order Cupressales; family Cupressaceae; genus Sequoia; species Sequoia sempervirens. Next base: position 122,423,466 of record VDFB02256132.1, read on the forward strand.
GTAAAGGAATAGCTTAAGAAAATTCGACTATGCCATTGGACTTCTCTATTTTTCTAAAAGTTGTTGTTTTGTCATGCTATGATGTATTAGGAGGAAGATTTTCATGTGATTTTCTAGGATATTGTTTTGTTACTCATAATAAATCTTTACGTTTGATCAGACCTTAATGAACACTATCTACAAGAAGATTTGAAAGTATACACTGTACTTGATGTTGGCCTTTGTTGTTCATTCTCTTTCAACCAATGAAGGGTTGTGGTGTTTTGTGTCTATTTATATCACTCATAGGAATGATTTGGGTTTGAAATGTTGTAAAAGATTTGGTGCATTTCCTTTTATGTTTTATGTTTACATTTCCTTCTCCCCTTATCTCGAAACCCTCCAAGAAGAGTCAAATTTCTATAAAAACCCTAGAGGTATTCAGTGAGATGCAATTTGTCTCCCACTCACTAAATTTCCCATAAGACTGTCAGAGAGGCACAAGCTTTGCTGATCAATAGTTTTTTTTTGGCATGCTCAGTGGGACAAGAAGATTTCCAAATGCTTGATTAGAAGTCAGAAATATTTCTTGAATCGGGCTAAGGAAGGAAATTGGAAGTTTCATGCCTAGAGTCCAAACAAGAGCATCTTTGAGAGGCCACTTGTAGTACTCTTAGTTACCTACCTCAACCCCTAGGAGGAGAAGACTTACAAGCTTTGTATCACTTGTAAACAGCAATAGAGTAAGGAGTAAGATCCCAATATCTAGAGCTTTATCTACTCCACCTAGAGGCCTAAACTTGAACAAAATCAAATCTAGAAGCAAACAAAATATTATAGATATGGATTGTGGAAATCTAATGACATTCATAGGAATATTTTCTTTATGGCTCACGTACCTCCCCCTGCTCCTAGAAATTTCAGAACATGGGATAGTGGTATTCCACTACAGCTACCCATACCCCCAGATGTATGGCCTGCTAACCTGCTAATTTCCTCAAGGCTATTCTAAGATTCTCGAGAGTAGATTTCAAAAACCCTTATAAACACTTTTAGGATATAGCAGAGGTATGTAGGGTACATAACATATCAAAGGAGAACATCACATTTAGGCTACTAGCTACATATTTTAAGGGAAAGGCCCAAGATTGGTATCGATCTTTGGCCTCGGGGTCTATCATCTCCTAGGACCAACTTGGAGGGTGCCTATTTGAACACTTCTCAGAGAAAGGAGACTGCTCCTCATTGCTACAATAGCTAATTACCATCAAGAGGGCTCCACATGATGCCATCAACAACTTCATCAACAGATTCCATAAGACCTAGCAAAGGATCCCCATGACTACTCGACCTCAGACCACCATGGAATTCATGTTATATTTGAAGGCCTTCAATCTGGACATCATAGTCATAATAACCTTCATGGGAGTGGATATTTGTCTCGACACATACGAGGTGGTAGTGCACACAAAGAACAATTTGATTGATGTCAGAAAGCTTCTTCCTTGACCACCGATGTTAGTTTTTGCATAAACCTCTAATGGTCATTGAGAATAAGCCACTCCAAGCACTCATGTGACACAATTAACATTGGTCACCCACAATCTATGAAAATACATACCACCGCTCAAGCAAGCGCATTAGGTTTTTCCTCAATGGCGGTAGATATCATCAATATGAAGGATCTCATGTGGCCTTTCACTAATGAGTTGTTCATTATCAAACGACAACAAGTGAAACCTCTGATGTAGACCATATAAGCCTATGGTGGATGGAAGTTGTCTTATCAATAGAATCTATATCAAGGATACTCCAAAGGGGGAGGTCAATAGACATCGTCAAAAAATCAGATAGTTCCAACCACCATGCCTTTGTAGATAGTCAAGAATAACTTGAGTAAAGAGCTAGTCCCAGGCTAGAAAAATTTGGTAGAAGATGAAAATGTATGGTGTGTCCCATGCAGTGATAGCCATATGTAGCAAAAGGTGGCAGAACAAAGAACCAAGGGCATGCTCCCGAATGTAGATGAGTATGAATCATCTAAAATGGATAATGCTCATTTTAGAGCACAAATGCAAGGGATGTCCCTAGAGCAAAGCTAGACATTTCACCTGACCAAGCTCTATTCTCATGGTTAGAAGAGGAAGAGGTTGTGTTCGCAAATCAAACTCTAATGACTGGTGCTCCACAGGTGTAGTCGGATTACAACACAAGATCAAAGAGAAGGCTTAAGGGAGAGTATATACAACAAGCTTTGCCATGTCCATAGCTACACCAACTACCCCCACAGGAGAAGTAGGCTACATCACCCATCATCCACCCTTTTTTGCAGCCACATAACATACCATTGGTGGAGAAAGAGATGAGCAAAACACCAAGCGCAATCACGTCAAAACATTTTCTTCTTAAAATGAGAGAAATACCACTATTTAACCCCAAGGCCCAAATAGTCGGGATGCTTAACTATTGGATATTTTTGATCTATAGTTTTCATTGATGTCAACACTATTGGAATTAATGTCTTTAAGGCTGTATATGTAAAGCATATTGAGAAAATTGTAATAAAATAAGTTGTAGGTTGTTAGTGGTGTAGTGAAGTTCAATTTAGCCTTCATTTTGTTGGCGAGCTTAGTATGTTGATGATAAGAGGTTGTGGATTAAATGGTATTTTTTCAAGTATATCTAGTTTATCCATGTTAAGTTTTAGAGATCCACATGAATATTTGATCGAGTTATGTATGTAAGTTCTGCCAGTTGTTTTGTTCCTTTAGTTTGCATTCCTAAAAGAAGATAATGTGATTCTAGTAATTTGAGTTTTTTTGGATGCTTCTGTGGTGATTCATGATGCTTGTGGATGTTTCTAGATTTTGATCTATCTATGTTGTATGTCTGCATTGATCGTTGTGCTTGCGATTGGTTATTTTCCCTTATGAGTTCATGTTTTTCATGTTCATGTCCGACAAGGTGATTGGAGCGTGTTGTGGATCTTCAAGGCTTAATTTTTGAAGGTGGTTCATGTTCGAGGATGTTATTTTAGGTCCTTACTATGTTGTGGCCAACATTGATTGGTGCGCATTGAAAATTGTTTATGGATTGAGCCAACAGTTTGTACACATTTTATATTTTGTTAAAGCTGACATGTAGAAGATGTTATTCTTGGTTGTGGATATATATCATCAATTTTTTATACCATTTGATGGCATGTGTGTGCGATTGGTGCACATGATGTGTGAGTGTTGTGTGCGAATAACGTTCTAATCTTTCCAAGGTAGAAGTAAAGTGTGAAGAAGAGTGAGAAGATGTGTATGTGCTTAACCAGAACTGTAATCAAGCATTAGCAGATGCTATTTTCTCAGTTGAAAATATTGTGGATGTAATCTGAATGTTTCTATAAGATAGTGTGTCTTCCTTTGGGTAGTAAGCCTTTTTGTATTTGAGTAGTGAGCTCTAGGCAGTGTTTCTGAATGCATGTGCATTCCCCATTTATATTCCTTTTATACTTTTAACAGAGTATAATCTTGTGGATTAGCCTCCACCATGGTTTTTCCCCTAACAAGGTTTCCACAAAAAAAATCTTTGTGTTATGTGTGTTTTAGATGTGGTGATGGTTTATGATTTCATTTTTATATATCAATATGAGAATAATTTTAATGAGTTTAATTTCTATGACAATTGATTCACCCCCCTCTCAGTTTTCTAACCTTGTGTTGCCAACAATTGGTATTAGAGTAGGTTCCTTGGAAGAAGTTTAATATCTTGAGGTGATCCGGGATGGCGACATATAAGAAGGATAGTCTGGGATTTGATAGAAATAATTATTCTTTGTGGAGGACTTGAATGGAGTGTCATCTAAGATGCATTGGTGAACCTTACTAGAAAATTACAAAGAATAGGAACATTATTCCACATAATGTTCCTTCTACTTTAAATGAGATTAAGGAAGCTGAGTACAATATCAGGGCTAAGGAAGCATTGTTGAGTGCTATGACTAATTCTGAGATGAAAAATATAATGGAGCTAAAGACTATCTATGAGATCTAGAAAAAATTGGAAACTCTTTATGAAGGTGATGCCCATGTGAAGATTGCTAAGTTGCAAATCCTGAAAGGGAAATATGAGATGTTGGGAATGGATGATGATGAGAACATTACTTCCTTTATGCAAAGAGTGAATGAACTTATATGTAGTATCAGATGTGCTAGTGGAACATTGGAAGAATCAGAGATTGTTGCTCAAGTGCTCAGATCCTTGCCTACTGCATACAAAGCCAAAGCTACTGCTATTGAGGAGATCTAGACTATGGAAAATGTAACCAGAGACATGTTGATTGGTAAGATTGCTGATTTTCAGTTAAGTGAGTGTGGTGATTCTCTTCCTAAGAAAAAAATTGTTGGAAAAATAAGGCCACACAATTGAGAGGGGGGGTGAATCAGTTGTGACAGAAACTTCAACTTTCCTAACTTATCTTAACCTTAATCTCAAATCTGATGAATAAGAAAATAATCGCAAGCAATTAAAACATCAGAGAGACAAATAACACCAATATTTTTTGTGGAAACCCTATTAGGGGAAAAACCATGGTGGATGTTAGTCCACAAGATTATACTCTATTAAAATTATAAAGAGAAATAATAAGGGGAATTCACATGCATTCAAGCACATTGCCTAGAGCTCACTTCTCAATTACAGAAGAGGACTCACTATCCAAGAATGAAAAAATATGGATTAGATCCATAGAGTATGAAATAAAATAATACCTTCTACACAAGCCTGATTACAGTTCCAATTAAGCTCAGACCACCTTCTTCACACTTTCCTCAAACTTTTTCACTCTTTGCTCTGCAATCGAATGATAGAAACACTATTCACACATTTACACTTTCTCTAGCATACATTCACAATTATGCACACACTAACTTCACTCATCCAATCGCTCTTATATATCTGCTTCATGGGATTTCATCACATCTTAGTCAACCAAAAAAAAAGACATATTTTCAATGTCGGCCCAAATTTACAATTAAATTTCCAATGCAAAACCACCAAGGTCAGCCACAACATAGTGGAGACCCAAACTAATATCTCCAACACAAAAATACTTTAATTAATTTCTCCATGAAGTTCCACAACACGCTACCACCAACATGTCGGCCAAGAACATGAAAAAATGAACATGTGTAAGAAAATATCTTCAACCACGAGTTCTCTGAGTAGTGTGGACATACCACAAAGATAGAGAATGGTCTAGAGACATCAAAAAACACCAAGAAACAACAAAGAATCATCCTTAATAAATGAGATTACCATAATCACACAATCTTCATTCAGGAACACTTACAGAGACCACATAAACACTGTTAGACCACAACACATTCGAAACTTCATGTGGACCTCTAAAACTTCTGGTATATGTTCTAAAAACATTCAATAATCAACCCTTTAATCCACATTATCTAATCATCAACATATAGAACAAAACACCTTCATGACCTGCACAATTCCATTGGGAACCTAGAACACTTCCTTTTACAATTTTATCAATATCCTCGACATATACAACCTCTAGTAAACAAAATGCTAATTGTTTTGACTTCAAGGACAACCACATATCAGCAACCATATCCACAATATCCAACAATATCCCCCTTTGGAATTGATGGAAACACATGATGTGAAAAATACCATCAACCCAACATGCTGACTTCTTCTACACTTCTCCTCTTGAAAGGATTTTTCACATTACACTTCCCCCCCTTTGACATCAATGGAAAAGGTAACAATGGCCTTCCCATATACACACTCTGAACCACATATCTGCACATCTGACTACTCCCCCTGAGTAGTAGCCATGGAAACATCAAACGAGATCAAAATATAGCAATGAGGCTCACAGATTGATGCAAGAAAATGCATATTTTAGTTCTTATTAGGTGGGGTGATTACCCCTAGCATTCCTATGAGATACTCAAAAGTATCCTTTAATAATGGCTTAGTAAAGATATCCGCAATCTATTCTTTAGTAGGCACATACTCCAATATCAATTTTTTCTCATTCCCTTTCTCTATCAAGAAATGAAACTCGATTGATATATGTTTAGTCTTAGAATGCAACACCAGAATCCTTGAGATATTTATTGCACTTGAATTGTCACAGTATATGGAAATAGGTTCTTCATATACCACCTTGATATCTATCAACATCTATTTCATCCATATCACTTGAGTACAATTATTGGCAACAACAATGTATTATGCTTCAATAGTAGATAGAGAAATTGGTTTTTGCTTTTTTCTCAACCAGGACACCAATTTCTTCCCTAGGAAGAAAGCACCACAACTAGTAAAAAAAATTTCATCTACATCACCAATCCAATCTACATCATTATATGCACACAATGTGAGATCATCATCCTTTGGATACCAAAGTCCAAAGTCAATTGTTCCTTTTAGATACCTAAAAATTCTCTTCACAACAGTTACATGTGATTATTTTGGATCCACTTGAAATATAGCAACCATACATACAACATTCATAATGTCTGGTCTAGTTTGAGTCAAGTAAGGAAATCCACTGATCATTGACCTATATCTAGTTTGATTTTCCTTAGGAGAGTCATCATTCTATGTCAACTTACATCCAGTCACCATGGGGGTACCAACAAGTTTGGATTTATCCATTCCGAACTTCTTCAGTAGTTCTAACACATATTTGGATTGAGATATGAAAATCGCCTTGTCCAATTGAGTAACTTGCAATACCAGAAAGAACTTCATCTCTCCAATCATACTCATCTCAAACTCATTATTCATCTCATCTGCAAACTTCATGCATAGAATATCATCTCCTCCAAAAATGATATCATCAACAAAAACTTCTATAATTAACTCCTTATCATTGCCTAATTTGAAGTACAAGTTGCTATCAACAGTACCTTTAGCTGAAATCCATCTGGTTGTTCAATGTACACTTCTTCTAGTTCTCCATTCAGAAATGTAGACTTTACATCCATTTGATAGACTTTATAGTTCTTGTGTGCAACATAAGCAAGAAATAGTCTAACAGCTTCAATCCTAGCGACAAGGGAAAAGGTTTCTTCAAAATCAATATCTTCCATTTGAGAATACTCTTTACATACCAGTCTTGCTTTATTCTGGACCACTTCACCTTCTTCATTTAGCTTATTTCTAAACACCCATTTAGTACCAATAAATTTTTTGTCTTTAGGCCTCAGAAGCAGTAACCATGTGTCATTCTTTTGAATCTATGTTAGCTCTTCCTTCATAGCTTCCAACCAGTGTTCATCTTGATAAGCCTCAGTGAAATTTTTAGGTTTAATCTTGGAAATTGAATAGTATTCTTCTGCAATTTTTCTTCTAGTTTGCACTGCTTTACTCTTATCTCCTTTGATTTGACTTTCAAAATGATTCAGCTTTACATACCTTGGAGTTTTGGGACATTCTTGAACTTTTGTCTCTTCTGATTTTTCTTCTAAACTTGCACTTGTCTGTGTCTCCTAACTAACTTGATTTACTAGAACAAATTAAGGTTACTTCATCAGAACATATGGAATAATCTGAAGTATATTTTGTGTCCGAGTATTCTTCCCTTGGCTTGTAATGTCTTTGTCTGAATCATAACTGTTAGAGCCTTTTTTGGTTTTCTTTCAGGTTTTGGTTGTGTGCCCTTGTTTTTCATCGCAAATCCTTAGCTTGTCAGTTTTATCTTTCATTTTAGCACGTGGGTTAAATGGGCTCCCATAAGGGTTGAGCCCAGCGTGCTAGTTTTCATCTCTCCAGTGGGGCGGCCTGTGTTAGGGTTTTTCCTGGCTTTTATTTTTCCCATTTTTGGGCTTTTAGTTCAGTTTCCCTTTCTCTTTTGCTTGCCTTGGCTTTTCTTTTGTTTTATCGAAGGCAGAATAGATCCTTGAATGGAACTAGAACTTTTCCAAATTCTAAAGTTCTAGTTCTTGTTCACGCATTCGTCCTAGTTCCAATTCCGTGTGATTGGAGTTTCTTTTCCTTTATTTTTTGCTTTGTTTCCTTTGGTGGGCGTGGGATCAGAATGAGAACATGTTTTGGAACCTTTTTAGGTGTTCCAGTTTCGAGTTCTGTTCCACTCCCATCTCCCTTCCTTTGTCTTTTGCGGAGGTGGATTTGAGTCAGGTGGTCATTTTGGTTTTTGTTACTTTCCCCGCTCTGACTTCGACTCCGTCTCTTTCCTGGTTCTAGCTCTGACCTTGTTTGGTTCCCTTTCTGCTGGCTTTTTGATTCATTGACCTGCCTGGCTGGTACACATGCAACCTAAGTTATCCTTTATGCCCTGTTTCTCATCAGCAATCGGCACCTTGCTACCGTTTTCACCGGCCCCGCATTGTTTTCATTGAGACCTTTGGTGCTTGGGATTACCTCTTGGCGACCCCGGCTTGTCTCCCCAAAATATTTGTCGGCCTATGTTGGTTGAGGTCGGGGAGATGTTTCCCCGACTTCTTTGTGTCTCACCGATGGGCTTTTCCCATTGGTGTGTTGGTGTCCAATCAGGGTGAGGTCTTCCCAACTCCCCTTGGTCTCCCCGAGATCCTTTTGGCCGCCCCCCACTGTGCGTTTTTGCTTGCATAAGTCTGAGTTGCCTATCAGCAAGACTTATCATTTGTCACAATGATTGGGATTTATTTACAGGCGGTTGTCGGCGAGACCCTGGTTTTTGTTTTGGCGATCAAGTAGTGGTTCTATCAGCAAGGGCTTGAGGCATCGATATATGTCATAGTGAATCTGTTGAGTCTTGTCAACGGTATCTTGTGATTTTCTTTCAGCATGGGTTATACCTTTCGTTGAAGGGTCTTGGCGATGTCAGCTTCTTATACCGACCGGTGCTTCAGGGTTCTTCGATATGGCTACTGTTGCTTTGTTATAATGTCTCAATGAACTCTGTGGGTCTTGTCGACAATGGTTCAATATGTGGCTTTTGGTGAAAGTCCTAAATTCTCTCAGCAAATAGGTGTATAAAGATCTTCTCAGTATAACAATGTAATGTCTACCTAACGTCTCACCAAGGATTGCGTGCTATAGTGACATACATTTGGCAAGTGAATTCATTGGTGGGAGATGTCATTTGTCACAGTGACTTGAAATGATGTCTTCGATGAAGCTTGGTGAAATCTCTATAGTGTCTCGCTGATGGTAGGTGACTATAGCAACTATGAACAAAGTGAAAGGATTGCTTCGGTGAGGGATATGCCCTTGTCTTGGCGAATGGATAGTACATAAAGGGGGAGTACATCTAGATGAAGCATTTTGACTTTGTATGATGTCTTCCTGAGTCCATCTTCTCTTGCCGATAGTGTGTCTGTTCAGGTGTTGCCATGACCTCCTGTCGAGTGAGCTTTCTCTCACCGATGGGGCATTATTCTAAGTTGAAATCTCACACCGATGTGTGCCCGGTCTCATCAACTTGACTGCTCGATCAAACACATAGATCTTCGCCATGATGTCTGGCCGACCTAGCCATCTCTCCCTGACTCTATGGTGCACTCAGTATCCTTTGCGGACTTTGCTGGGATGTTTCGCCGACCCGGTTGCCTCCTGCCGACTATGATGAGCATTCAATGCAACATATAATTTTCGGCCTGTGGTCTCCCCGAACTCTTTATGTCTTGCTGACGGTGGTTGCCTCCTTCAACGGCTATTGATATTTAAAAGACAGTCGCCTGATCACTGTCGATCGATGGCCCAGATTCAATTTCATGTGTTTCAGGGTTTTTATTATGTTTGCACATGAAGACTTGGAGCATTCATGGTGGTAGATGAGAGGGTTGTTGGATCCACTGAACCAGCATTCATGGTGACGGCTCTAGGACAAGGATGGCATGGCTCGAGTCTAGATGCCCGAATTCAGTGGCAGATTTGACATTGATTGCCTGGCTTCATTTGTGCGGGAATGTCTTTCCTGCAGCAACCCAACTAGTGGCATTTATGTGACCAGAGAAGTTGTTGAAGGTCACAGCGAGGGTTTTGATTGGTCACGATGTAGTTGGGGTCTGACGTGGCGTGTTGATGTGGCTCTGAGCTGGATGGCGATCCCTAGACTATTTAAAAGGAATTTCTGAATCATTTGTAAGGGTCTTCGGCCAGATACTGAAATTAGAACTAAAAGAGCACTAAGTCATAGAGTCAGGTTTTTACCATATTTTGAGGTCTAGGGTTACAGTCTGTAAATTTTAAGGTTCTTGGATGCATACGAGAACCCGAATGTATCTGTTTAGGTCTTTGAGTCTCTCCTTTGGATTGTACATTTGAATTGTTAATGAAACTGATCAAGGATCATTCCATTAGCCTTTGTAATACTTTTTTGCATTGTCTATTTTGATAATAGCCCTTGTTCAAAGAACAGGTTAAATTGCTTTCATCATCTCATAAATTTATATGTATGATTGAAGGATTTGATAAGTAGTCTTTAAGATCTTATCACTAGTTGTGGGATTAATAAGGTTAGTTTCGCATAGGCTTTATTTGGCCAAGTAATCATTCCTTCTATTTGCAGATTGTCTTGACTCCTAGCCCAATAGATGTGGCACTGATATGATATATGCTATTTGTCTTTAGGGTTTTAGTTATCTTGCTTAAGAACATTCATTTTATTTAATCAATCTTTTTTTATGTCTTGCCCTACGTCCTGGTCGTTGCAAGTATTGTGTTACTGAGAATCTAGCCCTATTTGATGTTCTCAACACTTGGCATCAGGAGTTATCTGCTATAAAAAGTAATGTCTGGTCTTCTTTGAGGCATTGTGTGGGTAAACCCAACCCACCCTGGTTCTGCAGAGCCTAAAGTGCAGAAGATCTTAGTCTTTGACTGAATCTTGTTAGTTGTTCCAGGTCCTCTGAGCTGCCCTTGATTGGAGTTGGCTACTCCATAGGTAGAATAGGAGACCAACCTGGTTGCTCCATTAAAAACAACCAACAAGATGGCGACTCCGCTTGGGAGATATAAAAAGAAGAGAAAACAAGAGTAGAAGTTGAAGCCATCATAGCTTTTATGGTGTGCCTCCCCCTCTTGTGAAATATCTCGAAGAATCCAGAAACGGGTCATATTAGTGTGCAATAGAGTCATATCTTTGTATGCCATGTTGGTGTTGATCAAAGTTTGAAGAATCTCAGGCCTGGAGAAAGTTTTGTTGCAGTTAGCCTGAAATATTTATGGTGCTCTGCTGGTGGAATGAGCTCAAAGAAGGACTTATATGTAAGTGAACTTCATATAATTTGAATTTCTGTCCTCTGCAAAGAGGTGGTGACTCTGTCATGGTAAACCCATTGAAGATTTGAAGAATGTTCCAGAGCTGCAACGTTTCCAGGTATTCTTCATGTTTTTGAACATTTGAGAAAGTAATAATGTGTTTCCCTATTTAGTGATTCAGCACTACCAGAGGGAAAGGTAGTAAATGGTGTTAGCACATTTCCATTTGCTAGATCTATTGAATATAGTTGCAGTTCCATTGTAAGATTGTGTCTAGTGCTCAAGTCTCAATTTGTGTGGATGATGAGAATGTATTTATACACCCTGAGGGTGGTCATCCACTTGTTTTGTCATATGCTAGTTATTGTTGTAATTATGCACAGTCAGTGAGCTTAGGCATGAATCTTTTCACATGGATGATGATGTTGATTCCAATGAGGGATTAGTTTATGCTTCTTAACCAAAATTGTTTGCTATTGAGCAAGCTTATGATACAGAAGGTGATCATACCTCATGTTCAGAAGATAATGACAGTTGGACAATAGGTGTGGATGAATTAGAACTCTCTGATCATTCGCACCACCAGCATGATGAGGAACAGGTGCAAGTAAAAAGAGGAAGCATGAGTAGAAGTTGAAACCATCATGACTTTAGTGATGTGCCTCCTCCTCTTGCTGAACATGATGAAAGTTGTGTTGACACTGAAGGGATACTTGGTTGCCTCCCTGCTATCCCTATTGATATTGATTTATTCGAGCCCTCCCTTGGGGTGTTTGACTTTGAGTTGAGTGCAGATGTGAAAGATGAATTAGTGCACACCATTGAACCTGGGATGAAGAATATGTGCCCATGTTGCAGTAACCAGTACACAAATACTCCTAAATATGAACCTTTTTCCTTCGGCATGTGCAGAGATGATTTGCATGTCATGGAAGAAGTTGTTTATTAGAGCTTTCAGTTTGATCTGTAGATTGATTTTGATGACAAATTTTGTGTTGTCAAGGATCAAGTGGACTATAAATGTTTTTAATTCCCAGTCCAAGCAAATGAGCATTCAGTAAAACATAACCATGAATTGTCCAGGGAGATATGCCATAAAGATTATAATCTACAGTTAGTATCAGATTGCATGTTGCAGTTTGATAATGTAATAGGTGGCATTGGAAAGCATAGTATTTCAATGGGACTGGCCAGTGACCAAGCTAGTTTGTGGACAGTTCATGACAGTGCTATCAGTTTTTGTCTATGGAAGGCAATAGAGAATCAAGTTTTTGACAGAGGTAAAAGTTGGCTCTCATTTTTCATTTGGTGGCCTAGTGTCATCAGGTGAAACAAAGGAATGAATCAAGTGACTCTTGAATTGCCTATTCATGGACAATTCATGAGGGTACTTCACATGAAGTATATCTTTTTTCCATGAACAATAGTTCTAGTTTCCTGGTCTCTTCCCTTTTGCTGCATTTGCTAACTCTGTCTGGTTAGCTCTTGGTCTATTTTTGGATTTTTGTTCTAGTCTGCTCTCCCAGTGATATGAATTCTTGCTATGCCCATGGGGGGTATACATCCCCAACTAGAGCCTATATCTTAGAGCCTTTTTTGTTTGTCTTTTAGGTTCTAGTTGTGTGCCCTTGTTTTTCATCGCAAATCCTTGGCTTGTGAGTTTTATCTTTCATTTTAGCATGTGGGTTAAATGGGCTCCCATAAGGGTTGAGCCTAGCGTGCTAGTTTTCATCTCTCCAGTGGGGCGGCCTATGTTAGGGTTTTTCCTGGCTTTTCTTTTTCCCATTTTTGGGCTTTTAGTTCAGTTCCCATTTCTCTTTTTCTTGCCTTGGCTTTTCTTTTGTTTTATCAGAGGTGGAATGGATGATTGAACGAAACTAGAACTTTTCCAAATTCTGAAGTTCTAGTTCCTGTTCATGCATTCGTCTCAGTTCTGATTTCACATGATTGGAGTTTCTTTTCCTTTGTTTTTTGCTTTGTTTCCTTTGGTAGGCGCGAGATTGGAATGAGAACAGGTTTTGGAACCTTTTTAGGGGTTCCAGTTTTAGGTTCTGTTCCGCTCCCGTCTCCCTTCCTTTGTCTTTTGCGAAGGCGGATCCAGGTTAGGTGGTCATTTTGGTTTCCATTTCTTTCCCCACTCTGGCTCCGACTCCATCTCTTTCCTGCTTCCGGCTTCGACCTTGTTTGGTTCCCTTTCCACTGGATTTTTGATTCATTGACCTTCCTGGCCGGTACACATGCAACTTAAGTTATCCTTTATGCCCTGTTTCTCATTGGCAATCAGCACCTTGCTACCATTTTCACCGGCCTTGCGTTGTTTTCGCTAAGACCTTTGGCACTCAGGATTACCTCTTGGCGACCCCGACTTGTCTCCCCAAAATCTTTGTAAGCCTATTTTGGTTGAGGTCGGGGAGATGTTTCCCCGACTTCTTTGTGTCTCACCGATGGGCTTTTCCCATCGGTGTGTTGGTGTCCGATCGGGGTGAGGCCTTCCCAACTCCCCTTGGTCTCCCTAAGATCCTTTTGGCCGCACCCCGCTATGCGTTTTTGCTTGCATAAGTCTGAGTTACCTATCGTCAAGACTTATCATTTATCACAGTGACTAGGATTTATTTACAGGCGGTTGTCACTGAGACCCTGGTTTTTGTTTTGGCGATTGAGTAGGGGTTCTATCAGCAAGGGCTTGAGGCATCAATATATGTCATAGCGAATCTGTTGAGTCTTGCTGATGGTATCTTGTGATTTTCTTTCGGCATGGGTTATACCTTTCATTGAAGGGTCTTGGCGATGTCGGCTTGTTATACCAACTAGCGCTTCAAGGTTCTTCGATATGGTTAATGTTGCTTCGTTATAATGTCTCAGCAAACTCTGTGGGTCTTGCCGATAGCTGTTCAATATGTGGCTTTCGGTGAAAGTCCTAAATTATCTCGGTGAACAGGTGTATAAAGATCTTCTCAGTATAACAATGTAATGTCTACCTAACCTCTCACCGAGGATTGCGTGCTACAATGACATACATTTGGCAAGTGAATTCGTCGGTGGGAGATGTCATTTGTCATAGCGACTTGAAATGATGTCTTCGATGAAGCTTGGTGAAATCTCTATAGTGTCTCGCCGATGGTAGGTGACTATATCGACTGTGAACAAAGTGAAAGGATTGCTTCGGTGAGGGATATTCCCTTGTCTTGGCGAATGGATAGTACATAAAGTGGAAGTACATTTCGATGAAGCATTTTGACTCTGTATGATGTCTTCCTGAGTCCATCTTCTCTTGTCGATAGTGTGTATGTTCAGGTGTCGCCATGACCTCCTGTCAAGTGAGCTTTCTCTCACCAATGGCGCGTTATTCTAAGTTGAAATCTCATGCCGATGTGCACCCGGTCTTGTCGACTTGATGGCTCGATCAAACACATAGATCTTCACCATGATGTCTAGCTGACCCAGCCATCTCTCCCTGACTCTATGGTGTGCTCAGTATCCTTTGCAGACTTCGCTGGGATGTTTCATTGACCCAGTTGCCTCCTGCCAACTATGATGAGCGTTCGATGCAACATATGATTTTCGGCCTGTGGTCTCCCTGACCTCTTTATGTCTTGCCGACAGTGGTTGCCTGCTTCAATGGCTATTGATATTTAAAAGATAGCCACCCAATCACTGTCGATCGACGACCCAGATTCAATTTCATGTGTTTTAGGGTTTTTGTTATGTTCACGCACGAAGACTTGGAGCATTCATGGTGGTAGATGAGAGGGTCGCTAGATCCACTGAACCAGCATTCATGGCGATGCTCTAGGACAAGGATGACATGGCTTGAGTCTGGATGCCCAGATTTAGTGGCGGATTTGACATTGATTGCCTGGCTTCATTCATCCAGGAATGTCTTTCATGCAACAACCCGACCAGTGGCATTTATGTGACTAGAGAAGTTGTTGAAGGTCACAGTGAGGGTTTTGATTGGTCATGATGCAGTTGGGGTCTGATGTGGCGTGTTGATGTGGCTCTGAGCTGGATGGCAATCCCTAGACTGTTTAAAAGGTATTTTTGAATCATTTGTAAGGGTCTTCGGCCAGATATTGAAATTAGAACTAAAAGAGCACTAAGTCACAGAGTCAGGTTTTTACCAGATTTTGAGGTCTAGGGTTACAGTTTGTAAATTGTAAGGTTCTTGGATGCATACCAGAACCCGAATGTATCTATTTAGGTCTTTGAGTCTCTCCTTTGGATTGTACATTTGAATTGTTAATGAAACTGATCAAGGATCATTCCATTAGCCTTTGTAATACTTTCTTGCATTGTCTATTTTGATAATAGCCCTTGTTCAAGGAACAGGTTAAATTGCTTTCATCATCTCAAAAATTTATATGTATGATTGAAGGATTTGATAAGTAGTCTTTAAGATCTGATCACTAGCTATGGGATTAATAAGGTTAGTTTCACATAGGCTTTATTTGTCCAAGTAATCATTCCTTCTATTTGCAGATTGTCATGACTCCTAGCCCAATGGATGTGGCACTGATCTGATATATACTATTTGTCTTTAGGGTTTCAGTTATCTTGCTTAAGAACATTCATTTTATTTAATCAATCTTTTTTGATGTCTTGTCCTACCTCCTAGTCACTGCAAGTATTGTGTTACTAAGAATCTAGCCCTATTTGATGTTCTCAACACTTGGCATCAGGAGTTATCTGCTATAAAAAGAAATGTCTGGTCTTCTTTGAGGCATTGTGTGGGTAAACCCGCCCTGGTTCTACAGAGCCTAAAGAGTAGAAGATCTCAGTCTTTGACTGAATCTTGTCAGTTGGTCCAGGTCCTTCGAGCTACCCTTGATTGGAGTTGGCTACTCCATAGGTAGAATAGGAGACCAACCTGGTTGCTCCATTAAAAACAACTAACAATAACTACAATGTCTAGATGGTTTGACTGAATCCTCATCAACTTTGACATTTGCACTCTCAACCATATTTTTGAATCTTTTGTTATAGCACTTGTAGGCCTTGATTTTAGTGGAGTAACCTAGGAAGATTCCTTCATCACTTCTTGCATCAAATTTTCCTATATCATCATCTCTCCTGATATAACATTTTCTTCCAAAGATCTTGAAGTACTTAACAGTAGGCTTGTGACTAAACCATAACTCATAAGGAGTCTTACTAGAATTACCATTAAAATTTACCTGGTTCAAAGTATACATAGCAGTGCTTATGGCTTCACTCCAGTACATTTGAGATACATTTCCTTCTATCATCATTGTTCTGGAAGCATCCAAAATTGTTCTATTCTTTCTTTTTGCAACTCCATTCTGTTGAGGGGTTCAGGCAGTAGATAACTATGTTTTAATACCATGCTCTTCACAATAAGAGTTGAACTCCCTAGAAATGA
Source organism: Sequoia sempervirens (assembly GCA_007258455.2). Lineage (NCBI taxonomy): Eukaryota > Viridiplantae > Streptophyta > Pinopsida > Cupressales > Cupressaceae > Sequoia > Sequoia sempervirens. The sequence continues at coordinate 122,440,054 of VDFB02256132.1, forward strand.
ACTTGCCACCTCTGCTAGATCTCAGGCACTTGATTTTCAAAACTTTCTCATTTTATACCATAGCCTTGAAAATTTTGAACTTCTCCAATGCTTCACATTTTTCTCTTAAAAACACAAATCATTCTAGAGTAATCATCAATAACCAACATAAAATTCCTTTCTCCATGAATACTTATAAATCTGGAGGGACCAAAAAGATTAGTATGTAATAGTTCTAGCAAATTATTTGAATGAAATTGTTTTCTCCAAAAAGAGACTCTAGTTTCTTTACCCATCTGACATTCTTTGAAAATTGCATTGGCAAGGTTCACTAACTTAGGTAGATCTCTTACTGCTTGAGTAGAACTTATCTTGATAATGTTGTCAAAGTTTACATGGCACAACCTCCTATGCCACAACTAGTTCTCATCTACTTGAGCAATTAAACAACTACCATTAGCATTATTTAGATGAAAAATATTACCTTTTGTTTGTTTTCCTATAGCAATCATATCCCCAAAACTTCCACGTATCTCACATCTTCCATCTTTGAACTGAAGATCATATCCCTTGTGAACCATATGTCCAACACTTAACAAGTTGTGCTTTAGGCCTTCAACATAGAGAACATCATCAGTCTTATCCTTACCACCAAGACAAATATATCCTCTGCCATGAATCACACCAACATTGTTATCTTGGAATCTTACAACCCCACCATCATAATCTTCTAGACTTACAAATTTTCTTTTATCACCGATCATATGATGTGAGCATCCACTATCAATTACCCACTCATCCTTTTCTTCAACTTGGGTTGCAACAAATTTTTCATCTTTAGTAGATTCGGTAGCCACAAGATTATCTTTAATCGTAGCAATGAAAGCCCATTTATCTTCTTTTCCATTATCTTTATCAAACTCATCATCAGTCACTACTTCTTCAACAAAGTAGCATCTCTTTTGGAATCTAGACTTCTTAGGCTTAGACCTAGGAACTTTTTCAGGACATCTTGATGCAAAATGACCTATTTTACTGCATGAAAAACATTTAATAGGCAATATGTATTCATACTTACCTTTTCCTTTGCCTTCTTGCTTAGCAATCAGTGCTTCCAGTTCTTCTACCTCTCTTTCTTTATCTTCAAGTTGTTTCAGTTCATCATACTTGGATATATTTTTGGAACTCTCTCCCAGATTATATCTTTTCCTGTTACTTCCAGATATAGTAGCCTTGAATGTAGACTCAGTCTTTGGTGTGGATTCACCAAATTCACTTATTTCAAAATCAGCAAGCTTCCCGATCAATGTGTCTCTTGTTATCTTGTTTACTGATCTGAACTATTCAATAGCATGAACCTTCATCTTGTAGGAGGGAGGAAAGGATCTGAGTACTTTAGCCATAATTTCATCCTCATCCATAGTACCACTGGAACATTTATTACCCATTACTATTTCATTTACTCTCTGCATAAAAGAAGTGATATTTTTATCTTCGCCCATCTTCAAATTCTCATACTTTCTTTTCAAGCTCTATAGCCTAGCCATATTCACTTGTGCATCACCTTCATACAAAGTTTCTAGTTTCATCCAAATCTTGTGAGCTATATCTAGACCTAACACATTAGCCATCTTTGAATCTTTCAAAGCACTCACCAAGGCTTCAATAGCCATAACATTATTTTCAGCATCTTTGATCTCATCAGTAGTGGAGGGACCATTCTGAGGAATAGTATATGGATCTCTTGTAATCTTCCACAAAGATTCACTAATACACTTTAAGTGATATTGCATCTTGCCTTTCCACATTGAATAGTTAGTGTCATCAAATCTAGGAATGTCCTTCTCGAATGTTGTTTCCATCTTGAATCACCTCAAGCGTTTATAATTCTTTAGAGGAACCTACTCTGATACCAATTGTTGAAAAAATAAGGACACACAACTGAGAGGGGGGGTGAATTAGTTGTGAAAAAACTTCAAATTTCCTAAGTTATCTTAACCTTAATCTCAAATATGATGAATAAGAAAATAATCACAAGCAATTAACACATCAGAGAGACAAATAACACCAATATTTTTTACATGGAAACCCTATTAGGGGAAAAACCATGGTGGATGTTAGTCCACAAGATTATACTCTGTTAAAAGTATAAAGAGAAATAATATGGGGAATACACATGCATTCAAGCACATTGCCTAGAGTTCAATGCTCAATTAAAGTAGAGGACTCACTATCCAACAATACAGAAATATGGATTGTATCCACAAAGTATGAACTAAAAGAATAGCTTCTACATAAGCTTGATTACAGTTCCAATTAAGCTTAGAAAACCTTCTTCACACTTTCCTCAAACTTGTTCACTCTCTGCTCTGCAATCGAATGCTATAAACACTATTCACACATTTACACTTTCTCTGGCATACATTCACACTTATGTACACACTAACTTCGCTCAACCAATTGCTCTTATATATCCTCTTCATGGGATTTCATCACATCTTAGTCAGCCAAAAAAATCATACATATTTTCAATGTCGGCCCAAATTTACAATTAAATTTCCAATGCAAAACCACCAAGGTTTGCCACAACATAGTGTAGACCCAAATTAATCTCTCCAACACAAAAATACTTTAATTAATTTCTCCATGAAGATCCACAACACGTTACCACCAAAATTTCATCCAAGAACACAAAAAACCAAACATGCAGAAGAAAAGATCTACAATCACAAGCTATTCGAGTAGTTTGGACGTACCACAAATATAGAGAATGATCTAGAGACATTAGAAAACATGAATAAACAATAGAGAAGCATTTGAAACAACTGAGATTACTAGAATCACACAATATTCATTCAAGAACACTGATAGAGACCACAAAATAACTATTAGACCACAACACATTCGAAACTTCACACAGAACTCTGAAACTTCTGATAGATGTTCTAGAAACATTTGACAATCAACCCTTTTATCCACATTATCTAATCATCAACGTATAGAACAACACACCTTCATGACCTGCATAGTTCCAATGGAAACCTAGAACACTTCCTTTTACAATTTTCTCAATATCCTTGACAATTACAGCCTCTAGAAAACCAAATGCTAATAGTATTGACATCAATGCCAACCACATATCAGCAACCATATCCACAATATCCAACATAATCTACATTCAAAGCTACCATCTCCAGAAAGGATAAGGAGAGATATGATCCAGGTAAAAGTTATTCTAGAAAGATGTTCAAGTATGAGGAGGAAATGAAAGAGATTGAAGAAGAAGAGAGAAAACTAGACAAGCTTAAAGCACTTATTGTCTAGAGGGAAACCAGAGGAGAAGGTAAGTATAAAGGGAAATTTCCTATTAAATGTTTTTTCCTTCAATAGGATAGGTCATTTTTCCTCAAGGTGTCTGAAAATAATTCCTAAGCCAAGACCTAACAAGCATAGATTTCAAATAAAGTGTTATTATAGAATTGATGAAGGTGTGACAAATGATGAGTCTTATAATGGGAATGTAAGTGAGGAAAAATGGGTATTTATTGCTATCAAGGAAAATGATCCAGTACCTACTGAATCTACTAGTTACACAAATGTGGAGAAAGCTCTAGCTGCCAGAGTTGAAGAAAAAGATGAATGGGTGATTAACAATGGATGCTCTCATCACATGACAAGTGATAAAAGTAAATTTGTGAGCTTGGAAAAGTATGATGGTGGTGCTATAAGATTTGGTGATGACAAAGCTTGTGTAATCTGTGGCAGATGATCCATTTTTCTTGATGGTAAGCATAATACTAATGGTGTTCTATATGTGGAAGGTTTGAAGCATAATCTCTTAAGTGTTGGAAAATTGGTTGACAAGGGATATAATCTTCAGTTCAAGAATGGAAAGTGTAGAATATTGGGGAGTTTTAGAAATGTGATTACATCTAGTACAAAAACAAAGGGTAATATCTTTCACCTAAATGTTGCTAATTAAAGTTGTCTGATTACTCAAGTTGATGAAAGTTGGTTGTGGAATAGGAGATTGTGTAATGTAAACTTTGACAATATTATCAAGATAAGCTCTACTCAAGCAGTGAGAGTGTAAACACCGAAATCTGGTTTTAAGCCTGCGACTTCCATATTCTTCGTAATTTGTATTATCCATGGTCATGATTAAATAATGTTAATTATTTAATCATTCACTTTAATTTTAATTCTTCTATTAATTAAATAATCTTAATTATTTAATTAATTCACACTTTTCTTTATTCTATCTGATTAATTAAATAAACACTTTTTATTTAATTATGTTACTAATTAACCTTATCCTTCTTGTCAAATTAAATAAATTCTTATTTAATTTACTCTTTATCATATTTCAACTATAATTAAATAAATTCTTTATTTAATTATTCATTTAAATTTCTTTATCATTTAATTAAATAAATCTTATTTATTTAATTATTCTTCCAATATCGAGTCTTGAATTAAATGAATTATTTAATTCATTAATTCTATTTTAACGCATTCCTCTATATTTTAGATAATTATGTGACTTATCTAAGTATTCATTTTTACTCGACTCAACATCTATTTTAATCGCTCAGTTAACTCTTCATTTGATGTCTGAGTGGTGTTCTCGAGTAATCTCTTCATCAAATCATTCAATCATCTAGTTCTAACTTATTTGCGTGTACATGCAGATTAATTAAATATTCTTATTTAATTAATTAAACCTCATGCATGCATTCAAACAGAAAGTCATTATAATCAATCTTCATCTTTGTCATGCAAAGATATTTCTGATGTTTTCGAATGCCAAACTGAAGATTAAATCATTTATTTAATCTTTAATTCTATTTCTAATTTGTATCACTCATGTCATTATTGTCAGTTATCATAATGCATGTCTAATCTGTCAATCTCAACTGTCCGTTGATCTTTCAATCTTGACCTGTCGTTCAAATAATCAATTTTCTATATATTGATTTGTCATTCTTCATTCCAATCTCTCTCGCAAAATCTTATGACTTTTGAGAGCACTCAATCTTGAATCTTCGATATTTTGCTAATCATTATCTTAGGCTATACTTGTATGAACTTATGAGAAATCTGAGGGCAATTATACTCCACAAGCAAAATGGAGAAGGGCAATCGAGATGAATCATGGAAATACGTTTGAAATTGGTGAGATTGTTTCAGTTTGTTTACATTTTACTTTCCTTTGTTCTTTGTTGCTTAACGAATAGATTTGCATCTTAGATTTAGTATTGCATGCATATGTTTGCTTCTAATGATCTTTTTTTCTATTGTGCAACTTTCTATGGCATTACATTTGGTGAACCCGATGTGAAGACACCATCTTCGCGAATATATAGATTTTTATTTTAATTTTTGCAGGTTTTCATACAAAACGACGCATTAGTTTGACGAAGTGATGCAATTGACTTCTTGAACCGCATCTGACAGAACAAATGACACATCAGTTTGACGAAGCGATGCAATTGACTTCCTGAACCGCATCTGACAGAACAAACGACGCATCTAAAAAATTATGATGCATCTAAAAATTCCTAAACCACAATTGATTTCTCGAGCCGCAACTGAAGAATAAACGACGCATCTGACTGGTAATACCGCGATGCAATTGACTGGTAAAACTTTATTTCTATTTTTAGAAATCTAAAATTTTCAATTGGTTTGTGTGTTACTGATATCTAATTTTTAGCATGTGGCCCTTTGGAGTTAACAAACCTTTGTAGGACGATTGATGAAGACAATTTTGAAAATTACTAACTAATTTTTTTGCAGGACGTTTGTCGAAGACCCTAGTTAATTTTGAAACAGATTGTTTGGTAGCATAGCAAATCTTTCATTTGGTTAAAATCAACAAGTTTCTATTGTGTTTGGTGTGAAAGAACAAAATTGGTCACCCTTACAACTTGGTATATCGAAGTATCCTCTCCCGTTGCGCATCCATATGATCCTGGGTGTAAGAGAAATGGTTACCAACTCTAGAACTTGGGCCTGTTCTGGTGGGAAAAAGTACTCGCCCTAGGACGACTCAGACCGGTAGCACCCTGAACCTGAGGGACTTCCAGCCGGTATATAAAAGAGGATTCTTGGGGAAAGTTCAAGAATCATGTGTATGGTTCTAACAATATGGATTCAAAAGGGGACTTTCACCGCATGGATCATGCCCTACAAATGGAATGCCCAAATTAAATACCTTTTGTTTTAGAGACCAACCTATTTGTGGCCATTGCTTGGTATAGTGTAGGGTATAGTATCATGCTCGAAGACACTCACTACTGATCCCCTTGAGTAGAGATAGCAATTCTTGGGAGGTCATTACCCAAGAATTCGAAATTGGTGTGCTCGAAAGACGTTAATGAGCTGTGGAGGGGAGCCAATGCCACCAAATTTCTAAGCTATCCGCTCTCGAGAAGAAAAGGTGTTTATCACCAATCTAGGGTATTTCGGTGGGCTATACCAAGTATACAAACCCTAGGCCTTTGGCCTATTAGGATGTTCTTGTCTGTTATCAATTTAAACATTCTTTGAGTCCAAAATCAAAACTGAAAACACTTTGTCTTATGATTGTCTTTGATTGTCAGAATTCTGATCACAGAAAATGGAGTCAGTTTAAAATCTCATCACTAAAAATACACAGAGAGTCGCAACTATTCACCAAATACTCGCAATTGATTTTTAGAGTCGCATCTGTTAAATCTTGAGTTGCATCTGTTTAGTTCTGAGTCGCATCTATCAGTATCAGTCGTATCTGTCTAGATTAGAGTTGCATCTACCAGTTTGGCTCGCAATTGCTTTGCAAAAACTACATGCATTATATTCTGAGTCGCAACTGTCAGTACGAGTCGCATCTGTTAAAAGGTTAACCGCATCTATCAAAGTCAAATTGAAATTTACTAGAGAAATGCAATTGGTTACTGGAAAACCGCAACTGTTAACTTGCACTGCATCTATGAAATCATGTGATGCATCTATCTATTTATCAGAAAACCAAAATTCACAGTCACTGTCTAGTCAACACGATTGTACCAGTTTCAGTTGTCTTTTCACAAACAATCCTTGAACAGAAACCTAAAACGATTTGCTCAGTTTTGCATCCTTTAGGTTCATTTAGTCATTACCATAGTTGTCTTAATTTAGAGTTTAGTTTCATTTTAGGTTACAGATTACCTTGCATTAAACTTTTAGACAAGTCATTTTTACATACTTTAGGACTAGTTCACCATCTACACTTTAGAAAAGTCATAGTGTCAACGAAATCTATCATTGAACCTAGCTTTATCAGTATATCCTTTGTCCTACATAAAGTCTTCCTAGCTCATCAGTCTAGTTAGGAAACTCAACCTGTCTTTGATCCTTGTCCTACATTGGTTCCTTGACTTAAACTAAATTGACGCTTTGGTTAGACTTTAGGTATTTGGTCCCTTCATCTTAAGGTTTATAGAATTAACTATTTTAGAACCTTGCTTAGACCTTGAATCTTTAGATCTTAGGCTAGTGTCATCATAGAACATTCCTTATTTTGCATACGAAAATCCCAAAAACATACACTAAAGTCATACTGTTCATAGATATAGTTTTGCATTTCCCGCATATTGAGCTTGTCTTACATGGTTGAAACTAGGTCTAAGAGAAGAGAGAGAGAAAACATGTCGAACCCAAATGAATTCATCAATCCATTTTCGTCAAGACCTCATAAGACTCTATTAGACAAATTCACCACTAGAAACACTCAAGGACATATTGTAGTAGAGGACATAGAGGCTGCCACATAGGACCCTGAGTTTGCCTCTTTTGTAGATGAGTACCTAGCAAATGATCGTCAATGATTTTTAGGCAAATTGCTAGCTGAAGGTGCTACTTTACCTCCAAGATTTAATATCAGCACCTTACAAACTCAACCTACACAAGGGACAAATACCATGACTGCTAGTACTACTATACCTCAAGTCAACACAACTATGCCATCTACCACATCTACACAAAGTACAATAGTCCATACATCCCCATTTGGTACATCTAGCATGACATCAGGATTTAATTTCACTATAGGGGCTTCATCATCCACTCCCTTCGGTCCTCTTGTTGGGAGTAAACGACCTAAAACGTTAGCCTCTACACCTTATGTCGGTGTCCCAAGTCCGCAATCAACAACCACCCCTACTACTAGTATCATGAGTACCATACCACAGTCGATGGCCATACCTAGTGCTCAAGTCACTAGACCTATACTAAGCATTACACAAACAGGAGGCATTCCCTCCTTCCAATATGGCAATCAAAACCCTTTTTCATAGATTGGTAGTCAGAATCCATCCACACAGATTCCAAGCCAAAACCCATTTACATCGGTTCTGAATCAAAATCCTTTTTCACAAATTGGTAGTCAAAATCTATCCACACAGATTCCCAGTCAAAACCAATTTACATCAATTTTGAATTAGAATCCTTTTTTTCCAAAGTGGTACTCAGAATCCGTTTACACAAATCTCAAGTCAACACCAATTTATGTTGATTCCAAACCATAACACATTTACCAACATTCTGAATCCAAATCCACCTCAGATGCCAACATTTAATCAAAACCCATCACGAGACTTTGGATTTCAAAATACATACCCAGATCTGCATAATCCTCCTAGCACATCTTTGACCCAATTTGACGTCTTACAAACACAAATGCAGGAATTACAAACGCAAATGGATAACATGTCGATGTCAACTAAGAAATCATTTTCACCAAAGGACATATGCCCATTCCCTTTTGATAGATCATTGTACACGACACCTTTCCCTCACGGATATGTCATACTGAATCTCCTGAAGTACAATGGCAAACAAAATCCAATAGAACATATAAGGGAATTTTCTACCATATGCATAGATGTCGCTTATGACCCCACATATCTTATGAGACTATTTCCAAGAAGTCTTGGGGAACTGCACTAGAGTGGTTTTCGGGTTTAGATTCGGGCATTAGATCTTGGGGTGAACTGGTCGAGAAGTTTGTGGAACAATTTGCCTACAACATAGATCATGAGATAAATATAGCAACCTTGTGTCACACAACCCAAGACGAAGGGGAAACATTCATTGCTTTCTTCCAGAGATAGAGAACTATAGCTAGTAGGTGTCCTGTTGAGATACCTGAAAAACAAAAAGTTACAATGTTTCAAGAAAACCTTCATGCAAAACTCAAGAGCAACTTAAGGGTACATTGTTGTACATATTTTTCAGAACTAGTGGAAAAAGGGGTGATAATAGAGAAGGATCTCATTGAGAAGGGTGAACTCAAGACATCAATATCCAATAGAAACCCAATTGTACAAAACACCCCCACTAATAGAAACAGATTCTAGTCTCGCAACAAAAATGTCACCAATGATGGGGTGGTTGATGCTAAAACATTACAAGCAGGACCCCTCCTCACATTACAAGGACCTCATACTTTTGCCAACACCCTTAATGTTGTCAATCAACCGCCTAACATGGTCCAAAATACTCAATGTCCACAACCAAGAAGATTTCAAAAATGTGAATTCACTCCCTTAGGGGAACCTATTGAGTCAGTGTTCAAACAACTACTACAGAATAATCTCATACAGCTGCAGGAACCAAGAAAATACGATCCAGGACAATTTAAACCAGCTTGGTGGGATGACAATGCCTTTTGTGATTACCATAGAACTAAGGGGTATAACCTACAAAACTGTTGACAACTAAAGAATATCATACAAGATCTTGTCAAAAAGAGAATTATTGAAGTTAGTGGACAAAAATAGAAGTCATCGAACACGGATCATCAAGTATTTTCTGACCCACTACATGACCATGGGAAAGGAACTGTCCCCAGTTTGAGTACTAAGACCAACATGTCAGCCAATTATTCCAGTGTCAAGCATGATTATAATAGTGGAAAAATCATTAACGGCCTTCATGCTGTCGATGAGAATATCAATACCATTATTATCAATACCAATCCAGAGTGTGCGATCAATACTCATCATACTAAATTCACTATTCAAGGCCCTCCATCGCAGCAAACACCCCAACCTTCCAAGTTACAATATAACCTTCTTGACCAGTTGGGGAAGACCCCAGCCTAAATCTCAATCTTGGAATTGTTGCGTATTTCCCCTGAGCATCGGTCTATCCTTGATAAAGCTATATAGAATACCACAGTCCCTAATGATCTGGATGTCAATCATTTTTAGGAAATGGTGGGCTACTTGACCAATAATCATCATGCCACATTTTCTGAACAAGATTATGCAACTGAAAAGATGAACCACAACGACCCTTTACATCTAGAAGTCCTTGTTGATGACACCAAAGTTGGACGAGTTTTGGTAGACGGAGGAGCAGGGTTAAATTTGTGTACTTTAAAACTAATTAAGGCTTTAGGTATCTTAGAAGCATGTGTAGACACGACCAAGAGTATTTTCATTAAATCTTATGATGATGAGGAAAGAAAATCAAAGGGAGTCATAACACTTCCTATCAGAATTGGTCCTGCGGTGATGGAGACAAAGTTCCAGGTCTTGGATCTCACCCTTCCTTATAACCTTCTGCTAGGTAGACCATGGATTCATGCCATGAAGGCAGTCCCTTCCACCTACCATTAGTGTCTTAAATTCCCTTACAATGGCATAGAAATAACTATAGACAGTGATCTAGATCCTTTCTGGTATTCCACCAATCTAAAGGAGATCCCCCAATGCCAAGTGCCAGTAAACCAAGAGGCCTCATCATCCAATTCATCCTCCTATGTTGATCCAACTACACTTACTCGAACACCTATTTCACCCTCAGTTCCTACCACTCCTAGGGTTGAGATCCAAGACAAGGGTTGTGGAGAGTATTACATGACAACTTCTTATTGTGTTAGCCATTTGATTCCTCCTAAGTCATATGGTTTACCTACATCAAATAAGAGATCATCTATGGTCAGTATACACATTCCTCCCGCAACGACTTTTTCTAAATGGGGTGAATTAAGCAAAGAGGCCGTAAATACAGAAGATGTCACTTCCTGGCTGTATAGAGAAGATGATGAAGAACCCCTCTTACTTGCTCATATTCCTACAAATATATATGGAAAGGGTTTTAAAATCATGCAAAGCAAAGGATATGATGGACATAGTGGTTTAGGATTAAACCAAGATGGCAGGATTGAACCAATATTTGTTTCTCAGTGGCCAAAAGGAGTAGGGCTAGGGTTTCAACTGATTTAGATTGGTGTTCCTAGTACCCCATTACCCTTACTTGAGGAAGTAAGTGCTTCAGAAGATATTAAGACATCTCACGAACCAGTGGACCAACATCATTGTGACTCCCCCAACTCTAATGATTATGAGTGGGATTCTCTATCCTCTACTTCTTCCATGGACCTTGACAAGTTATTTGGAGAACTTGACTTGATGCTAAGTTCCTCACCCAATCCCTTAAATTCTTATCAACAAAAGAAAATGACAAAAGAGGAATGATTTAAACACTACTATTGGGAATCACTTGATCCTACCTCGTGGCAACATGAGCCACTTGTTTCCGATAGTCAAACCTTGGCACTAGGCCCACCTATTCATCCACCTAGACCTAAACCTAAGAGCAAAAAGGACCTGGTACAAGAATTTTGTAACCACATGAATAATTCAATCTTTACCTTGACTCCATTAAAATTTGATAACTCTGACGATGACATGCCCTTAGTCTATCTCCAACTCATTGATTGGGACCAACAAGACACACCCGTCTTAGATACGTTTGAGAACGACGAAGCAATTGCTGAGTTCCTTGGATTACGAGAAGGCATACCAAATGGTGATCATAAGGCCGGTTTTACTATTGAATTGGACAACAAAGCATATTTTGGGGAATCTGTTCAACCCTCCAGTTGCAAAAATGAGAAAAAGAATAAACAAGATAAAAAGGATGAGTCTCTAGGTGAAAACCGAAAGGCACCTTTAGACAATGAAAAAGTAAAAAGAAAGGACGCATCCGAAGGTGAAAACCTCTCTGAGGCACCTAAGGATGGAGGTTTGAACATTCTCCCTGTTGCACAGGAAAAGTCACCCATGCTCGTGGAAGAATCAGTAGAGGTTAACATAGGTACCAAGGACAATCCTTGGTTGGTTTATTTTGCAGCGTCATTGACAATAGAAGAGCAGCCGGAGTTTCATAACTTCTTTGCACAGAGACAAATAAATTTTGCTTGGTCATATGTAGATATGCCAGGGTTGGATCTTGACCTTGTTCTGCATCATTTTCCCTTACAACCAGGTGCCAAACCAATGAAACAAAAGTTGAGAAAAATGCACCCACAGATTGCTTTATTAGTCAAGGTAGAACTCAAGAAACTCTTAGACATTGGTTTCATCAGATCTATCGACTATGCGGATTGGATTTCCAATCTTGTACCAGTCACTAAACTAGCTGGGGGCATCCGCATCTGCACTGATTTTAGAGACATCAACAAAGCCTATCCTAAGGATGACTTTCCTTTGCCTAACATAGACATGATAGTTGACATGACAGGGGGATATGAGATGTTGTCCCTTATGGATGGATTCTCAGGATATAACCAGATCAGAATTGCAACTGAAGACCAACCTAAGATGGCTTTCACCTGTCCATGGGGAACTTATTGCTGGAATGTTATGCCCTTTGGACTCAAGAATGCTGGAGCAACTTATCAACGTGCCATGACTACTATCTTTCATGATCTAGTACACACTCTTATGGAGGATTATGTCGATGACCTTATTGCAAAATCCAAGACAAGGGTAGAACATTTACATGTTTTAGACAAGATATTTCAGAGACTAGAGAAGTATAATGTGAGACTCAATCCAAAGAAATGTGTGTTTGGGGTTAAGTCAGGAAAGTTGTTAGGTTATATCATTTCTAAATGAGGCATTGAAGTGGATCCTGCTAAGGTGAAAGCAATCATGGACATGCCACCACCCACTAATCTTAGTCAACTACAAACATTACAGGGAAGGTTGCAATCTATCAGAAGATTTATAGTGCAGCTAGTAGATAAGACGCATCCTTTCCAATATCTACTTAAGAAAGGAGTACCCTTTGCATGGACACCTAGGTGTGAAGAGGATTTTCAACTGATTAAAGAATATTTACTCACACCCCCTATCTTAATGCCACCTATTGAAAGAAGACCAATGATTCTTTATATTACAGCAACCCATTCATCACTCAGAGCATTACTTGCACATAATGACGATGAAAGTCATGAAAGGGCAGTCTATTATATCAGTTGGACTTTGGTAGGTTATGAGCTCAACTATAGTACCATTGAACGTGCCTGTCTTGCAATAGTATTTTCTATTCAGAAATTGAGGCACTATATGCTAAACCATCAAACAATGTTGATTGCTAAAATAGACCCTCTGAAATATCTTCTTAGAAAGGCAGCATTAACAGGACGACTGGCCAAATGGGTTATGATACTTAGTGAATATGATATCCAGTATGTCGAAAGAAAGGCTATTAAAGGATAGGTCATTGTGGATCAGTTAGCTGACGCACCCATACAGGTAGATCACCCATTAGTTGCAGACTTTCCTAATGAATTCATATTCATAATTGACACAAACATAATATGGAAACTGTACTTTGATGGCTCACATACAAATCATGGTTTAGGGGCTGGTATACTGTTTATTACACCTCAGGGTGATTCCATCCCTAAGTCATTCAGGATTGCATTTCCATGCACTAACAACATAGCAAAGTATAAAGCTCTAGTGACAGGGTTGTGTATGGCAGTCAAGTGAAAAATTAAGATTTTACAAGTGTTTGGGGATTCTCGACTAGTAATCAAACAGGTAAATGATGATTATGAAACTAAGGATGAGAAGCTTGCTCCATACAAGCGCATGGTTGATAGCTTTAAAGAGTACTTTGACAAAGTCAAATTTCATCAAATAACTCATGTTTTAAACAAGGCAACCGACGCTATGGCTACAATTGCATCACTTCTTGACATTCCTAACAACATGCCTAAGTTTGAGTTCTTGGTAGAACAACTTTTGGTCCCAGCCTACGATATCCCAGATTCTAAAATGGTGTGTGACATTGTTGGTCCTGATTCCCCATGGTACAAAAAAATCTATGATTATCTTCATGCCGAAGTCATACCCACTGGCCTATCCAATAACCAACATAGGACATTCCTCTACAAGTTTTCCAAATACATTATTGTCGGAGATACCCTATATAGACGTGCCTTAGATAATACCCTACTGAGATGTCTTGATTCTACTAAAGCACAAGCAACCTTGCGTAGGGTGCATGAGGGTATATGTGGCTCCCATTCTAGCGGTCCTACCTTAGCCAAAAAGATTATGAGACTAGGTTATTACTGGCCTACTATGGAAAAAGACTCATATCTTTTTGTAACGAAATGCCGCCAATGTCAAATTCATGGAGACCTGATACATGCCCTGGCACAGGAGCTCCGTCCTATAACGTCACCATGACCCTTTTCTCAATGGGGACTCGACCTCATAGGTAAGATCCACCCCACGTCATCTAATGGATGTATGCAACCTAAAATGGTCACCTAGACTTTGGGCCCCATTTATTTAATTTGTCAACATCAACTTTCTGAATCAATGATTGTTGCATTTTCAAATCAAATTTCTTAATCAATTCATAACTATTTCAAATGTTTCAATTTTCCCTAAGGTTTGAATGCTTCATTAATTTTATTTAATCAAAAGAAATAAATCCCTTTTAATAAATAAAATAATGTTATTTAATTGAAGTTAATATTACTTAAATAAAATGATGCTATTTAATTAAATCTATTTTTAATTAAATTATTTTATTTATTTTATTAATATTCATTTCTAAATTACATAATCTTATTTTATTTTATTAAAAGAGATATTATCATCTTAAATTAAATTAAATATCCTCTCAAGAATATCCTGTGATGAAAAAAAGGGAAACAAATTAGTTAAAAGGGAAATAAACTAAAAAAAGAATTCCAATCAAGATTTGTTTCTATTTTTCTATTTATCCCACATTGCTTCTGAATTTTCCTTCAATTCCACTTTCGCCTATAAAATAAGCCCTCTCATTCTCATTTCAAAAAAGAAAGAATCACGAATTTTTACATCAGACTTATGCTGCAAATTTGAATTTTATCATTTGAGATTACATTAGTTTGATTATATAAGCATCTTATTTTTAGAGCATATAGTTTAATATTGCATTTTAGCTTAATCTTCATAGTAAATTAATTTGCAAAATAATTCATTTATGGCATTGCATGTAGATTAATTTTCATTTCAATAAATTAGTTTGGTTTATTGCATTTACATCCATTTAGATTAGTTTTCATTGTTGCATTGCAAGAACAGGATTCATGGAGATTGGCATTCTTGCTTCTCCTCTTTGAATCTCTCGTTCCGAGATTGTATTTGCAGGGGTAACAGGGTTAATCTGAGGGCCACAACATCAATCTCTGCTCTTCTCGGATAGAGAGCTGTGAATTGATTTGCAATGACTCATTATTGAGTATCCTTGCATGCAAGGATTCACAGAAGTATAACATATTTTCAGTTATACATTTTGGCGCCCACCGTTCTTAATTTTTAGTTTTTAATTTAATTTAGTTTTTAAATTTCGTTTTTAATTTAGTTTAGTTTTTAATTCAGTTTTAATTCAGTTTTTAATTTAGTTTTTAATTCAGTTTTTAATTTAGTTTTTAGTTTTTAATTTAGTTTTTAATTTTTAGTTTTTTAGTGTAGTTTTTAATTTCGTTTTTAGTTTTGATTCATTAATCCAGCTTCCACTCAGTTGCAGGAAAAACGATTTCTGGGTTTTGTAGCCAGGGTCAAAATCCGATCTGGGTATCTTTCAGTTTTTTGATTTCTTTCACAGATCTGAAGAAAATAGCTGCACAAAAACCGTCGCGCGTCATTTTTTTCAGCTGGCTAAAGATTTAAAAAAATTATTTTTTCATCTTCTACTTGCTGGATTAAAAAACGATTTCTGGGTTTTATTTTTTGCTTCAAAAAATTTCTGGGTTTCTGTTTTTATCTACTCATTATAAACAGATTTTTCAGAAATCAAATTTGAAGATTTTTTTAATTTAGTTTTTAATTTTTAGTTTTTAATTTAGTTTAGTTTTTAATTCTAATTTAGTTTTTAATCTATTTAGTTTAGTTTTTAGTTAGTTTGGTTTAGTTTTTAATTTAGATTTTTAAATTAGATTTTTTTTTCGTTTCTAAAATTCAAATTAGATTTTTTTAAACTTTGTTAATTTAAAGTAGATTCTTTAACTTTGTTAATTTAAATTAGATTTTTTTACTTTAGATTTTTTAACTTTATTAATTTAAATTAGAATTATTAATTTAGATTAGATTTTTTTTAAAATTTAGATTAGATTTTTTAATTTTATTAATTTAGATTAGTTTTGTTTTAAATTTTTAGTTTAGTATTAGATTAATTTAGTTTAATTTTAGTTTTGTTAACTAATTCTTCTTAGATTTAATTTTGACTAGATTAAATTAGACTTTTTAATTCTGGTTCTTCTCAATTCTTTTTTCACAGCATAACAGTTTCTGCAGGACGCCAGTCAGAGAACTTGAAACACACTAACGGTTTGATTGCAGGACGCATGACAAAGACTTGAAAACAAACACTTACGCTTGTCAAAGATTTTATTTAAAAAAAAAAAAAATTGTGTTTGTTTTCTTGTTTTTCAATTCACATAGTCTAATTAGGGCTTCGTTAAAATTCTTAGGAGTTTCGATAGTGAGTAGGGAATTTGGCTCTTTGTTACATGGAGGTGATGACCATGGACAAATCCAGGCTCATTATGATCTTACTAATATGACGAACTCTTAGGGAGCGGAGCAAGGTAGTGAAGCTTTAGCACTTTCACTCGTCAGGGGATTATGCTCTTCTCTCATTGAGAGAATCAGAAACCCAAAAGCGTGTGGATTTGGTGAAGTGAAACTAGCTCGGTGATTAAGGTTGTTTATCATGTTTGGGTAAAGAGACGGGCTAGAGAAGTATGCTCTTCTCCTTTTGGGAGAATCAGAAAATCAGAAACCCGAATCTGAGCCATGTCCAGTGTCACCTTTAGAGGGCCTGCCGGAAGTTGAACCTCTGGGAACAACCCAAGTGAGTACACACCTATCGCCGGTGATTCCACCTCACTATAATAAAGAACGTCTTGTTGAGTCTAAAGACTCCAAGACCATAGTAACTTCTTTTCCATGACTTGGACGATCATCATGGAAAAGCTCACTTCTATTGCAGCCGCTCAGAGCCCCACCTTGGGGGTGTGTGATTTTCGGTGTTGGTGTGGCTGCGAGGCCCAAGCTCTTGACGAGGCACCGAAGGTTATTGTGAAGCGGAAGCCAAGTAAAAACCTCTTAGTTAGTTGCCTACCCGGTTCACCTCCGAAAGGAGTCATAATCTTTGTGCAAGGAGGGGGAAGAATCTCTCCGTATGTTGATCATACACAGATTCCCATCATAGGCATACACCTGGACGTTTGGAGGCGGTTGCGACACTGGCCCTGCTACAAGGGTAACCTTTGAATGTACATTGTTGAGTCCTTGGAAACACCAAAAACACGGGCGCCCTCTAGGGGGTGACACGGCTGTGTGAGGTGCACGTATGCGCATAAGCAATGGGGCAAAGGTTTTGACTTCTCACCATTTTCTTTGGTAGGGATAGCTATGTGTTTGTTTTTGAGTCTTAAACATTGTCCAAACATCTTCAAACAAGACTCCTCCGATACTATCAAGTTGCTTTGTCCTTGATAGATCTGTTATTGACTACTTTTTCTATCACAACTTGTCTGATTGAAACCTATGTGCTTGATCAAAATCTGTGGATATACTTGCTTAATCTTTGCAAACAAACAACAAACTGAAATACTGAGTTCTTCGATTAAGTGACTTGTCCCAGTTTTAGAGACCTGTTCTGTATTTAGGGTTTATGTGTTGACCTTTTGAATTAGTGATCCTTGATCTCATAAGCGATTTTGCTTAAGATTGGCAAATTAGGAATTGTTCCTGTCAAATAGATAATTTTTTAGACTCTTTGATAACACACTTGGAGAGTGCTAGTAGTCTCCTTGTCCACCCATTTTCATACAATTCAAACTCATTACACTTTGTGTAAGTCATCCTCCTGATCCATATGTGCTAGGGTGTTCTCCCAAGAATTGAGCACCTCTGTGGCAGTGTTGGTTTGCACCTATTTGCAACAGTTCTATTTCACCATCTCTCTTGGACAAGAGAAAACTTTTACTATCCTAGTCTGGTATTGACGTTTCTTAGAATTGTCTGTTTACTTGAACTCTCCCTTTCATGTCAGTCACAACAAGATATCAAGTGAGCCAAGGAAAGCGACCTCAGATAGTCTTTAACCAACTACCCCCAGTTCAGACTCGTCAAAAGATAAAGGAAAAAGAACCAATATTTGACCAGTCACCTAGGAGTCAGTCTGAAACCTATTTTGACCCAAAGAGCCATTTTAGTGACTTGAGTACCCCCTCAGCACCTTCCCACTTAGGTATGGATATGAGTTATACTGTCACTCGGCGGGAGAGGGAAGCCATGGATCAAAATCTTGATGATATCTATGAACAACACATAAACAACATGATATTTGGAAATTCTTCTCATGATGATCAACCTGGTTCACCCCTCATTAATACAAGATATTTGGATGCCCATCAATGGGATGAAAGGTATAAGAGACGAGCTCACCAAGAACAATGGTCACAACACGAAGGCCAAGACAATGAACCTCGCGATGCTCATGTCAATACAACGTATACCAATGACTTGTTCAAACAGTCTAGACCAAGCTCACCACTTCAACATACCTCAAGGTTCACAAGTGATAGGCTTAGAAGAATTGAACGCGAAAAGAAAGCCTTTCTAGATGAACAAGCTGCAAAGCAAGAAAAGTTTAGACAACTTGAGGAAGAGAGCCCAGCTTTATTGGAAGTACAAAGGCTTCGGCTCAGAGGGGCAAGATGGCGAGTTAGCCCGCGGTAACAAACAATACAATACAAGGGGTGCTAACAGTGGACATAATTCTCCTCCCTCCACCCCTTCCAGAACACTAAGAAGTAGAAGGCGGTCAAGCACTCCTTCTAGATCTCCTAGTCCTAGAGGAAGAAGGGCCTCTCAGTATGCTCACTATAGGAGGAAAACTCCTCCCAGAAATTCAAGACCACACTCCCAACATGTACATCCTGGTTCCCAACATGGAGGTGGTAGCTCACATTATGATTTTGATACTCAAGACTTCATGTGAATACAACAAGAGCCTATCTTCCAACGGTATGTGGAGAGGTATTTGGAACAAAACAAAGATAAGTTCTTGGAAAGTCTAATCAACAAGGGTGCCAGAGTCCCTTATAATTTTGATGTGGACAACAAAATACAAAAGTAAAATCCCTCTCAAGAGGAAGAAATCCGCCAAATGAAGCAAATGATGGAGAAAATGATGCAACCTAAGAGCTCATTCTCACTAGACTCAATTTGTCCTAATCCATTTGACAAGAGTGTGAGTATGAAAGATTTTCCAAAGAGGGTGGAATTCCCACAATACGATAAATATGATGGCAGTGGTGATCCACACGACCATGTGCGTCAGTTCTATACTATGAGCTTTGAATTCCATCGGGATGACTCCTATTTGATGAGGTTGTTCCCTAGGAGTCTTAAAGGACAAGCAATGGAATGGTTTACCAATATCACTCCTCCTGTCAAGACTTTTAGAGAACTTGTTCATAGATTAGTTCAACACTTCCATATAATCCACATCCAAGACACATTACTATGTTGGACCTATGCAACTTGAAACTGAAAATCAGAGGAACCCTTTGTTACCTTCTTTACAAAGGTGGAGAACCGATATAGGTATCCTAGGATGATCCATGAGGATGAAAAGATTGACATACTTGTTAGTAATTTGGTGCCTGAAATGAGACATGAGATAAAAAAGATAGTCTTCACTTCCTTTGATACCATGATTGAAACTGCATGCCGCATTGAGGATGTTCTAAAAGAACAAGACATTTTGACTAGACATAAAAATAATACCAACAATGGTCAACACAACAATAGGGATAAAGGGAAGAACAACAATTGGAACAAAAACAAACAAATTGTCAATGATGGAGTTGTGGATTCTTCCCAATCAAGAGATCAAAGTGTTCTTAATTTGACTAAGGTTGTGCAAGCAATGAAGCTTAATGCACCTCCACAACAAGAAAGTAAACCAAGATATCAAGAAAGGCCCAAAAACCAGAAGCGGCAATTTACCAAATTGGGTGACACATATGAGGATATTCTCAAAACTCTCATTGCTAACAACTTGGCACATCCTCAGGATCCTGTAAAATTTCACATTCCAGATCCTAAGCCACATTGGTGGGATGACAAGGCATTCTGTAAATTTCATAATGGCCCCGGCCATACTGTTGAAAACTGTTGGAAATTAAAACATATCGTCCAAGATTTTATAGAAAGTGGAAAGCTTCAAGTTGATGGCCTAAATACCAATGCTAATCATAAGGCTTTTAAGGAACCTTTGCCTAATTACGACAAGGGGGAAACCTCTAAATCATAGAATGGCAAAGCTGCAATCAACTACACCTATACAGCGGCAGAAAATGTGATAAACATGCTTGAAGTTGTGGAGCCAAGTGTTAATATGATAAGGAGTAAAGACCCACATGGTTATGACTCTCCCCCTATTTTTGACAACCAACCTATTGTGGTGCTGAGAGGTCCTCATTCTAGGTTATCTTCCCAAGCCCTTAATGCTGTTACCAGGAGTCAAGCCCCTATTATTCTCAGAGGGCCTAGTTCAGGTCCATCCAACAAATCCAAGCAAGTGGCATCCAAGAATGTCACTATAAAGTCCACCACTGCTCTCAAACCAAACTACAATCTTGTAGATCAATTACAGAAAACTTCGGCACATATCTCAATCTTAGAGCTTCTAGAGTTGTCCCCTAGGCATAAGCAGATCCTTGAGGACACTTTGCGCACATCAAATGTCCCCAACAACATTGATATAGACCAATTCCAAGGCATGGTGAATCACATTACTAGCCCACATTACCTTTCTTTCTCTGAAGATGATGACAAATCCCTAAGCCATCCACACAATCTAGCCCTTCACATTGAAGTCATGATTCATAAAACCCGTGTCAGGCGCATGTTGATTGATGGGGGTGCTGGGTTAAATATCTATACTTTGAATTTGTTAAAACTTTGGGCTATTGAGCAAGTGATGCGACACTAGAAAGAAGATCACCATAAAGGCCTATGATGAAGAGCAGTTCTAAGGGATTGGTACATCCTTCATCGGGATTGGCCCAGTTGAAAAAGATATCTTATTTCAAATTGTTGATACTGGACCCCTTGCATACAACATTTTACTGGGTAGACCATGGATTCATGATATGCAGGTAGTGTCATCTACCTACCACCAGTGTGTTAAGTTCCTACAGTAGAGCAATTTGCATACCGAGGATAACACCTTATCAATTAACTCTCAATCTCGGCTAATGTTTCATGTCCCTCTTAACCGAGCAGCAGAGGATTATGAAACAACTTTAGCAGAATGTCAAAACAAATTTAAGTCAGTAGACCTTGGCATGGGGGGTATCAACTTGACTCTTTTGCAAAGATGCCTGTTTCCCCTAGGACATATGGAAAGCCTTCACAAGAGATGAAACCATCATCTTCGGCAATGACAATATTTGACAAGTTTGTTGAATCCTCAGTACCAATACAAGATGAAAAAGAGGAAGTAGCTATTCGAGATTGGATATACAAAGAGGAGAAATACCAGCACAATGAAATTTTCTCCCCCTCTCCTAAGTCCTATGGGAGAGGATATACTTTTGTCAAGAAGATGGGTTATCTAGGATATGGCCCTCTTAGTCACAGGTTAGATGCTAGAGCCGAACCACTCAATCATGATCTTTTTGCACGTAAGTCTAAGAAACCGGTTGGCCTAGGCTTTATGAACAACAATAAATGCACTATCCCCATTTCTGATAGGCGGGATAGTAAAGATGACACAGAATATGTACCAGATTTGACCAATCAACAAGACATAATAGATGATTGGGTACCTTCAACAAATCTCCTTTGGGAAGATTCAAGAGATTTAATAATTGATAGTCCTCCTATCTCATTTGCAATAGATAGTGACTATATGAATGCAAGATTGACTATGGATAGTGTCTCCATCCCAGCTGCAATGGATGGTGATAATTTAGATAATTTTGTGATTGAGCAAATTGCTAGAGGAGAGGAGCCTCTTCCAAATCTTGAGGCTTCTACATCACGAGGCTCCAACAATAATTCAGAAATAGACTCTCATGAGTTTGAATGGGATTCACTCTCAGATGCAACAGTTGACTTGGATATGGATGTTGTCCACGCTTATAGTTCTCAACTTGATGTAACTGACGAGTCATGTGTTAGATTAGAAGATTGGAACACACATGTCACATTAGTAGATGATTCTTCGCTTGCTAGGATAAATTCTGATTTAGACACTTTAGAGGGAAACTTGATAGATTCCAATTCTACAGTCACCAAAGATGACATCACCTATATCCTTAATCTTGAACCGGTCATCAACCTACCCCTTGTTCACCCCAACCTTTTTGATTGGTCTCAACGTTACCAAGAGCCTCAACTCTTGACATTTCACAATGACTATGAGATCACCTACTATCTAAATGCCATTGAACCTGTAGTATCTTCCACCAGTGAACCGGCTACCAGTATGACAGAACCTGACATCAAGTACATTAGTCACAAGATAAAAAGAAAAGAAAAAAAGAATAAGAGTTCTGATGGCAAAACCCACTATGTGGCGGTGTCAGAACCAAAAAAAGAAAAAATAAAAGATGTATCCAAAGGTGAAAACCTCCCAGAGGCACCTACGGATGAGGTACTTGATAGTCTCCCAAGCTATTTCCAGGGCAGATCATCAGTATTGGTTGAACCTACAGAAGCTGTTAATTTGGGCATAGAGGAAGTTCCAAAAATTATACACTTGGCTAAATCTTTATCACCTGAAGAAAAGAAAGCCTATACTGAGTTCCTCCAAAAGAAGGAAATTAACTTTACATGGACATACTCAGACATGCCAGGGTTTGACACTAATCTCATTATGCATCATTTGTCCATAGCTCCAGGTGTGAAACCAATCAAACAGAAGTTGAGAAAAATGCACCCTCATATAGCTCTTTTAGTGAAAGCTGAATTAGAAAAGCTCCTTGGTGCAGGATTTATTAGAGCCATAGACTATGCTATGGCCACCCTTGCTTCACTTCTTCAGTTAGAGGAACATGAGTCCAGATATGAATTCCTGGTGGAAGAGCTACGATATCCCATATTTGACTCACCCGAAAGCCATGTCATTTGTACCCTTGTCAATCAAGAATCCTCTCGCTATGGTGCTATTTACTCATATCTTCATGATGACATCATCCCTGATACATTTAACCAATCTGAAAGAAGAAACCTTATCCTAAGAACACCTCCTCGCCATTCTATCTCTCGGTGATTTGTATAGAGGGTCTAGATGGAACAATTTTTAGGTGCTTAGAAAAAGGAGAATCCATCAAGCGCTAGTTGACTCATGTAGGGCATATGTGGAGGACATTCTAATGGTCTTTCCATGGCTAGAAGGTTTCTTAGGGCAGGGTACTATTGGCCTACGATGCAGATAGATGCAGTAGCATTTGCTAAGTCTTGTGAAAAATGTCAGAAACATGGACACCTGATACATGCTCCAGGTAGGGAGCTAATTCCTTCTATATCTCGCTGGCCATTTCAGCGATGGGCCTTTGATCTTGTTGGGAAGATTCATCCCAACTCATCAGGTGGGCATAAGTTCATTATCACTGCTACTGACTACTTCACAAAATGGGTAGAGGTTGTTCCACTTTCTATTGCCTCAGGCAAGACAGTGTCTTTATTTATTTTAAACCATATCATCTGTCGATATGGAGTGCCATCTGAGATCATCACTAACAATGGAGGTTAGTTCAAAAACAAGGACCTTAAAGAACTCTGCCAAAGATTTAAGATAAAGCAACATTGGTCCTCCATTTACTTCCCACAAGGAAATGGTCAGGCAGAGGCTTCAAACAAAACCATTCTCAAGATTTTGCACAGAACAGTTCATAAGAATGGTAGAGACTGGCACCTACAGATAAATCCGAATTTCGTAAATAGGAATCCAGTATTTGCATCTAACTGGCTACCTTGCCTCACATATGCAACAAGCAAAGGTTACCTTTAGAGGTTGAGATTCCATCACTTCGAGTCTCTCTCAAAGGTCTAGTTACAGATGAAGACTATCACGCCATGAGATTGCAAGAATTGGAACTTCTTGATGAGAAGCATAAAGCATCATTTGACCATATGAGGGTCTATCAAAAGAGGATGTCCAAAGCCTTCAACAAAAAGGTTCACCCTAGAGAATTCCAAGTAGGAGATCTTGTCCTGTGAGAGAATCCTAAGAACCAACAGAATCGAGAACAGAAGGGCAAATTCGAACCTAATTGGCTTGGACCCTACATCATCACAGCAGCTTTTGGCACAGGTGCCTATCTACTATCTATTGAAGAGGGGGAGCAGCTCCCTAAGCCTATCAATGTTTTGCACCTAAAGAAGTTCTATCCTTGATGCCCGTTCTGTCTGGGGGCATCCTTTGTATATAATTATGACCCTGAAAAAAGTTCCAAAAAAATTGATATATGACTCAAAAAGTTCAAAAAAAAAAAATTGATATATGATCCCTAAAAAACCAAAAAATTGATATATGATAATCAAAAAATTACAAAAAAAAAAAAAAAAAAAAATTGATATATTGTCAAAAAATCCAAAAATATTTAAATATGATGCTGAAAAATACAAAAAATGAAAAATACAAAAATTAAAATTAAAAATAAAAAATAAAAAGTCCTAAAAAAAAATTCTTCCAAGTGGTGAAAACCTGGAAACAGGCGCTACTTGAGGCCTTTGCATCCCTATTTCTTAGCATGCATCCTCGACACTTAGCCTTTCTCAATCATGCCTTGTCCTTATTGCCTTGGTTTGGAATTGGTCTTTGTCTTTGTCTAGGGGCATCACTGTGTTAGCTTTGGTCTCTTGGATATGCTTGTCTTTAGGACACCTCGCAAACGGTGTTTTTCAACACTAACCCAACTGTGTTTTTCAACACAACCCCTAACATCGTGTGTTTTTCAACACTTATCAGTTTGGTCTTATCCAGTTGGTCATGTGATCTTACCTACTTGCAAGCATTGATCCTTATCCCTCAGAACTCGTATCGAATACACTTAAATTTGTTTAATTGCAACACTTAATGCTTGAGATATGCCATGATCTTTTCTTTGTGTGCTGACTGATATTGATTTTCATTGAGTGTCCTTGTCTAATAAGTCTCTCCGTGATGCATAGCTAGAGGACTTGAGGCATGGGGCATGTTTTTATTTGCTTTCTGCTTGTGGGTGTTGTCTTGAACCTCTTCAGTGTCTCTTGTCTCCTTGACACACTTAAGAGATTTATGGCATCATCCTTGAATGTTTTTGCACAACCATTCTCATGGTAATCCTAGCGTTTATGTCTTGATGCGAGCATGGTTTTGCTACATTAAATTGGGTAAGCTAACATTGTAGTCATCTTGACCTTCATGTCTTTGATGCTCATGTTAGAATCTTTCCACATTCCAAGCTGATATAAATCACATTCATATCTTCATAGTTGCGTTTGTGACTAGTGATGATTGTGTGATCGTCCGATGTCCGGTAATAATGGCCCAATGATGAAAATAAGTTCTCTTACATTCTCTAATGAATGATGAACACACAAAAACCTATGTTACCCTATTGCAAGTACACCTTTGCATTTTCATGTAGCTTGCATTATTTAGACTTCATGTTAATTTGCACTTTTAGGCTGTATTATGGGTTTGAGAGGGTTTCCTTCATCTTTCTTGTGGATTTTTCATCAACTATGATCACGTTCTTCATTTCCTTATCTTCTTTCATGATCTCAATCGAAATTCCCTATCTTAAACAGTTGATTGATTTTTATGCATCCTCTTTATTGAGGCAGATTCTCTTCCTTCTCTCCATTTCTTTCCATTTCTTCTAAACTTCTATCTTCCATTCGATTTCACCCCACTTCTTTTCTTCTAATTCAACCTTAGGGCATAATTTTCTTGCTGATCTACCTGGGTTCTATGATTCTTATATTTTTCATCTTACATCAAGAACCTTATCTTTTGTTTGATTTGATCAAATTTTTCAATTTATTATTTCTCCTCTATCTCATTTCGATTTGGATCACGGGGCAGTACTTATCAAACTTCAATCCTTGATTCAACTTTATCAATTTATCAATTGCTTCTCTTGGGGCAACCTTGCTTGAGATTCTTATCTCACTTTGGATGTGATCCCGAATCGGCCTCATGTTCAAAGGCCTTTTGTTTATGTTTGTCCAGATGTGATCTCCGAGTCGACCTCACATCTGAGTTGTTTTGTGATCCCAAATCGATCTCACATTGCAACTTCATTCTTTGACTGCATGTGATCCCAAGTCGATCTCACATTAGTCAAAGAGGGGCAAATGTATGCAACCTAAAATGGTCACCTAGACTTTGGGCCCCATTTATTTAATTTGTCAACATCAACTTTCTGAATCAATGATTGTCGCATTTTCAAATCAAATTTCTTAATCAATTCATAACTATTTCAAATGTTTCAATTTTCCCTAAGGTTTGAATGCTTCATTAATGTTGTTTAATCAAAAGAAATAAATCCCTTTTAATAAATAAAATAATGTTATTTAATTGAAGTTAATATTACTTAAATAAAATGATGCTATTTAATTAAATCTATTTTTAATTAAATAATTTTATTTTATTTTATTAATATTCATTTCTAAATTACATAATCTTATTTTATTTTATTAAAAGAGATATTATCATCTTAAATTAAATAAAAAAATAAATGAAATATCCTCTCAAGAATATCCTGTGATGAAAAAAAGGAAACAAATCAGTTAAAAGAGAAATAAACTAAAAAAGAATTCCAATCAAGATTTGTTTCTATTTTTCTATTTATCCCACATTGCTTCTGAATTTTCCTTCAATTCCACTTTTGCCTATAAAATGAGCCCTCTCATTCTCATTTCAAAAAAAAAGAATCACGAATTTTGCCATCAAACTTATGCTACAAATTTTCTTGAGTTTTATCATTTGAGATTACACATTAGTTTGATTTTATAAGCATCTTAGTTTTAGAGCATATAGTTTAATATTACATTTTAGCTTAATCTTCATAGTAGATTAATTTGCAAAGTAATTCATTTATGGCATTGCATATAGATCAATTTTCATTTCAATAAATTAGTTTTGTTTATTGCATTTTACAGTCATTTAGATTAGTTTTCATTGTTGCATTGGAAGAACAGGATTCATGGAAATTGGCATTCTTGCTTCTCCTCTTTGAATCTCTCATTCCGAGACTGTATTTGCAGGGGTAACTGGGTTAATCTGAGGGCCACAATATCAATCCTTGCTCTTCTTGGATAGAGAGCCGTGAATTGATTTGCAAGGACTCATTATTGAGTATCCTCGCATGGAAGGATTCACATAAGTATAACATATTTTTAGTTATACAAATACGACATTGAATATGTGAAGTGGAAAGCAATCAAAAGCCAAGTCATCGTAGATCAACTTGCAGAAGCACCAATCTATTTAGAGAATCCTCTCATCACAGAGTTTCTAGATGAATCTATTTTTAATCTCAACGTAGCTGACCACTGGAAACTATACTTTGATGGCTCATACACACAACATGGATCAGGAGTTAGTGTCTTCTTCATCACGCCACAAGGGGATTGCATACCAAGGTCCTACAAACTGGCATTTCCTTGCACCAATAACATTGTAGAATATGAGGCCTTAACCATAGGTCTTAGAATAGCAATGTAGTGGAACATTATAGCTCTAAAAGTATACGGACACTCCCAATTGATAATAAATCAAGTGAACGATGAATATCAAACCAAGGATGACAAGCTCACTCCATACAAGAAATTGGTGGAGACTCCCAAAGAATCCTTCATTGAAATAACATTTGAGCATATTCCTAGAACCAACAACAGAGCAACAGATGCCATGGAAACAATTGGATCCTTGCTCGACATTCCCCACAACGTTCCAAAATATGAATTCCTGATTGAGCAGCTTCTCATGCCTGCATTCGAGGTACCATAATTAGAATATGTGTGCGAAATCATTGGTCCCGACGATCCTTGGTATCATGACATTTACAAATACCTTCATATAGGAGTCATACCCACTGACTTACCCTCAAACTTAAAACAAACCTTTGTAAAAAAGGCATCTAGATTTTTCATCCTAGGAGATACCCTATATCGTAGGAGCATAGAAGGAACCCTACTACGCTGCTTAAATGTTGAGGAGGCATTAACCGCTCTAAATGAAGTACATAACGGTATTTGTTGTTCACACTTGAGTGCAATGACCATAGCCAAGACACTGCTAAGGATGGGGTATTATTGGCCCACAATGGAAAGAGAAGCACATGATCATGCCAGAAAGTGTCTACAATGTCAGCAGCATGGGGACCTCATCCATGCTCCAGCTCAAGAGCTTCATCCTATTGTCACACCATGGCCCTTTTCACAGTGGGGACTTGATCTCATTGGAAAAATCATGCCCACTTCATCTAATGGCCACAAATTCATCATAACCGCAACGAAATACTTTACTAAGTGGGTGGAAGCCATACCCATGACGTATATAATTGGGAAGTAGATTTCTAAGTTCATCTTGAACTATCTCATTTGCCGATATGGTGTTCCACAAGCCATTATCTCATATAATGGGACACCATTTAAGAATCAGGAGGTCCATGACTTATGCGAAAAATTCAAAATCCAACATCGCTTCTCCACCCCATATTATCCCCAAGACAATGGCCAAGCAGAAGCTACAAACAAAACCATTCTAAAAATACTTAAGAAAATAGTCAATGACGCAGGTCATGACTGGCATTTGCAGCTTAATACCACCCTTTGGGCTTATCGAACCAGCATCCACACACCCACCAGCGCCACCCCTTTCTCCCTAGTCTACGGATCAGAAGCAGTACTTCCCATTCAGATCGAGATCCCCTCACTCAAAATATCACTAGAAAACCTCATCACAGATGAAGAGTACCGAGTTTCAAGATTGAACGAAATGGAGTTACTGGATGAGCGACGGATAGATGCTTTGAATCATTTGCAAGTCTATTAGAATAGACTCAAAAGGAGCTACAATAAGAAAATCAGAAGCAGGACGTTCCAAGTCGGAGAACTAGTATTAAAGGAAAATTAGAAGAATGTCCCAAACCCAAGTAGTAAAGGCAAGTTTGAACCTAATTGGTTGGGACCATTCATCATCACAACAAGTTACAAGTCAGGGGCGTATCAGTTATCAACACCCAAAGGGGAACCTCTACAAGAGCCCATGAATAGCTCCCACCTCAAAAAGTTCTATGCCTAAATATTTCAAGGAATAGAACTAAAAAAATCCAAAAAAATTAGAAAATGTCCTGAAAAAATGGTTACCTTGGTGAAAACCTGGCAAACAGGTGTCTTGGTAACAACAACAAAAAAAAAATCAGAAAAAGGATTGAAAATAGTAAAGAGAAAAAATTGTCCTCTAGTGAAAACTACTTCGGTGGCACTTTCGGCAGGTACCTTGGTGAAAACCTGGCAAATAGGTGCCTTGTGTAAATAAGTACTTTCTAAATCAACCAGGATCTTTACGGCTTGTTCTGCATCATCCATCCATTATTCTTCCATCATCCATCACATTTAGGTCTCCATCCATCACTCATCCACTCACATCCGCACCATAGCTTGGTCCTGTTTTTGTATCATGATCCCTCCTAGTACTACTCAGCCCATCCTCAAGGTTAGTTTGTCCTGCCTTTATCAGAGTAGTCTATTGCATCACGTTGGGGGAATGTTCTCATTGGATCAGATTCGTGTATATTCTTAAAGTCCTAAATATTAGAAAATCCAAAAACATCAAGAAATCATCAAAACCCAAAAACAACGTCTTATCGAACTACGTCATCTCTAAGCTTGAACATAGGCAAGATTGATCTTTGATCATCCCCTGAGACATTTAGGTTAGTCCTATAGGAGTCTGTCATAACAAACTGACATCTCATCATGAATATCATCATCTATAAATCGGTCAGCTTGTAAGTCGAACTACGTGGTCTCTGCGTATATAACGTAGGCAAGGCTAATCTATTGATGAGCCCTCGAGGCCCCTAGGATAGGTCTTTAGGTTAGTCTCTTGGTCAAAATCTCAAAAAATCCCAAAACATTGGAAAATCAAAACATTCGTAAAATCTTGAAAAATATCAAAAATAGCCTCAAAACATCTCAAAAAGATCAAAAACATCCAAATATTTGAAAAAATCCATCCATCTCATCTCACTTGCACCCACAATAACAACACTCATAGTAAACGATTGTCATCCTCAATCTTTGGTAAGACAATCAGAAACAAGTCTAGCAGGTCGAAAGTGAAAACTCAAATCATCAAGTCATAGGTCTAAGTTAGTGCATAAACAAGTTGGTCATCTCCCTTTGTGTTGGTAACTCATCATCCAATTGGTCTGATATCAATTATCATTTAGAACACTTTGGATAAAAAAAATGGCGTGCTGCCATCCACTAACATGTCCTAGGATGAATCATTCCTACAATGGGCATTATCTTTTGGAAATAAGTTCCGGTTCTTATCCTTAGAAAACACATCCTCTTTTGGTTAGCAGTATTGAAGAGCATTAGCTTGTTTGTTTACTTTTTCTTTATCTTTTCACTTATCTTATTGCGCTCATTCCAAGGACTTCTCGATGATATTCGAACAAGAGGATTTAGAGAAATAGGACTGGGGCAACGATCATTATCTTTTTGTCTGTTGTGCTTGTTGGACGTTCTTGTAATATAACCTCGGCGAATACTTGTTTTGTTAGGTATGTATGGAGGGGGTTTTGGACAACTTGTTGACTATTGCATTGATAGGTTTACCTTTCCGTGTTTTGGTCTGAGGTGTTTGAAACTTCTAAAATGCATCCTAGCAAGGTTTTCGTATGTCAAGTGTGAACAAGGATACTCCTATCTACTTGTCAAGTCACAGTCCATCACACTAGGTACAACGCCATCCTGGTTTTCTATACCTTGATGCATCATACCACGTGTGTTATCAAAAATAAGGAAATTGGCCCTTTGAAAATCCCAATTCCTCGGCAAGTAATCATCATCATCATTTGCATTTGCATCATCTTACGTCTTGTTGAAATGACTTCTTCTCTTCTTTCTCATAGCACTAACAAATTACTATGATGGTTGATCATCACCATCATCATCGCCATCGACATCGATCCTACATCCACAAATTATTAGCATATTGCATCAACATATAGGGAACATATGCATTGCATTTCCACCATTGTATAAAAGTGCATCCATTTTATTACATTGCATCCATTTCTTGCATCACATTACATCTATCACATAAATCATCGCATAACATTTACATAAGCATTTCATAATCATTTTTGCATAATCATAAACAATAGGTATATAAGCATTATAAATAATTCATTTGCATACATACTTGCATAACATCATAACATCATCTCACCACATTACGTTCATATTACATTACACATCATCATACCACTTTGCATTAACATATCATTGCATCATATTAAATGCATCACATACACTACATCATCATTTAATATGTTTAGGATAAAAACATTTGTTATTCTAAGCATCTTAAAAAACATCTCATTTGCATCATATCACGACCATCGCATTCACATTACATCATCCATGTAATCTCATAAATAGCATCATAAATCATTCATTGCATAAATCATTCCACATAAGCATAAATAGAAAACAATCCATCACATACAAAGCGTACATCCATCCATAATCATTTCATGTATAAATGAGATTCACATATCATTTCGCGCATACACCATAGATCATTCCCATCATCATTTGCATCAACATAAAATAGATCATCATATAGATAGCATCATTGCACATCACATTTGCATATCATAGGTTAACATAATATAGATCTGTTAGTGATAATCATAATGCATACATCATCAAAAATAAATGCATCCATAAAAGCATCATTGCACAACATATAGAAGGAAAATCTTCCATGAAGCGTACACATCACATTGCATCACATCAAAATCATCACCAACTCATATATATATATATCATCAATAATGTAATTGTCATAGTACAAAGAATAAATCGAATCACTGTACATGTATGTCAATCAGTACAAAAGGCACATTGGGCTATCAAAAAAGAGCCCATAAGGCACAAAAAGTATCGTATCATCTCGATCAAGCTCTATCCCCATGTATGTTGCCCTCGCCCCTGTCACCATGACCCTCTGCTAGTCTGTGGCTAGTCCTCTCTGAGTACTGTGGGACCCATCCTGCTCTGGGTACGGCCTCATGATAATGCCTCTGGTAGTACTCGGCCTCTCAGACGACATCCCTGTATGACCGAACATACATTGTACCCTGGGAAGAGGAGGCTGCCATACTCTCTAGCTGCTATCTCCTACCTAGCTCTGTGGCTGCCTGTAAATCTGTAGCCTTTCTCTGTTGTATGGCCTGGTCCCTCTCGGCTCTCATATGCTCTCTCTCAGCTTGAGCCTGATCCCTCTCCCCTGTCACAGTCTGCACCTGAGCCTATAGCTGTGCAATCAAAGTATCTCAGGGATCCGCCTGCCCTGCTAGCTGTGCTCATGGTTGTACCTGAGGCTACACCTAAGGCTGATCCTCACCCCTAGCTCGTGGCAGACCTGCTGGCACCTACCGCTGGTCCTGCATGTGCACATCTTCCTGATCTGGCTGAATTGGAGGCACAACCTATTGATCCTGTCGTACCTCCCCCCTCCGGCCTCATCCTCCCCCTCTACCTCTAACTCTCCGTGGATGTGGGACTGCTCCTGGAATAGTCAATCGAAGCGGAGGCTGGAACCAATCCCTATAGGCCTATGTCATGCCTGGATCTGCAGGCCCCTGATCATAAGCCCGCGACCGAGCCACTAACTGCCTGAAACTATTGACCGCCTCTGAAGTAGGAATATACCACCCCCATGAAACCTGTGTCATGGTGCAAGTGAAGACGGCTACATAATCATCATCAGGGTGATCTTGGGGCTCACCAAACTAATGTTGCACGCGCCCGAGCAAGTACCTCTCAATCATGGTGTGCTCTCACCCCCGCATAAAACGGTCCTAGCGAGCATAGAACAACTGATCAGCATTGTCAACCCATCTAGGTCGACCAAGGTATGGTCACCACATAAAAACCTGCATCTCGTCCAAGACCCTCCTCCAATAGGGGATCACGTGCTCACTGGTGTGTGTAAAGGACACACTGCCTCTGTAACACCACACGTGGGGATCATCAGACAGCATCATAACTAAAATAACACATGGACGGAGCACAACAATGTGCTCCCACACCCAGACATGAAGAAGTGTCACCCCTGCTCTGAGTGCTATGTCGTCCATGTATACATACTCGTGCAGGTCTCTGTATAAGGAAGCTAGAAGCATCGACCCCCAAGCGAAACAATCCATCCTGTCTCAAACCATCCGCTCCCAGCAATATCCCCAACTAGGACTGAAATATCGCCCTCGTCTGTTAGGGGCAACGAGACCCAAAATGATGGATGCAATCACCCAACAGAAGGGAGCCACCAAGATCTTGTGTCGCTCGAGCTCTATCTGTCCCTCAAAAAAATGATGTCCTCTATGGTGAGGACTCTGTGGCAAGCATCATGCCCCTCGTCCATATCAAAAATGACTCACTGACCATGAATCGACAATCTCAAAATACACCTTGAACGTCCTCTAAGGTGATGGTGGCCTTGTCGGTGGGAAGATGAAAGGAGGAGGTCTCGCTGTGCCATCTCTTGGCCAACACTAACAACATCCCTAGGTGAGTGCGAATGGGTGTTGCATAGGCAATGTACCATAACCCCGCAATCCGAAGTTAATCCTGATCCCTGTCGCTCAAGTCCCACAAATAGCTAGACAAATCCCATGACCTGTGCTCTCGAGAGTAGAGCTCCCTCACCGCAACCTGCATCAAGGAAGGTCACCATGTTAAAAATTTTGAAAAAATTGTTTGTTGAACGTTCAAAAAACCTCTCCAGCAGTGCAATCCATGAAGGCATTGTAGTTTGATATCTAATCAAACTCTGATGCTAGGGATTAAAAGACCAAAACTGCATTGTCGCGGTGCACTTTCTCTTCCAGCGGTGCACTTTGAGCAAATTTGGGACCGTCGTGTCGCACTTTGCAAACCACCCCGCCAGCCCCAAGCTCAGCGTTGGAGTTTTCAAACTCCAAACTGCACCACCACGGCGCAATATCACACCACGTGGCGTAGTTTGATTTCTGAGCGGCGCTATATAGCATCGTTGCAGACGGAACGACCTTTAAAAGCATTAAATGAAAGCATTAAATGAAAAACGAAGCTCAGGTAAGGGTCATTTACCGATGCCAGGTGGTCGCTGGTACGTCTGAACTCAATCAGAAATGTGCATGGGAAGCTATCGTTGCGCCATATCGTCAGGAGGTCAGAGCTCAAATCTCGAGGTTGCAAATGGAAGTGTATGAAAATGACTTGAAAGTGACCCCTCGGGCCCCTTTTAAGCTTGAAAATTAGGGTTTTTTTCACCCTGATTGGCTATCCTACTAAGGTTTTGGACCTTTAAACTATTTTTGTCCAGTTGAGGCTTGTTTTACATCGTTTTATTGCGTTTAGACATGTTTTTGGCCTCCTGGAGCTTTTTCGGACCTGTTGGGCACCTTGTCCTCTTTTTTCACGAGATCACCCAAAAAATTAAAATTTTCGTCTAATCTCTCGAGGGGGCAATATAATGGCATGTTTTCTCTCACCATGCAACAGTGGGGAAATTTTTTAAATAACAAAAAAATTTGGCTTTAATCGAGATTGTTTATTCTTTGAACCAACACAACAAGTGCATTGCTTCAAAGAGGGGCAAAATGTAGACACGTAAAATATACCGATGGACATTGTGCATATGATCCTCACTACTAACATTGTTTCATCCTAAATCATCCCTCGGTCTAACCATTTAATCAAATCTCCTTATCTGATTAAATTCATTAATTTCCTTCCCTTAATTAAATAAATCATTTTATCTAATTAAGCCACTCTCTTTTGTTAATTAAATCAATCCATCTGATCTAATTATCCCTATTTAATTAAATAGTTAATTTATTTGATTAAATCTCTAAAGTCTATCCATTAAATTAAATAAATTAAAACCTTATTTAATTTGATCTAACACCATCTCTTTTAATTAAATAAATCAAAATCCTTATTTAATTATTCTCTCATCATATTCCTCTCTTATTTGATTTAAATAAATCCATAAATTTGAGTCAAATAGGTCACATCATCTAACCTCTCCTATTAAATTAATTAACCCTTGATTAATTTAATTCTAAATCATGTCCCATCCTCTAGATTTTGCAAGTTGCACATGAAAATAGATTTAATTCATTTATTAAATCCCTATTTTCCTCACAAGTCATCTTTTGGAATATTCTCCAAATTCGAATTCAAAAATTCCAAGTTAACATGTACATCCAACAAGGCAATAACTTCATCTTACATGTCCTTTTCCTTGAGCCAAGTGGCATTTATTGGCACAATCCTCAAAGCTTGCACATCCTCCATCCATTCATAGATTGACAAGTGGCATCATGCCATTGGATGAATGTTAGTTCCACATTGCTCAAATTTGGACATTCATCCATCTTGGCATTCTATAAATAAAGGGCTCATATCCTCATTTGATCATCCACAAATTATGCAAAGTTATTATGCTAAAATATTTATCCATTTCCATCCATCACTATTGAGTTCTTAGCTAGGTTTTTGCAGATTTTTGGCTTGGAGCTCTCATCCTTCATCAACAAAGTGGATCAATCATCATCAACATATCAAGCTTGCATCTTAGGAATTGGGAAAGGGCCAATTTTCACATCAAATTGGCACCAATTCCCCCATGGGATCATGTGTTTGCTATTCTAATTAGGATTGAATCTATATTTTCTTGTTTCATTGTGTTCTTCATTGTTTTCTTTCTTAATTTGAATTTTGTAAATGGATTTCATGGGGAATCCTTGTTCATGCTTGCAATATCTAACTTAATGTGTTTATTCATTGTGTTTTGTAGGTATTAGGATTGGGGTTCACACAGAACAAATATCAAGTAGCATGCAAATCTCCATTGCAGACACGCCGTGAAAGGTAATCGCAAGGTAAAAGGGCACTCGCAAGTGAGTGATGCCACTCCGTCCTTTCACCAAGACTCACTAGCAACCACATCAAAAACCATGGCAGTATAGAATCACATCATCACCATATATATTATAAAAGAAAACCATAACATAACCAAATAATGTAATCACCACATAATGTATCATCAAACATCATAAGTAATGTCAAGTGTACCAAACCAACCAAACCATGAATCCACACACAACCAATCCGGTGAACTAATAACCATCACAAACCAAGTACAAAACCAACACATAAGAGTATCAAAGAGTATCAGCAACACGAGGGGTATTACAAGATTTGCATGCACTACTTGATGCACTATGTTTCATAGAGGTATCATTCCCGTTAAGCATTCTAGGGCTTATAGGCAGGGCAATAATTTATGGTGTATGAAAATATGCTTGATATCCTAACACTAGGCTTTATGGGTTTGTGAGAGTATGTACTAGGAGCACTAGGAATTTTTGATAGTACGTGTGTCAAGGGAACTAGGGTATACGGTTGTAGGCATTTATGGATTTATGTTTTATGGGTGTATACAGTATGGGGGTAAGTTATGTTTTATCATGGGTCTACATGCATTAAGAGGAAATAATTTTATTGGAACTTGTATGCTTTAGGGACACTATAGGGTTTATGGGTTGGGTAAGTATTTATGGGTCTATGACATATATGCTTAATATGGGAACTAAGATTTATGGGTTTCTAAGAACATATTTAGTAGGGCTCTAGGATTCTTAGGTGTATGGATTAAGGTAACTAGAGGACAATGTAGGCACTAGGATGCACTAGGTTTGAAAAAAATATAATTATATTAAATATGTTTTTTCAAAATTCATAATAATTTTAAGGATAACCAAAATATTACCATATAATTATTTATAAATAATATTAAATTTAAAAAATAATTATCTTTTTTCCTCTTTGTGCAAAATGATTTAGTTTTCCTTATAAAAATATCATTCAAATGAATTAATATTTTCCTAAGTAGAACAAGTATGAATTTTTTTCTTAGAACTTATGGAATAGTAGCTAAATTTTATTTAATTATAAATAACTATTCAATCAAATGGTCATATTTGGACAATCATGTTTTATAATCTAGATACATCTATTAAAGAAAAATAAGCATTATATATATATATGAGTTCAAAATTACATAAAAATTACCAATTCTATTTAGCACACAATATGTAATGATCCTCTAGTGGATATGGAAAAGAAGACATCATGGTAGATTGCTCAATGCATAAGTCATTTACATCACATATCCTATACTCTTCATGTTTGGTTAAAATATATGGTGAGGAGGAGGATACAATTGATAGGTTGTGGTATGGTGGACATAAGAGTTAACTTGGTTGAAGGGATGAGGTATTGTAAAAATAAGCACGAAAGAAATTGTGGAAGATGATTTCCCAGTATGATCTACCATCATAAAAATTGCCATTTGTCTCTAACAAATAGGGTAGAGAAAATGGATAGAAGAAAGCTAGTGGTCATAAGGAAACCAAGGGATATGACAAGGTATTGATGAAATCATGGGCATATAATAGTAGTGAAGACTAGGCAAGGTGATAACACTAGCCATTTAGGAATAAAGCATGTGCTTCGACTTATTTACCCACTAGCTATAAGAAGTAAATAATCTATTATAACTTAAAGTGTGAATAATTATTGTGAGGCTATATTATGATAATTTCCACCAAATAGAATATACATTAGGCATACAACAAGGCTTTAAGAACTCATAATTTAAGGCACTATGTGCATGCTACCAAGAAAATATCTTCCAAGATTGAACTAAACTTCTTACCATAACAATTTCATAATCATTCAAACTATCATATATCAAATCGAGATGGAAAATCGGATGTACTTTCAACTATAAGATTCAATTTCTTAATTGCATAAAGTTGTCTCATTTGTTTGAGCTACTTCATGTTTTTTCAATGTTTGATTTTTTGATCAATTTCCTCAATATTATGTTGAATTTTATATCATTTTAATGCTTGATTGGTTAAAATAATTGAAAATTATTAAAATAAAATATGAAGCAAGGAAAAAATTGTTCATATTCTTCAAAACATGAAATGACCATTCAAGTACTCCAAACATGAAAATAATCATTCAAATAATCATTTTCTATTTAAAAACATACAATTTTAATCTTCTCAATCAATGAAAAGGGAAAAAGATGATATCTATAGTCAAACAATTATTAAAATTTCTCAAAAATATTAAAAAATATTTCTATGTCAAAGAAATAACAATTAGTAGGGTAAAACAAAGCATGTGGGTTCAAACTCATGGGATACACATGATTTTTTAGTGCTCAATATTTTTTACTTGCAAAGAAACACACTTATATTATAGCATGAGCACATTTTAATGTGTTCACACTAATTTTTTTCTTGGATATTTCCAACCCAAAGAGTTAGACTTTGTTGTTGATATCAAAAGACGTGATTTTTACAAAATGTAGAAAAACACCTAAATGTCATGCATGCTCTCCACCTTGTTTGCATGTCTTTCGATGTTGATCTAAAAAATTTAGATAACATCAAATTATCTCTTATCTTTCTAACCATATAAATTATTTTACATTTTCAATACATTAATGTTTTGACCTTGATTTTTTTGTTAGTCTTTTTTTGTAATAACCAATGTATAATTTTAAATTAGTGTCATTTTTTATCCATTCATTCAAATTTGAAACAAATTATTTTTTACATTCCACACTCTATTCTATTCATATTAAAATAATCGATTGAATATCAAAAAAATAGGTGGGAACACATTCAATTTTTTTCGAGATATGTCCACTTTGAAAATTAATAAAAAGTTATATATGGATTAAAATTAGTAGAAAAATCAAACATAAACTACATGATGTTAGTTAATTTTTCATCAAACTGATTTTTGAAATATGTTTTATAAGTGAAGATTGTAGGGGAGTACATTGGATATTAAATGTTATATTTTTTAACAAAACATGAACATTTTGTGTGGTTCCCCTATTTGAACTTCTTAATCTCCACTATTTTTTTTAAATAGTAGTTTAAAGTAGATTTCAAGCACTATGACTCTTCTTTTTGTCGCATCTTCAAATTTAAGTGTGGGGTTTTTAATTTCTCGTCCAATATTAGTTTTTATCAATTTTAGAAAGAAAAGAAAAATGACTAGTTTTGACCCCCATTTGGTCCCCCATTTCCATGCACATACCCTATGGATGAATGAATAGAGAAATTAATTAATTTGATATGATTAGATGTCTGAAATGAACTAGGTTTTGTACTTTTATACAACACCCTAGCCTACAAATTGAACATTTTGTGCTCAATTTTCCAAGTAATGGCTAGTTAAAAAGGTTTATCAATAATTAAATTTGTGTATTGAAAGTTTAAGGATCAAAACTGCAACTACAATTCTAAAAGAAGTTCAAAAGTCTAGCTAAGAATTCAGTCCAAATTAAAAATAATGAAAATTTTAATTTAAGACGATACCTTAAAATATGTGAAGTCAAATTCAATCAAAACATTAATTCTATGTAAATACACATCACTTATCACCATAGAAAACATATAATATAAATAAATCAATATAAATCCAACACAAACAAACAAACAAATTATGCACTTTTTACCCTTACAAGCATAAATATGATTATAAGGTCGTAGACAAATACGGGAAAAAAAATTGAAAAGTTTTTTCCTTCATCCATAAATAAACGTTGAATTTTATTTAGAACTTGTGATTTGAATAAAATTTTGAAATCCAATGTAATTTGTCGATTCTTACGTTGTCGTGACTGGAAGGAGTATAGATGCGATATGGAAATTGTAAGCCATGCATTCCACAATTCTGGAAAGATTCGTTAAGCCTGCAAATTGGGTACGTAGATTTTTGTTTTGTTGTGTATATTTATTTTATTTTTAATTTCCATTCTGTGGCAGCTTAATGGAAAGAGAATTCTGATATGGTTGAACCCTGTAATGCATATCAGTTGCATCTCTTAAAAGAAGCCTCCATTAATACCTACGATGGAGGAATGCGAAGATATTGTGGTGGTAGGAGGGGGCGTTGCAGGGCTAGCCACTGCGCTTGCTCTCCGTAAGTAAGTAGTGCAACAATTTTCCATGTTCTCCACTTTTAATGAAACGATTCAATGTCTTTATTCTGACAGAGCCAGTGTAGGGTGGGATTGAAGAGCATGGTACTTGAGCGCGCTGATTGCCTTCGAACTGCCGGCGCTGCCTTCATCATGTGGCCTAATGCCTGGAAAGCACTCGATGCACTGGGCGTAGCAGATACCCTTCGCCCATTTTACTCTCAACTTGACGGGTGATTTACCTCAACTGACTGTATCTTCTCTTTCACCCGAGGAGTAATGTAGAAATTCATTCCCAAGATGTGGGTGTGCAGGATTCAGGGCTCCTCAATTTGCACTGGTGTCTGCAAGAATATCCCTCTGAAAAGTGGAGGCAAAGGGTAAGGAAAATATGTTTACTTGAAACAAGCAAACCTGATCATTCTTTTATGTTTTTATCCAATTGCTAATTGGAAGAGTTGTAATTGATTATGCCCAGTGCAGATCTGGGAAAATTCATATGATTAACTTTAGTATGGAAAAAATATTTATAGGGTATTTAAAGGATGCCAAAAAAGCTTAAACAGCCAGCAAGTTGTGCTCAATATGTCTATTATTTTGATAGGGACTGTTTACTTTCAGCTTAAGTTTGCCACCCAACGAAGAGCTCATGCCCTTATATTTATTCATGGACTGATCTAGGAAAATATTTTGGCAGGAACAAAATAAATCTTTTCATGTAAAATTTTAGTCTCCCAATGTTTTGATAGCAGGTTTTAGACTTTGCTTTGGAGGTGGGACTGAATGATTCCTTTACCTGTTTAAGGATTCCATTGAATTCTTCATAGAATTTGACAGACTTTCTTGAGACACTGATTTTATTGAGTTCCACACCTAGAATTTCTTAGCCAGTGTTTCTATGGAGCTTTTCACAGCTATAGAGTCCAATTAAAAACAAGTTTCTACCTCCTTAAATCTATTTTTTTAAATTTTAATTTAAAAGTAATGTTTAGTGTCATTTGACAACTAAGCTACTTAAGAACTCTCTGCTTGAGCTTTTAGATTTCCGGCCCTTCTCTTGAGCACCCACTAGAAGTTTCCATCTCAAAAGAGCTAGTAACATGGATGCTCTGTAATTGATAGGGAAGATTTTGTTTAATCCAGTTTCACATTTCCAAACATTTTATGGAGCCACTCATAGAGGACAAATAGGATGTAGTGGTCTCCATGGAATGACATCCTCATTTACCCATTTATCTATATTTACTCTGAAACTCTTTACTAGAGTGACAAATCCACAAAAATGTTCTTAAATTTTCTCAGTAGCACAATCCCTCCATAGAACTACAGTCTGAGAACGAACAAAAACAACCTCCCTAACAAAGAACCAGTTGGTTTTGAAAATGAGATTTCTTATCAAAAATGCAAACTGCTCTTATGTGTTCAGGGTTTCAAGCATGAAACTGGAATCTCGATGCATAGAAAGAATGACACTTTTGGAAGCACTAGCCAAGAAATTGCCCGAGGGGAGCATCAGATTCAACTCCAAAATCGTTTCCCTACACAGAGACACACTCTCTCCTTTCACCACACTAGAGCTTGCAGACGGAACATCCCTCACAGCAAAGGTAGAGCTTTCTGGCCTTGAACTATTTTCTCCATAACAAGAAAATAAAGCTTTTCACTCAGTTTTTCCAGAAGCTCTGTTTCTCAAAATATAGCTTCCTTACTCTGAAGTATGGATTGCAGATTGTGATAGGATGCGATGGAGTGTACTCAGTGGTTGCAAGATGGATGGGCCTACCACCGGCCAAATCAACCGGACGCATTGCCATTAGGGGCATGGTCACATATACAGAAGGCCACCATTTCGAGAAGCTCATGGTACAACTTTGGGGCAAAGGAGTGAAGGCAGGGTTTCTCACTTGCACGGACAAAAAAGTTTACTGGTTTGTAACTAGGAGATCCCATCCACAAGGTACTGGGAGTTTTTGTTATGGCTTGAATATTATTAGTTAAATTTTTATATTTGATGTTATTTGCAAGATGAACATCTCTACTAATTAACTATTAAATTCAAGAAGGTTAATTATCCATGTACCCAACATGTTAAAAATCCTCACTCAAAAAGTAATTCATGCCCTGTTCCAATTGTTTCATAATTAGCTCGACTCTTCCTTACTGAGAGCAAAAATCTTCAGTCAGACAATTATTTCATGTTCATTTCCTATTTTCTTATAAGTAGCTCCGATCTTGTCTTCAATTGACCATTATATTAAATGGAATAAGATTGATTATCTATACACTAGGTACCAATGACAAGTTAAAAAATCTTCAGTCAGAAACTTATTTCATTCTCTGTTGCTATTTATCATGACCAGATTGCAATCTAACCTTCATTTCGATTTTTTAGACGAAGAAATCTGCGGGGATGCTGAGAAGGTTCGACATGCAACTCTGGAAATGGTTAGAGATTTCCCTGAGCCCATTTCAGAACTAATAAAGTTGAGCCCGGCAGAGACCATTAATTTGGCCGATCTGAAGGTGAGGTGGGTGTGGCCATGGGAGTGGGAAAGAGGGATGGAAAAGGGAAAGGGAAGCGTAACCATTGTTGGAGATGCATTGCACCCAGTGATGCCTGATCTTGGTCAGGGCGCCTGTATGGCTCTAGAGGACGCTGTCCATCTCAGCAGATGCTTAGAACAAGCCATCAAATCTGTGAACATGGAGGAGTGGGGAGAAGCCCAGGTGGAAAAGATAGAATCATGTTTCAACAAATACCTACAGGAGAGGAGATGGCGGGTATCTGGTATTGCAGCTGCTGCATTTGTAATAGGATTTATACAGGAAGGATCCTCAAGATTTGCGCGTTTTGTTCGGGATTGGATTTTCTTCCCTTTGTTCTCTATGAGATATCTTTTCTACTTTATGCACACTTGACAATGGAGCCCTCTCCATTTCTTCATTTAAATTATGAGTGAAAGCTTGGCTGTTAGCAGTTCCGTGCATAGTTTGTTATGATTTAGCTTTTTCAAGGTGTAAAGACGGCTGATATTCTTAGATGTAAATGCAGATGGCTACCAAGATACAAAGCTATTGGAAGGAAATAAGAAATCCCCTGGATCCAAAGTGTACAATATTTAATTAAAATATTTCATATGATAGTTGATTTAAAATTTAAAAGTCAGGATTGATTGAGGGAAATTTACTATATTTATGTTATTTTTGTTTAATTGTGTTGATTTTGATGGAGTGTTTTTAATGTAATTATATGTTGGCAGTAGTATATTTTTGTTTTCGGATTGGTTTGTATCTCAATTCTTATCTATTTTTATTTCCTCTCACTTACACTTATTTCAACACACTTCTTCATTTATCTTTCATTTATTACACCTCATTCACTCTTTTCAATACATTTGTTCTTTGTGTCAAGACGATTCCCTATCCACATTCATTTTTGTATTAATTGAGATTGATCCAATGACACATGGAATGAATCTCAAATTCAAATTCCAAATCTTCTAGTCTTTTTCACAAGTCATTACCTTGGTACATATTTGTGTGACATGTTTTGTCTAGATATTTAAAGACAATCAATTTGTTGTTAATTCACATGTTGAATTTTAGGAAATAAAAAAAAAAAACATCTAAAGCATATTTTAATTTTCTAAGGGACAAAGAATTAGAATCTACATCATTTCCATATAGACCACATGCACATTTGTGTGCGAAGATTGGTTAGAGTTGTAAAGTAAATCAATCCAAGTAGTTAACCTAGAAGAACTTGACACTAGTGATCTATTGAATTTCTCTAGGATATTTATGTAAGACCGAACAATCTTGTGACTTTAGCCTCATTATATGTGCTTAATAATTTTGGTAATTTTAGTTACTTTGGAACAATTGTATATCTTTCCTTGATGGATTTGTGGATATTGCATTAATTCTTTTGTATTACATTTTAGTGGGTGGTTATCTAACTTAGCATATGAAGTTTAGTATATTTATGACTATTGTATAAAGGTGGATAAAGTAACTTAAATATAAATAACAAAAATAATTTATCTCTATAAAAGTTAGTATTTATGATTTAGATGGATTAAGCCTAGGTGGTTATATTCCTTGCAAAGGAATTTCTTGGTTTATTTTGACCTAAATGTGTGGTGGAAATTACTCATTTTTTAAAAA
Organism: Sequoia sempervirens; assembly: GCA_007258455.2. Classification (NCBI taxonomy): domain Eukaryota; kingdom Viridiplantae; phylum Streptophyta; class Pinopsida; order Cupressales; family Cupressaceae; genus Sequoia; species Sequoia sempervirens. The sequence continues at coordinate 122,484,853 of VDFB02256132.1, forward strand.
TATTTAAATTATTAATACCTATAAGTAATATGAATAGTTGCAGAGTATCTAGTTGATCATAAATACCTCCTACAAAATTGAACTGTGTGAGCAATGATGTTATTAACCTTAATATTTATATTGTTGTTTAAATGATTATTTCAAAGTTGAAGATGAAATGGTGAGATCTTACAATAGTGTGATCTTAGAGACATTGAAATCAGCATTTTTAATTAACATTTTTTACTTTCTATTAAAAAATTAAAAATGATGTGAACTAGTGATCTTTTTAATTTTACATAATTTTTTTTAATTTTAAAAATAATTTGTCATTTTTAGACACTTTCAATATCTTATTGTTGAGAAAATGTGTCTCAACCTTGCAATTGGATAAGGTACTATTGATACATAAGGTACTATTCATCCAACGACTTTATGAGGGTGTTGTATTGCAATTGTGTATTGCAATGTATTTTGAGAGTCTGATAGTGGTTGTGTTGCCTCTGTATCTCTGAGTGGTGATACTCATGTGAGAAGTTTTCTTTGCAAGTATATTGTAATCTTTGTGATTTTTGAATAATATATTGGGCGGCTTTTGGAGTGGGGTTTTTCTCTTGAAAGAGTTTTCCCCACATAAATCACTGTGTTGTGGTATGCATGATATTTATGTCTATTTTTGTTTAAGTTTATGTAAATGTTAAAGATTTGTAAAACTTTTGCAATATTCTCCTCTCAAGATTAGTGTAGGAAGTTGTTTCGTTGCCTTAGCTTCCTTACACTTATTTTTACATTTTATTTATAACGAGTGACATTTATTCCACTATGCATAATTAAAAAAATAAAAATGAAGTGCTCCCATACTTTTCATAATTTTTTTCCTACTAAAACTCTTATATTTAATTAAAAAAATTATATTTACTAAAAAGTAGAAAAAAATCACATATATAAAATATATTACAAGTTATTCTTGTGTGCATGAATATGTGTTCAAATGTGAATGAAATTGCAATAAAATCAAATAAAACACAAAACCAAACAAACACTTAGATTAAGCATGAAAATCTCAAACCAACATAGGCTCAGACGAAAATGAACTATGTCGAGTCTCCCATTGAGTAGATTTTCCCAAGAATTTTGATTGGATATGTGCTCATAGAATTTTGGTAGCATGACGACACTCCAACATTTGAGAATGAGTGAGATTCTTTGATAAAATGGCTAAATGTGAAATATATAGGTTTTGAGGAAAATGGATGAAGGGCTAGGATTATATCACGGGATCAAGGGTGGAGGATGGTTGATGTTGCAAGTATGAGTAGTTTGTGTTGTCATTGATGTCAATAGACTTATGTTGTATTGATGTCAACAGTAGTGATGCTTTGATTAGTTGCATTATGTTGTCATTAGTAGTGTCACTAGTGTCAACCTCTAGTGTTGCTTTGATAAGCATGTGTTGTGTTGTTGTGTTGTTGTGTTGTTGTGTTGTTGTTGGTTTGGTAGTAATGAAGAAGTGTTGCAAATGATGAGAATGTATTTGTGGTGTTTGGTTTCCAATTGATTTTGAGAAAATTTGAATAAAAGAGGATACAATGTGGTTGAGAGGTGTTCTGGCATATAGGGTGATGTTTTGGATTTGCTTCACATTTCTTCTGTGTTGAAGATCTTCCTTTGCAGATCAGATATATTGATTAGATGTGTTCAAAGGTGTTGCATCTAGATTTTCTTGTTTTGGATTATTGTGCAGAGAAAGTTGCATTCACCAGTGTGTGAACTATGTATTCAGTGTTGCCAAGAGAGATGGTTTTGCTCCGCATTTCTTCATAGTTTGGTTTCTAGTCTTGCAGCTCTAGAAGTGTGTTGATATTGATTATATCTATCCTTAGTTGTAGTTATCCATGGTTTGGTGCTCTACAAGTTGGTTTCTTGAGTTACAATGTATGGAAGGTTGTGTGAATGTACTAGGTGTGTACATTCTTCAGGTGATACTTGTTGCAAAGGAATTTTTTGGATTTTAGGGTGTTTATGGAATATTCTAGATTGTGTTCAAGTGATATTTATTGTCCACGAGTCATCTTTGATCAAAGGAAGTGTGTACTTAAAATTTTAATGGTGTTTACATGGGTTCAACTGGCCTTGGGTGTTTACACTATTGTGGATTTGCTTCAATGTTTGTGGAAGCATGGAGTGGCATGTATATGTAGATTTAGGTCTAATTTAAGGTGTGATGTGGTTTTCCTTCATTCCTTTCCACCATGGGAATGTCTTGGTGTTGATCTAATTTGAATTTGCATGGTTGAGGTTCATAGCTGACCTTAGAGAATGTTTTCAAGGTTGAGGGTGACATAAATAAGTATTGAAATTATAGAGGATTAATGTATGATGAGTGTGAGATGTGAGATATGATGTGAAGTGTGAAAGTGTGAAGTGAAGTGTGAGCTTCAATGTGTTAAAGTACTTGAAGCAGTGAGTAGGTGTCTACAATCTTCAAAGAGGCTGAGAATGTGTTAGTTTTGTTGTGGTGGAACTTTTTGTTGTATTGAGATGGATTTCTCAAGTTGCGACAATCTTCTTTCTTCTTTTTTGTAATCTAGTAGTGAGCCATTAGCAATGAGACCTTCTTTCTTTTAGGTAGTGAGCCCTCTGATAGTGAGCCTATTATATTCAATGTTGCAATTACTTTATATTGTTAGCTAATCCTCATCGTGGTTTTTACCTTCTTTGGTTTTCCACATAAATATAGTGTTCTCATGTGTTTGGATGTGTTTGCATTATTGTTTCTCATGTTAACATTATGCTAATGCATGTTAAGGGTTTAATGGTTAATGGTTTAAAGGAGTAATGTAGATCTGAATGTTAATGAGGGTTTTTGGTGTTTTAATGTACAATTGATTCACCCCCCTCTCAGTTGTCTTGTGTAAACAACAATTGGTATCAAAGCAAGGTTCCTTAGAAGAAAGCTTAACTGCTTGAGGTAGAACTCGGATGGCGCACGAGAAGAAGGCTCCTCTATTTGATGGATCAAATTATGCATTCTAGAAGACCAGGGTGGAAGGTTTCCTTATATCCCTAGTATTTGGAGTTTACAAGTCTATTGAAGATGGATATACTATTCCTACAAATGGTCTAAGTGTGGATGATGAGATCAAGGCCTATGATAACAATAGTAAATCAAGGTATGATCTTTTAAGTCGTCTTTCTAATACTAAACTTGTGAAGGTTATGAATCTTAAAACTACTAAAGAGATATGGAAAATTTTACAAAGTATTTATGAAGGAGATGATAAAGTCAAGCAAGCAAAGATGTAGAATCTAAAGATCATGTTTGATAACATGTGGATATGAGAGGATGAAAACATCACAAGGGTATGTGCAGGATCATGGTGGGCCAAAAAGTGGCAATGAGGAAAAAAAAATGTCTTTCATCGACCCAAAAACACGAAAATACTGTGTTGAATTTTTTTAGGCTTGGGTGTCAGTACACACCACCAAAGCAAACACTAATCCTACTTTTCCATATCGGATATCCAATTTGAATCGGATATCCGATCCAAATTTGATTTGTAAAAAATATATATACAAATTATGTGGTTGTTTTAAAATCATTTGACAGTCAAACAACCCGCAGGCACACAGTGAGGAGGTTCTTTGCGTAACGGATATCCGATTTCGCCAATATTTCTGATTTGAAAAGGTAAGATTTTAGATTTTTATTTTCTTTGATTCAATTTTGAATTAGATTTGGATAATTTCAATTAGTTTTTTGTGGATTTTTGTTGAAAATAGGGTTTTTGATTGAATTTTTATGAAAAAATTGAGTTTAGAATGGATTTTGATAAAAAAAAATGAATGTTTTTTATGGATTTTTTTTCACAATAGGGTTTTTGATTGATTTTTATGAAAATTTTGAGTTTAGAATGGATTTTTAAAAAAATGAATGTTTTGTGATTTTTTTCAAAATAGGGTTTTGATTTTATTTTTATGAAAAAATTGAGTTTAGAATGGATTTTGATAAAAAAAAGATGTTTTTTATGGATTTTGAATTAAAAATAGTGTTTCTTATGTATTTGTATTAAAAATTAGAGAATTTTATAGATTTTTGTTAAAAAGTAGGGTTTTTTTATTTTTTTAAAAACTAGGGTTTTTTTAACTTTAATTAGGCATTATGGCTACTGAGAATGAGAATGCACAAATTCCACTAGTTGAGAATGAAAATCCACCAGCTAAGAATCAAAATGCAAAAATTCCAAATGCTCCACCACCTCCGTAGCCATCAATTGAAGACTTGTGAAAAATTGGAGCAATTGAGGAGAATTTGTGATGTTTATAAGAAAACCCCTCGATTATCCCGTATGCCAACCACATTGACATGAATAATTACAAATGTAGAAACCCTCTCCACCCAACATAATGCCTTTCATTCATGGCGAGAAACCATAAGGGAATATTATGCATGTGGATTGTCTTATGATGATGTGAAAAATCTCCAAATAACAAAAGCCCAAATAGCCTCTTTATTTATTAGCCCCAACACCAGTTTTCTAGTTAATGTTAACAAACCAAAAATTTCTATAAAATGGTGCACGCATAGGGTCATAGTAGATAACTTTTGGGATCGTTGGTGTATGGTTTTTGATAAACCACCCAACAATAATCTTGATGTACCTTTTTACTTTATTAAAAAATTATACGCTGAGTTTTTGTTAGGGCATCATGTCAATTACTTTGACATTAAACCCTTCCAGGGCATTAGTGGAGGTATGCCCCAAGATAGGCTAGGAGTAGTTAGAGTAGTCAGGCACCCACATGTTCCCCTTCTTCCCCTTCCTCTGCCACCTCTAGTACAACATCTAGATATTACAGAGGATGCAGCCACACAAACTATCTAGGCCATTCACTCTTTGAGTGGTCTTTTGGTTTCCCATGCTTCTTTAGTAGCTCAACCACATTCTGGTGATGTTGGAGATGGATCCAATGTTGTTGCATCATCCTCCTTAGGTCCACATATTTGTGGGCCACATATTTGCAATACGTGCTAGCAGATATGCTTGGGTTCTATTATACAGCCCGCTGAGCATCCATTAGACACTTCTGATTATGACATCTAAGATGTGGAGATTATAGCAGATCACACATAGGGGAGTGGAGCACACCCTATAGAGTCCTCTCCTGCTAGAGAGGTGGACATTGGAATAGTTACACAGGTAACATTTAAGGTGTAAATTCATAACTTGCATTTCTTTAAAAATGAATATTCATAAGAGATAGTATCAAGTACTAATATTTATTTACATGGTCTATTTAACAGTTAATGTCTGAGGAGGAGCTCACACGGGTGACTGATAGCACCCTTAGGCTCATTTCATTTGGCCTCGACATGCACGCAATATGTATTTTCACACTCACTCATTTACATTTTTTTACTGTATACTTGTTTGTCATTTGAATTGTCATTAATGAAATTATATATTAACTTATATGTTTATCTTATTCTTTGCTTGTAGGAAACACCTAGTGCAAGCAAAGTGTGATGCTCTCCAAACTATGGAGGCACAATGTTAGATAAGGGAAAGTTAATTGAACTCAAATTTGATTGAATTAAGATTTATAAGATCTTTTATTGATTATGCATACATTGACATAGATTTATAGTTTCATATGTACTTGTCATTTTTATGTACAGGTGGTTGTGAGCTATACATCATTGTTGACAAGTGTCACAACACCTGAAGGAGTAGGAATTTGAACACCTGAAGGAGGAGGTGTTGAAACACCTCAAGGAGGAGGTGTCGAAACACCTAAAGGAGATAAAGAAAAAGATCAACCTAAAGAGGTATGTGTTTATTTTATTTTGTGCTTGGTAAATATGTTCTTATTACCGACAATTCTATGCTAACTTGGATCAATTTTATGTTTTTGTTCACATATATAGATTGACGTTACAAAATTTGGTTTGGTTGGTTCTTTGAGAGGGGTATATTCTAGGACTCCTGACCCTTCGAAGAGACGTATATTTCAGGTAATCAAGATTTCAATTTTAGAGTTCAATTATAATTCAATGTATATTGATTTTTATGTTAATTATTCAATTTTAAATTATATAGTATAACTAATCTCAATTGTGGTTTGACTTTTTCTTGTGCAACTACCTTCAGGAGCCAACAAGTGCTTCAAAGAGGCTCCATTTTGATGATCCACCACTAGTTTAGGATGAGATAGAAATTTTGGCACGTAAATTTTGAATAGATATCGAGATGGCATATGCCACATATTGTAAAACTTTGTTTGAGTTGGCGTTGATGCCATTTTTGTATATGGACATACACTTGATTATTGGATAATTTGATATATAGAAGTTGACAATCAAAATTTAATTTCCTCCCCATGTGCATGATTAAACTCTTTGAAAATTTAATCAAGTGAGCAATGGTTAAATATCAATGTACAATAGCATAAAAGAATGGTTAAATATTATGTAGTTTATATTCATATTGTTGATTACATTGCATTGCACATCTTTCAAACTCAAAGCATTACTTCACATTGCATAAGTAACAACTAGATGTTGATAGATGAAAAAATTTCAATAACAATATAGTTTTTACAAAGTCAACCTAAACAGTTATGCAATTACTTCACATTATATTACTAATAACTAGGAGCATCTATCAATTACATTAGCTTGTCATGGAATTCTATGAGACCACATTTCTTTGAGGAAACTTGGCACAAAACTCACAAAAATGAAAAGAAAGCACTCAACCAAACTTTAAAGGGGTCTCAGGCCTGCTGCCCCCTCATTCCACACGCTATGCAACCATTTACTTGCAGTGTAGGGGCTGAACAATGGAGAAAACATGTAAACATAATATATATATAGCCTAGAAGCATGAATTATGATTATAATATAACATAACATTATATAAACAAAAAAACCACTATAAACTTGAATGTCAATTAAAACATGCATGATAAATATTCATCATTGAAACTTGAATTGTGGTAGCTTGATAAATAGAGTCGATTGATGCTAGGGTTCAATTTGTATGATGTTGAAAAAAGAAGCCAACTAAGAAGGTTATCAGGATTCTTCAAAAATCATAAGAATTATTTTAGTACACTAGCCATTTGACATCTTCTTGCAGTCTTAAACGTTATTTTGTATCATTGTTACATTGGTCTTGAGAGTGATTGCACGTTTGAAGTGTATAAATATGTATACCTTTTTGTAATATCAAGGATACTTTTTGAATCTTCCATGCATTGCTAATCTAAAAGAAAAGGTCTTTTTCCTAATCTGTATGCAGCCACACTTTTGATATTGTCAAAAAGAGAAAAACTTCCCTAATGATGCAAAGGCATGGCCAAGCAATTCTAACTCTCCTCTGTTTCTCTGTAGAAGTGTGATAAATTCTTAGTTCAATGATGTTGAACAATTTTTTTAAAAAGAAAGTTGTCTCATGGTCCGCTTTCAATCCAACAAGCAAAAATGAAAGCTCAGCCTCTTGGAATGAAAATTCTTGTTTGCAAAACAAATGAATAAGAATGATGTCGTTAAGGTGTTTGAAGTTATTTAGAGGTTACTTTTAGGGTGCAAGGCTTAAAACTTCATTTTAAATGCACTCAAACAAACTTTAAAGGGGTCTCAAGCCTATTGCCCCCCATTCCACATGCCATGCAGCAATTTACTTGCAGTGTAGGGGCCGAACAATGGAGAAAACATGTAAAAATAATATATATATAGATGTGCAGCTTAGAAGCATGAATTATGATTAGAATATCACATAGCATCATATAAAAAAAAAACCACCATAAAATTGAATGGCATTTAAAACATGCATGATAAATATTCATTGTTGAAACTTGAATTGTGGTAGATTGATATACAGAGTCTATTGATGTCAGGGTTCAATTTGTATGATATTGAAAAAAGAAGAAAACTGAGTAGAGTTATCAGCATTCTTCAAAAATCATAAGAATTCTTTTATTACATTAGCCATTTTGATGTCTTCTTGCAATCGCAAACGTTATTTTATATCATTGTTACATTGGTATTGAGAATGGTAGCTTAATATAGGTCCACAATACAAAACCCGGTTTACCTATGTAGTGTAGCAGTGGCATAGGAATATTTTTCTTTGAAAGCAAAAATGGAAGCTCAGCCTCTTGGAATGAAAATTCTTGTTTGCAAAACAAATGAATAAGAATGGGGTAGTTAAGGTGTTTGAAGTGATTTAGAGGTCACTTTTAGAGAAGAGAGATGTTGAAGAGTACATCAAGTCAGTGAGAACCGAAGTGTAATGTGTTTTAGTTTGTAGTACTCCTCTGTTTCTCTGCAGATGTGTGATAAATTCTTAGTTCAATGATGTTGAACAATTTTTGAAAAAATAAACTTGTGTCACGTTCCACTTTCAATCCAACAAGAAAAAATGAAAGCTCGGCCTCTTGGAATGAAAATGCTTGTTTGCAAAACAAATGAATAAGAATGAGGTAGTTAAGATGTTTGAAGTTATTTATAGGTCACTTTTAGGGTGGAAGGCTTAAAAATCCA